>CM069447.1:70705078-70796243 GCA_035610835.1 Ophiura sarsii
GCAAGACTTTTAATTTTAAGCGAAAAAAAATTACGTCACGGACACCGTTGCCATGGTAACGGCGGCCATCTTGGATTTTAAAAGCACTTTTTGCGCGCACCTTTTTACTACATGTATTACCAATAAGTACATCTTGAATTACTCAGAGCGATTTTTTATTAGAAGTCGTCGTTTTCCGAAACGATACGATAAAAGTGTTAAAATAGTTGTAATTAATGCAAATTGGACCAAGCCGATTTTGCTTCCTCATGTTTGCTGAAGCATATCTCCCGTTCTAAATAACCAATTGGAACGCAATAAAATGCAAATGAAAGCTTATTTACTCAGCTTTCATAATACATCAAGATTAGACCCGTGTGTTCCAGTCCTTTTAAGATATCTTATGTGCCCGGAGTGTTAACATTTTTTTGGGACACCCTGTATAGTCATAATGATAGCAGTGGCGTAACCAGCAGGGGGGGGGGGGGGGCAGGGGGCGGGAGCCCCCCCCCCCCCCCCCCGCTTGCCCCCCAAAATGAAATCAAGTACAGCTGTAAATGAAATCTACAAACAAAGTACAAACCAAATCCCCCCCCCCCAATAATTACATCGTGTCGGTTGAGATTGGCACTGTCGGTTCATTTGACGATCATGGAATTATGATGGTCAAAAGTACACATATGAAAATTGATCGCGCTACGCGCGCATATGTCTTCCCAAAATGAAATATTCTTTGGTACAAGCTTGTTTAGAACCAAAATGTAGCTCAATCGTCCAAAAAATAGCTGTAAAGTCGAAAATGTTAGCGCGCGCATATCTTAACTCAACAAATCTTAGGAGCCCCATTTCAAGTCACTGCCCCTTCTTGCCCCCCCCCCCCCCCCCCCAAATGAAAAAGTCTAGTTACGCCACTGAATGATAGGTTTGGTGATGCGTTGGCTTGCGAATTGAAAACTACAATGCAAGAGCTTGTTGAGAGGCTAAGGGACCGTTCATAAATACTTTGGTGGGAGAGCTGGATAATTTCATTTTTGGTATATCAAAAAAAAATTGACCCCCTCTCGCCATGCATCAAACTTTTTGACCCCCCCCCCCCCACCCCTCTTGCCACGCTACAAACTTTTTTGACCCCCCCCCCCTCCCCCCCCCCCCCCCCCCCCCCCCCCCCCCCCCCCCCCACTGTATTACTGCCTGCACCTGACACTTTCTTGTCTCCGTTCATTGTTATCAAGTTCAGAGAACATAGATATGATATCTTTTATGGGATTATTTTTTGACCATATATCATATTCTATTTTTGATGGACGCATCACATCTAGGAGGGCAGGTTGTAAGGTTGTAGAATCTAGAGTGAATCAGAACTACCACTTTAACTGCAGGTATCTTTGGTTTTAGTGTCATGGTCTTTAATCCTTGAATAGCTTCACATATTTATGCACGGATCTCTGTTTTCTAAAATTATTTGTCCAATGATATAACCTGGTTTTAAATATGTTTTTGCTATTTACATGAATTTTAGCTGGCCTAGTACAAGAAAATAGGCCGTAGACATCTGCGCGCGCAGCGCGCCAAAAAATTAGATATTTTTACGTTGATTTATAACGTTCTGTAAACATGTGCATACATGTGATGCGGGGGTTTGGGGGCGCGGGCGGAGCCCCCAGAAAATTTTGGAAACTAATGAGTGTTTTAAACTTTTTTGACCCCCCCCCCCCCTCTGTTGGGGTTTTCAAAAACTTTGTTGACCCCCCCCCCCCTTTACAGAGCATCAACACTTTTTGGCCCCCACCCCTCTATAATTATCCAGACCCCCCCCCCCCCCCCACCACCACCACCAAAGTATTTACGAACGCTCCCTAAGCTCGGACGAAACTGTGTCCAAGCTCTGTGTAGCCCCACTTGGATTGTCTGGGTTTTTGCCGGACAAACCTTAACTGGATTGGACTGGCGAATTTAGAGGGCGGTATACACGGTGTTTTCAACATACTGCGTGGAACCCTAGGGGGTGGGGGGTGGGGGTACCGCGCCATTTTGTCCCGAAGCAATGGTTATGACGTCATATTTTTGTCGATTTTCAGAACTCTTGTATCTGATTTACGTGCAAAAAATATGCCCTTGGCATCATACTTTCCCAGGTGTGCAGTTCATTTTAAATTTCAGATGTTCTAAAATGGATGGTTTTCTAAACAATTCGAGAAAGAAAATCGAACTGCACACCTCAGAATTGCAAAAAAAGCATAAAATAAGTCAACTTTTTTGTGCCTTTGAACAGAGTGGCGGCCGGGATTGTACAATTTAACACAGTGCATTAACCCATGACCCATGATATAAATAAATTATTTGCAATGCTTTTTTCCAATTAGCGCGCTTAGTGTAGTGGATAGAACGTCGACTGAGGAGCGAAAGGTTGTGGGTTCGAGCCCCATTAGGAGCACTTTTTGTTTTACATGCTGGATTTGCTTAGCCTGCCGGTATCATCTGTATGCTTGCCCACAACGTGTGACTGCTGGAGTTTACCGTATCAGTTACGCCATTTTTTTCTCTCGAAAATGTCAAAAAAAATTACCGTTCTTTTAAAAATAGGGATTATAGTCAAATTACAAACACATTTTGTGCGAGAGCAACACACACATTTGGCAAAAATGGCACAATAAAAATCCGTTCGTTATAAATAGATAGATATGGTTAAATAATAAAACTAACACAATTACAGTCGTTGATCTCTGTGGCGTGCGTAGGTTGGCCATGTCGTTGGCAATCGGAAATCACGGGTTCGAATATTCCTCTTATTTTTCTATTTTTTAAACTTGATGGTGGATTAATGTAATATCATTGTTATGTCAATTTTTATCAATTATAAATGCCGCCCATGCGTTTATAGTTTTCTTTTTATTTATTTATCTACCATAAATGTATCCTTGATTTATTTAACTTTGTATCTAAACAATTAAAATGCGTACCGGTAAACAATTATATTACTATTGCTCGATAAATAGAGTGATTTAACTTGAGTTCAGTTTTATTAATGATAGCAAAACTTGTTGTAAAACCATTTTACCAGTACCAGAGTGTCCAACAATTTCTCCTTCGCACACTTTGGTAATACATTCAGAGATGTCATTTTTAGCTTGTAATATAGCTAGGCTCAATTATAACAGTGATTATAAGCAAGTTTGCGACCGAGTTTGCGACCTCTATGATTTTAGGCTGATAACACAATCCCACAGTGCATTTCGTTAAAACAGTGTAAATTATTTTTCCACGATACGTATCACGTGATAACCACGATCGATTTCGCAAAATATCGCAAAATGGCGCGGTACCCCATCCCCCCTTAGTGGGGAACCCGATTGTTTATTTTGAATGTATAAGGGGGCACAGCACTAAATAAACCGCCCATTGGATAACTCGGGTTTGTGGTGGACATATCAGTGGCAGTGGGTGACTGATTGACTGACTTTATTATAAGCTTGAATTCAACTCAACGAACGGTAAAATAATAATTATTAGTTAAAGTCCAGCTGAAACAACGCTAAATCATTTCAACACACCGCGCCAACGTAGTCAATATTGGTCAGCTGTAAAGGTGAAGTGAGCGATGCAGATCTATACAACTACTGAACAAACTGGTAAATGGCGGTTAAACCACGGGAAGGTGAGTGTTTTTTCGCCCAAACTCTCCAAACCCGGAAGTTGTTCTACATGCACTGACATACGGCACGTTGGGTGATATTATTGGCGCACCCGCGTGCACTAATAGGTGTGAATTCGAGCCCAATCGTATGGCGTTGATTCCATGCGGCTGAGATGCTCCTTGTCAAGTTGTCATTGTGTCAAGCAATGGTAAAATTGTATTACAAAAGTATCGCACCTCAGCAGGCAAAATAACGGATGAATCGATTTATTTGTTGGGCATTATTTGTCTTGGTTCATTTATCAATATATCGGCAAGTTATTATTTGCTGGCGGCGGACTGCGGACTTGGAATTTGGTCCCTCAGCAAAACAAAATTCAGGTAAATGAATGAAAATAAAACACCTGAAAAAACCCAATTTTGCCAGACTCGTTAAGGACTCGAAGCCGAGTCCTCGAGTCCTTGGGGTCCGAGTCCGAGTCCGAGTCCGAGACTTTGAGTACTGGGACCGAGTCCTACAACACTGAATGTAAATTAGGGCTAAAAGAGTCGCTATTTTGGGCCCTTAGTAACCATTTTTGGAATGTCTCGAATGCTTTATTCTAATAAACGAACATTCAAATTTCATGAAATCGTCAAGAAGTGTTACACCTTCCAATTAGATTTTACGATACGATCATTTAAACAGCGCCACCCCTATTTTCAGCCCGGACGCTCGCCCTAACCGCCTCCGATTCCCAAAGGACCCCATTATTCACAAAATCGTTTTTTTTTTTTTTTGCCGGAACTTACTACCATTACACAAAACGAGGAGTGATTTAGTGCTGTGCGCCCTTATAAATCGTATTCAAATTGAGAACCAAGACAATGCAGGGTAATTCTTAAGTTGTTCTCGGCATTTAGCCGGTCCCGTCTTTGTTAAGAATTGTTTCCATCAGATTTGCACGTTGTTTCGGAGTCACAGCCGCCGAGAATCTCAGTAGCAGCCTAGCAGGGGCCTTGCTGCAGTACAGCGCCATCAAGATGTCATCACAACAAAGTTAAAGCTCCCAGATGAGTTCATTAAAATAATATTGTGACCTATCATTTACGTAGTACGTCAACAATTACAGCATAGAAGTTATACTGAAAACCATCTAGATTTCAGAGGGGTCCAGTTTTTAGTTCGAATGAGACCTCTTATGTTATATGGAGGTAATGAGCAAATAGCACCTGCCTCACCAAAACGGCCTGTGCAAAAGGTAAAGGTTTTCAATTAAAACGGAATCCCAGCAAACACAGAACGTTTCCGCAACGTTGCACCTAGGTTGCAGTTAGGTTGCGTCATTTAAAACGTTTTAACAACGTTTTTATAACGTTACGGTTTGGTTGTGATTTGGTTGTTTTAAGTTGGTCCGTTGAAACGTGTGCAAAACGTTCTCTGAACGTTAAAGTTTAGTTCTAGTTTGGTTGCACTTAGGTTGTGGTTAGGTTGTCATTATAAACGTTCTTACAACGTTATTATGACGTTGCGGTTTGTTTGTTTTAGGTTGGTTCTTGGAAACGTGAATAAAACGTTCTCTGAACGTTGCATGTTGATCATCGGAAACGTTTACATAATGTTTTAACAACGTTGTAACACTCAAATAGTTGGTTGTTTTAGTTTAATCCTTTAAACGTGAAAAAGATGTTCCCTGAACGTTGTAGTTTAAGTTCTAGTTTGGTTTCACTAAGGTTCTGGTTAGGTTGTCATTAAAAACGTTCTTACAGCGTTATTATAACGTTGCGGATTGTTTGTTTTAAGTACCAAATCAAACCCAAACCGCAACGTTATATATAACGTTGTAGAAACGTTTTAATGACAACCTAACCACAACCTAAGTGCAACCAAACTAGAACTTAACTGCAACGTTCAGAGAACGTTTTGCTCACGTTTCAACGGACCAACCTAAAACAACCAAATCACACCCAAACCGCAACGTTATAATAACGTTGTAGAAACGTTTTAATGACAACCTAACCACAACCTAAGTGCAACCAAACTAGAACTTAACTGCAACGTTCAGAGAACGTCAGGGGCACCCAACGAGAAGTTCGATATATAGTAATACATAGCGTTAACTGCTCCTCACAGGTAGCTAGAATGCGCGGCCATTAATTGCATTTCCCAGCTAGAACCGGTAAAATTTGAATTTGGCAGCCAGAAACATTTCTGCAAAGCAATTCACAGCTAGGAAGAACGAAAAATCAGACAGCTAGGATAATAATTTGTGCGATCTCGCAGCCAGGCATCATATTCGAATAACATCAATAGCGCCACCATAAAAAGTCACCACCCTGACGATATGGCTAGCATCTAACATTAAAGCAAAGTGTATATAGGGGAATATGGGGCAAGTGGTCCGTGGGTGGGGCAAGTGGTTCGAAATGAAGGATTTTGTAATTGTATGGGCATACTGCTTTCTTTTGAACAGTACGACTTTTGTTAAAACTTGACATATATCCTTACCTTCTACAATCCAAAAGATTTGGAACTTTAGGGTAGGTCTATTTACACATGTGATAGCCTATTCTCCAGATCTTTGAAGCCACCTCTTTGAGTGACTGATTGAAAATTCACAGATAGTATGGGCGATATATGAAGATGGGTTTACATCATGTTTAATGTAATTTATATGATTGACAGATATGCAGTTCAGTCGTCTTAAGATGCTAGTCGCATATTCAATTACATTTGATGGGTGCTATATTGTAGTGTGCTTAGGGACATTCCGAAATATGATTAAAACCATAGGTTGTGGTTGAAATGACCGTAAAATGGCGCATATCGCTAACTTGGGACATTGGTGGTTTGGATTTGCGATATATTATCATTTAAAGAATGCTTCAACTTAAATCATTATCACGGGTATTCATTTGGTAGAGTTATTAGTTTATGAATTTGCAAATAACTAAGTACACCATTTCTTATTTTATCTAAAGACACTCGTCTACTTGTAGGACCCGAACGCCGTAATATTTGTGAATTCAAAGATACTCGCTGGCTGCAGAAATCTGTGTAATGGCTAAAAACAAAAATGCAGTTTTGCCTTTTTTCTGAAATGTATTGGAGTTTTTGATTATTATGACAAATGGTGGTATGTTTTAAAACATTTTGGCGTAACATTTATTGCGTCACAGGCGTGTTTGAATAATGTTTCATCTCGACAAAGTGCGAAGTCATTTGTTGGGGCAAGTGGTCCAAAGGGATATGGGGCAACTGGTCCGCCTTCAAAAACTTAATCAAAATTGTAAAATTCATTTTGAAAATTAGTTGTTAGTGTCAATAAAACATGACTCGGTATTGAAATGTGAATAGATTATGAAATAATTCACATTCTTTCTAGTTCTTAGACATTTTGGGGCATTTTGGGTCTAATACCACTATTTCTGCTATTGAAGGATTACAATATGACATAAAATTGCTTTAGAATGGTTTAAAACCTCGGTATTTTGAATTACATCTTTATCATATTTTGAATGGTGTCTGTAAAGGTATTTGCAATGACAAAATATCATGATTTATGTATTTATCCACTGCTTTTTGTGTATATTATTAACCGTTGGGTCATCATTGTCAAATTGACTAAATTCCCCTGTAACATGAAAAGCTGGCTGAATATCAAGATGGTTTATTATAAGTACTAAATGATGACTTGTATTATATAAATGGTGGATGTCTAACAAAAATAGTACGATATCAACCATAACTTTATTCAATATTTTAATTGTAGCCTCGCTATCTACGGTAGATGTCGCATCTGTCGGTATTATGAATTACATCTTTATTTATTTTGAATGGTACCTGTAAAGATATTTGCAATGACGAAATATCATGATTTAGGTATTTGAATCGTTGTTTTTTGTGTATATTAACCGTTGGGTTATCATTGTCATATTGACTAACTTCGCCTGTAACATGAAAAGCTGGATAAATATCAAGATGGTTTATTATAAGTACTAAATGATGATTATATGAAGTAAATAAAATCATTAATGAAAGGGGTATATATAAACAAACGTATGGGGCATCTGAATATCACTACCATGCACCCTAGGTTCATACCGTTTATCTAATAAATGTGCTTGCTTTGTACACCATACTGCTATTTACACGTTAACCACGAAAACTGTATAAAACATGGGTTTCATGAGACATGTATCCTTTTTACATGTTAAATAATATGGAAATGTGTTTGTAAAGAAAATACTGCCTAGTTTCCGTGTTGTCATTCACTGATTTCTGTGTATTAACCGTTGGAAAATATAGGACCAGTTGCCCCAATGATGGGGTAACTGGTCCGTGCCAAGTAAAGTTTTCAGTTAGTGGTAATTGGCCTTTTATTTAGATCTTTTTTAACATTGATTATATGTTATATGTAAACAGTTACATGGGTGATATTTTAATAGCAATTCCATAAATATTTACACGAGCTTTAACCTTTTATATCATGAAATATGCTTAACCGGACCAGTTGCCCCAACCTCCCCTATGCATCATTTTTTTAATTAATGACTTCTAAAATGGCAGACATTGAAGGCATGTTTTCTAAATACGCCTATAGCTGATGCAAAATCTAGCTAGTATAATAGACTAAGGTTGTTCGTTTCGTAACAATAAATGTAGTTAAAAATATGATTTTGAGCAGTAGGCCTATGGTCGAAATAACATTGAGAGCAATTCTTTGAACAAGGGCTCACAACGGCATTACCAATTTTAGCGATTTTCACCAATGGTTGGTTTAACTGTACTTTGGTTTAACGTGATTATGTGCTTGCAGCGAAGGCCATGCTCATGCCGTTTCAATTTTCGCCGTAAATTGCAGATAAAGGTGTATACTATAAGTTTCAGGTTAAAAGACTATGAGAAAACAGGCCAAGAAGGCGACTCAGTGATTTTAAAACGTTCCTGTAAATGTTATTGTGGAGTCGCTTTTGCCGCATATATAGATTTATAATCACTGAGCCTATTTTTGTGTGTGTGTGTGTGTGTACCTTTTTTTAGTTGTTAGGGGGAAAATGAAGCAAATTGAATGCCAAACGATAAAAAAAGTGGGCCAAAAACAATTTTAAAAAGAATTTCCGCGTTAGCTTTACTATAGCTCTTTTCTCTATGAAAAACAATAGCATACCACAAAGATTTTTGTCAGAATGTATGTGAGATATTCCTAATTACTTATCTCCTCATGTTCAATGCACTTAAGGGGGGGGGGGGGGATTTACGTGCTATATGGCACATTTATGATCTCAATTTTGAGTATCAAATATACGTGCAAACCAATGACAATCATATATCACCGTAACGGGCATGTTGCGGAGAATTCAAAAATTTCATTTTTTGTTGACATAGTTGCTATGGTAACCAAGCAAGGCTGTGATTGGTCGAAACTCAGAACAAGCCTAACTCAATAATGGAACATCCATTTACATCCATAATTGACACATATGATCAGCAATGAATTCCGCATGGCAGTATGTCTTCCGATTTTTTTTTTGTTGTCCAAATTTGAATAATGCTCCAAAATGTGCTGATTGGCCGGTTTTTCGGTTGCCATGGCAACCGGAAATTCAAATTAAAAAAATCCGAAAACATGGCGCCATGCGGAATTCATTGTTGATCATGTGTGTCAATTTGTGATATTAATGGATGTTTCATTATTGAGTTAGGCTTGTTCTTAGTTTCGACCAATCAGGGGCCTTGCTTGATTACCATAGCAACTATGTAAAAAATTTAAAAAATTGAATTCTCCGCAACATGCCCGTTACGGTGATATATGGTTGTCATAGGTTTGCACGTATATTTGATACTCAAAATTGAGATCATAAAATGTGCCAGTTAGCACGTGAATCCCCCCTTAAACTTTGAATGAGTTGTATGCTACTGGTTCTTGATGTCATGTCACTGGTTATTGTATTGCCCCACATCAAAAGTAATTCGTGTACTCATTTTGTTGAATTTGTTTGGCAATCTCTCGAGATCTTATGCAGCTACAACTATATCGATGGTCACAAATGTTACCATAAAATTGGTAACATGGCCACGAAAAAAACCAATGAACACTCTCTCAAGTTCAAAGGCAGGACATAAATTACCATCCGTCACGTTTATGACATCCTCCATAGAATGAGCCTGCATATACATTGTGGATTCCATAATCAGTATTTGAAGAGGTATTTTGCAAAAGGGCTATGGTGCATTTTTTCAAAAAATAAGTTTGATATAGAAATGTATAGGGAAAAATCATATGTTTCAAGGGAACAAAGTCATTTTTTTCAAAAAGACCTACATCTCATTGTAAACAGCCATTGAAATTGTTGTTTTGTTGCAAAAGGGCCTGTATCCAGAAATTTATCGGGATACAGGCCCTTTTGCAACAAAACAACAACTTCAATGGCTGTTTACAATGAGATGTAGGTATTTTTGAAAAAAATGACTTTATTTCCTTGAAACAAATGATTGTGACCTATACATTTCAATATCAAACTTATTTATTTTCAATGATTAAAATAAATGATTTTTTGTGTGGTATTTTTTCTCTATGTACAAACAGATGGAGTTTTGTTGCAAAAGGGCCTACATCCAAATTCTCAAAAAATGTAAACATGATTTAAAAAAAAATTAAAACTAGCACATTTAAAATTTATATCAATTTCAATTACTGTAAAAGCCAATATTTTCGCGTACAGATATTTTCGCGGATTTTGATATCAAAGACATTTCGCGAATTGTTTTTTTCGCGGGTGACCGTCTGAAAGCATTGCATGAATGTGTAAAGCAATATTTTCGCGTGTTATAATTTTCGCGGAAAAAGATTTTGCGCGAAAAGCGCGAAAATAAAACCACCGCGAATATTTCAGCTTTTACAGTAGTATGTAGTGTACCTCTTTCATAATCCATTCAGTTTTTCAATTGCTCAACTTGAATATTTAGAAACAGTTTTTTGACTTTTTCTCAATAAGAGCCAAAGTGGATGTAGGCCCTTTTGCAAAATACCTCTTCATTTGTACTATACAATCTAGTAAAATTTGAACAAAATCAAGTGGTCCAAAACTGCATGAAATTAGTAGGTTTTCAAAAAAAGGCGTGGACTATTTTTGGAGTAAACTGTTGGCGCCATTTTATTGTTTCTGTGAGTGAAGTCATTAGTTATGGTTGAATTAATAATCTATAGACTCAAACCTTCATTCACTTCAAATGTTGTGATAGTATGAAAAACTTGCAGTGAAGTGAACATGACAAACCCCCGTCACGCTTTGGAAAACAATTTCTACCCTTTAAGAATATAATAGAACTACCATGCACACAACATTAATGACGTTAGAGACAATTTTGTACATTCCTGGATAGGCTTATAGGCAAACCATGTCCGGAAACCATGTTTAGGATCCCCCAATTATTTATCTTTCCCGGCCATAATTCTGACAGCTAGACGCATTATGTTGGGACACAACTATCGCAGTGCAAATTTTACTTGTTCAAATTCAAGTTTATTTGGTTTCATCCAAGTACAAAGAATAACATTAAAAAATAATGATAAACAATGAAATGTAGATGCCATCAAAACGCTGGGCTTGTGGCTGATGGCACCCCTTGTTACAGTTAGCTTGCGAAAAGCGATAATACATGTATATAGGCCCTATGTTAAAAACTTACACAAGACACAGTGAAGTAGTAAAACCAAAGCTTTTATGTGATATGGTTAACTCTCATGAAAACAGTGCAAAATGAACTTTTTGATGTCTTTGGTCCATTTCTGTGTTATGCAATGTTTTCTTGCTTGAAAAACTTCTTTTCTAGATAGATATTGATGTTTTCTACTTGGATCTATATACTTTGATATACTTCTGAACGTGTTTTCACTCAAAAAAATGCCCTCATATACCCCAAATTAGCGAAATTTCCATGTCCGCAGCATAAATGTATATTTTGCCTTTATTAATTACAATACAAATAGGGCACCATTTTCTACAAGATATGTCATAATTTGTAGGGAACATATAGCGATATTCCATGGATAGAAAAAAAATGCACATCTTTTACGATGTTTACCTGTTTCAGTTTCATATATGTTGTCCGAGATGTTGATGTTTATTACGTTACCTGCGACATATTGAGGATCAACATTGTTCAAAATTAACATTTAAACATTTAAATGTACATATTCTGAATCTAAAAGAACATGGGTGTTGGAAAATAATATTATCAAAAATCTATAGCAGTATGTCTGACCTTGAGAAGAAATCAAAATGCTGCAAAGCATGCGACCTTGTTAAGGATGTTTATTACGTTGTTGAGATTTCTCCCGAACTATGTATCAAAACACACTTTTTGGTTAAAAACCAATTTGATACATATACATAGACTATGTGGTTACTTGGAACACTCGCTAGCTCTTTCCAGATCGTCTACATGGTACTTTGAGTACGAAAAACGTTTACTACGTTATCGTTTATTACGTTGTCGAATAAATCGACAGAGAGACAGCTGCTCTCTACGACTGTATTAAACAAAGATACGTGGCAGGCTCTTTTCGCAGGCATGCATGGGGGATACTCGATGAAAGTACAATGCAAAAAAACCACGACGAATGGTAAGAATTCCTCATTTTTTCTTGTAAGTAATATGAACATTAAGCTGAATGACAGTTGAAGTCATTATAGATCTCTTAAGCACATTGAAAATGGACCTATGATATCAGAATGGGGTTAATAATGTGAAGAAATGCAGTAGGTATCGTTAACATCTTCATTGATTGCTTTGTATATACGTTATAAGCCAGCATTAGGCACTGTTGCAGTTGCCAATAACGTAATAAACGGGATAACGTAACCAACCTCATTGTCTAGTCTCATGTCAATGTTGGCGTCAATTCAGTAACTTTCATGATTGATGTACTTGAGTATCATACATTGTATCCAATGTTTTAATTGTAATATGTGGACTATTCTATGTGAGGACTGAAACCACCTTATAATGGACAACGTAATAAACTTTCCATCATTTGATAAATATAATTGCACCCTGTTCATAGTGATTCAACATTTATTATGTGTTTATGAATGTTAACTTAGTGTACATACATATTGTCTCACATACTGACACAATCTCATTTGTTTGCATGCTTCAATGATGCATAGTTCTATGGCTATTGGATAACGTAATAAACCAATTCGTATAATTGTGTGAATAAATACGGTATACCTAGCTGAAACAGCTGCAATATATGTCATTAACTTTGTTTTGTTTTTGTTATCTTTATTATACAGAAATATATGCCACACAGTGCAAAAAACCAATGGCGATACCGGCAGAACCAAATGCAACAGTGGAGACAAAAAGATCATCAGAGTACAATCTTATTAACAATTCTACTACCATCATTTTAAATAAAACAAATCAATATCTTACTAATTTTAAGAGATAAAAGGCTATTCAATATTTAGTGCTATTAAAATTTACATAAAGGTAATAATGTCATGGTCTAACAACATATCTGTAAAGTGCCATGTTACATCTGTCGATTTAGTGACCATGTTTATTACGTTATTCACCATATTTACCCTACATCAAAAGAGCAAGTCGACACTATATAGAACTGTCTTTTAGTGGACTTTAGGCAACCTAACTTTTACTAAAATACCATTTACAAGATATGTCTGTGTACAAAATAAACTGACTTGGTCGATGTTGAATATATTTGTTTACATGTGTTTGTATATGTTTATTACGTTACCCACCCCATAAAGTCCGAATACCAATGCCAGCGTTTTTGGTAAAGCATAATATTTATTGTTTCTGAGCTAACTTTTAAAAACACATTATAACGCTTGGAAAAAGATACGATTAAAGATATATTTTATACTTTGCACAAAGATATTCATTTTGGAAAACCGTGCATTTTTTAGTTTTAAAGCTGAGGTTCAAACAGTGATGTGAAGACCAAAAACAATTCATAATACTTGCAATTTACAAAATTACATTGCATTTTGTTCGCTGTAATTGGTAGAAGTATGCTTTCGTAACTATAATTTTGTGTTTTTGGCATCACAGTTTGTAAACTCGTTCTGATTTAGAGCTGATAGGAAGTATATAACGTAATAAACATGGAGCAAAAGCTGCAAACAAGTGATATTATAATATAAATTCAACGTTATAATGTACAAAAATGCAATGAGTGTTGTTCACAAAATTTTAAATCTAGTATCCAGTACATGTCTACTATTAAAAAATAGTGTAATAAATAAAATTGGAGACAATTTTTTTCTTCAACTTCTGAAATCTCATTTGCACTATTTTCATGAGAGTTGACCATATAGTGATCAGGTACTTTGCGGCATTTATTTACAAATTAGACAACATCAACAATGTAATAAGCATAATATAAAAATGATAATTAATATGAATTAAAATTAAGAATACATCAAAAATAGAAACAATGTTTACAATCAACCATTTTGATTTGCGCTGACTGATATCTGAGCGACTGTCTGGTGAAGAATTCAGTTGTGAACTTATTAGATAAAACTGATACAATTAAGTTACCCACATTTGCTCTAATACACTTTTACAATTTGTCCTTAGACAATAAATGTTAGAGTTGAAGATAATGTTAATTAAGGTGTTTAGCTGCGCGGAAATCTATGTGCTAGTTTTGGCTTTGATCCCGGTCAGGTATGCGCGATTTGAATTTTGTCAAATAACTCTTATAACAGATACCCGCTTTCAAATTTCTCTTCTACTTTTTTTACTTACGATTTTTTCTTTATTTTGAGCAAACTGGCAAATTTTGACATTTTTTGAAGCATCACCAATTTAAGTTTGACAATGACTTCACTAACATTAAAAGCATTTCTTTGAGTTTCTTCAGTATGTGATGAAAAATAGTACTGTTAACACTAAATCATTAACAAATACGATGTGAAGCTTAAAAATATCATAATCAAAATAGATAATTATTCAGAAGTTCGGAAATTGCCAGAGATCATAATGTTTCTTATTATAGTCACATACTGGATGTACCGAATGTCATGCAAAAAGATAACATACGAGTTTGCAAGCTTTCTACACTATTATCACTCACATCAATCTCCGCATTTGCGAGACTAAACCTTTGATGGCAATATGAATATACAATGGTTTTGCTGAAGTGGCACTCGGTTACTGTGAAAAGCAAAAAGATTGATACATTGTATCTCACTCGCTATTGCACCCACAGCTTTCCCAGGATTTACTTCCGCGGCGTGACATTGTGACAGATGTATAATATAAATGTATTATTAACAAACTCGTTTGTTTTGTGCATATACCGAATTGGTATTTAATATACATAACTTAATATATTGTATATATAATCATGTCTTTTTTATATACAGTAAAACCTCATTATATATAAGAAAATTCCTGTTATAAAGAAGTATTTTTCCTTAACCATTATACTAACTTCCTTTGTAATTTATTGTTTTAAGAACCCTGATAACGAAATATGGATTAAAGAACTAATTTCTCTATCCCCTGCAACTTCGTTATAACGAGTTTTCACTGACTGCGGAAGCAATGCAAAGCCATAGATCCTTGCTTTAAATGCTATATAGAGGTGTTTTGAGGTATAAAAAATTTAGGAGACATTAAATAATAATCTCAACTAGACGATACAAATGGTATATCTTACTCTTTAAGTTTTATAATCTGAACTGCTCAAAAAAAGTTTGGAATACATTTCAATCACAATTTGTTCAAATATTTCGGGATATGTTCATTTAGTGTAATATATCATTTAAAAGCTGATGTGTTCATCTCTACAATGGTACCAAATTTGATGCAATCCCTTGCTCCAGTGCTCAGCTACTTTCTTGTGAACATGGGCCACTGCAGTGTATCGTGATTATCTATTGATTTTTAAGCATACAATAGTGTTGATGTTGGCACTTTCAGATTGCGACCTCCCCATGTTTCAAGCATGTGGCTGAGCACTGGAAACAAGGAATTCCTTCAAATTGGATATCATTGTAAAGATGAACACATCAGCTTTTAAATGATATATTACACTTGATGAACATATCCCGAGATATTTGAACAAATTGTGATTGAAAATATATTCCAAACTTTTTTGAGCAGTTTATTAGAGATCGATTAAAATTGTTATTTAAATCAGCCAACCCTGACACTGTCGCACAGTATAATAAAGATCATTGCAATTTGCATGATGCAGGAACAAACAAAATCGAAACAGATGGTATTGAAAACATAAAAAACATCATTAAAAAGTGAACTAGGGGTTGAATACTAATTGACAAGAATCAAACATAAAATAAATTTCACAGTTAACAGAGTATCTCTATCGCGTACACAACACATCTATATAACAGATACTGCCACCCCCCCCCCCCCCCCCCCCAACATGTGCGCTACCTATTCCGTTCAAAATATCATTGCGCAACAATGGACCCCGTGGGGGTTTGCGGCAAGCTGCTCAAACGTCTTATGGCAGAATATGTGTACATCTTAGTTTATGCTCATAGACAACCATTTTCCCCCTATGCCCTGCGTATTCTATCGGAAATATACTTGAATTTAGGTCAAAGCCAAAGCATATCTATATCTGTAGTTCTCTTCTTGTACAAAAACTTCAAACCCAAAACCATTGGCTGCAACTTGCAAGCGGTAGCCTCATAAAGAAAATATTTACCAGTCCGGGTAAAATCATGGTAAAATAAGGCCATAATGTATGACACTTATTATAGTGCAATGTTATTTACAATATGTATATATAAGATTTACAAAAATACAGCATCATTATTATATTTGAAATAGGGTGCAGGCAAGTTGCCATGAAAATATAGTTGTAGCTATATAAGTGAAAGGCACACTTTTGAGATATAGCCTAATGATTATATTTTTACATGGAACTGACAGGAAATATAAATAAATGTTTTAAACACGGTAGCTGTTATAAAATAAGTATAAGTTACAATACTGATAGTTACTTCATTATGTTCTATCATATTATTTACATTATTATGTACATACCATCATATCACATTATAATCCAGTGTATAAAGAGGTTTGTAACGTGTAAGATTCGTGAACGGACCTGGTTAATTTAGTCTTCTGTACTTCTATAGAAAAAGTAAAGAGTGATCCACGTAAATTTGGAAAGGTATTTTTAAAAAAATAGTCCGGGAATAAGTTTGACTACACAGACTTGATTCGTTTGGCAAGTTGATTTTACTACTTAAAACACGATGAAAAATTATGGAGAAGTATTCTATTTAAAATTTTTAAAAAAAACACGAAAAATTAAATTTATCATTTTGGCCAGACTTATTTCGGGAATAAAGGTGGATTGTAAGTTTCGCAGATATTTTCTTCAGGATGCTTATGTTTTTTTTCAAAAAGTTTTGATAATTTTGAGAAATGCCTTAGTAAATCATCATGATCATTATGCATTCAAGTCACTGCGAGGTGTATACTGGCTTTGAGATTTAGTCGATAACTTTGATATGTTCAGCCCCATGCATGTCTTGTGATTTCTGAGACACTTTCTGATGATATGGAAATGAAATCACGAAGTGGTTATGCTATGTGAGTCTGCACTTGAGCCACCGCAGTGATCATGGTGATTATTTAAGGAGTTTCTTACCCTTTAAATCGCTGAACTGCCTGTCATCATTTAGCAGAGGTTAAGAAATCTCTGGGATATTTGAAAGATACGGCAGAAGGTGCTAGATGGAAGAACTACAGCGTGTCCCAAAAAACTGGGTCCAAAATCTGCAGAGCTTGTGACTTAAAAAGGTGAAAACGTAGCTGCTCCATATTTGAGGATATTAAGGTACATATACCTGACCTTAATTGGTTAAAATGTGAGACTAATCAAATGGCAGCTTTTTGAAATACAAAGCTTTCAACAGAGCGTGGTTAGAACCCGTTTTTTCCAATTTAGCAATAAACCACATTATGCCTTGCATTTGCGTTGTGTGCAAGTTTTCCCAACATCATGTGCATGGTGTTTATTCTCCGAAATATCTTATGTTTGGTAGAAAAGGGTTAAATTATAGGTATTTTGGATCAATATTCAACATTATAAATACCCATTGCAGTAACCTTGTCGTTGAATATATACAAAAACAGAGCAACTGTTACCCTGATACCATGCCTGCAAATAGCACCCGCCCACCTGCCCATAGCGGGTACATTTTGTGTCGGGAAAAAGTACCCCGGCAACCGACTGGCGGGTAAACAATTTCAAACTAACGGTGCAAGTGTGAGAGTTACACTGGCTGGTGGAATTTCTGTCGGGCAGGTATTTTTGTGAGTTACCTGCCCGATCCCGACTGGCTGGTTGAACAAACTCTGAAGTTCTAGCCCTTCCTCTAATTCCTTTGATGAGATGACTGACTTAACGGCTGGTTTCCAATTTCGAAGAAATGGTTCTTGAACTTCTTCAAAGATGGCAGTGTCTCAGAAGGTTATTTATTGATTTTTCTAACAAAAATCATAGATATTTACACTTTTTATCCCCTTATGACGAAGATTTTCCTGAATAAGTCATAGTTATCAAGTCAAAGGCAAAACTTTGATGACGTCAGTACGATGCTCAAATGCAATGGACGATTCATGGGCAAAATCGGAAAAAACGGGTTCTGATCACGCTGTATGCAAAGCTTTGTATTTCTAAAACCTTACATCCGATTGGTCTCATAATTTCACCAAATAATGTCAGATATATTTCCTTTTATATTCTTAAACATGAAGCATCTATGTTTCCCATATTTTAAGTTATAAGCTCTGAAAGTTTTGGACCCAGTTTTTTGGGACACGCTGTAGTTCTACCATCTGATAGCCCGTTAGCAAGCATACGCTGTAAGAAAAATGGGCGATGTCTCGTTGGGCGAAATCTTGTTGGTAAATTAACATCCAACAAATACACAATTTATGACATCGATCACTGCCCAACGTTGGGAATTGCATGATTGATGAAACTTTGGGTGATATCAAAAAAGAAATCCCGCAACGTTGGGCGATTTTGAACCTGAGGTTACGAACAATGCACAACGTTGGGATATTTCGTCAACTGTTGGAAAACATTTGGCACGGATGATTG
This sequence comes from Ophiura sarsii, assembly GCA_035610835.1. Classification (NCBI taxonomy): domain Eukaryota; kingdom Metazoa; phylum Echinodermata; class Ophiuroidea; order Amphilepidida; family Ophiuridae; genus Ophiura; species Ophiura sarsii. Next base: position 70,723,811 of record CM069447.1, read on the forward strand.
TGGCCAGACAAGCAATACAGTGCGCCTGATCTCTGCTCAATTTCATCTATTTTGAAGTTCTCTCCCATCGAAATTGACTGTATTTCATCTCAGACGATAACGTAGGCCTACTAACCAGGGAATATATAACACTGATGATTATTTTACTCTGTAGCCGTAAACCCTGTGTTAGGCTTACACTTTACACTTTACGTGGTATTCTATGGAGAGTGCAATGCCGTAATGTTCAGCATATGGACGCTTCATTATGACTCATTCGATTATCAACGTATTTTGCTATATCTCGTCAATAAGAAATATCAGCGGACTGTATTATGGCCTACTGTGTTGCATCTTCATCTTTTTTCACCCTTTTCCCAATACTTTTCTTTTCCACTTGGCATTTTTTCCCGGGAGCGGTGCTCCCTGCTCCCGCACTTTGTGCAACCCTGCTTAAACGTGTGTACCACAGGAGCAAGCATTTATATGGTATTGTTTCAAATTCAGTGTGGATACAATCAATATCAGAAGTAGGCCTTAGCTATGTTTTCTGGCCTCTTTAGCCAAAGGTTTGAATTATGTCTTGTTATTATTACAAATTATACGTCTATTAAATATAATTTATCTTTAATCCCATTCGTCCCATAAGCGTGCCACTTAATACCTGCACTATCCCTCTTATTGTGCAATTGAAGGAATAAGCAACATATGGCAATGTGATTTTGTGAGGAATTAGTGACCATTAATGAGTGGCCCACATGACAAATTAGGCATGATAAATCATGGTAGATAGGAGGGTTTTCATCGGGGAAAGGACAGATTTGAACCTTTTGATTTGATAAATAACTTGTGAATAAAAAAAAAGTAACTGAAAATCGTTTTACTACAAACGAAATGTGGTGTGCGATATGTAATCTCATTTATTTGTGATGCGCCATGGCAAAACCAAGCAAAAATGGGCAGGGTGTGTCATAGTGAGAATGATGCAATTGAACTGGAATAGCCCATTATGGTTATTATCAGTTTAGGGCGCCTTCCCGGGGGCGCCTTTCTCTCAAATTATACCTTTGCCACTCTGTTGTACAATTTGCGATAATACACACAGCCACGTGTTTGCTCTCTGTTACACTGTACTTGTTATTTTCCATCATGCAGGCAGCCATCTTGCAACGGGGAAAGAAGGGGAAGGATAATCGTCAAGGCACTTCCTCCTTTACTGATCTTTGATGTGTCAGATGAAGCCATGTAAGTTTGTAATAAGTTTTAGTCTATTAGAGTAAACAAATTTGAATTAAATTGAACCTGACCTCAAACAACAAGTAATAATTACCTCTATACATAGTGGAATAAGTACGTGTACTGGTATGAGTACGGTATACAATCTGCCACTTGCGCTCCGTGCTCCTCAGACAATCGGCTGTTTCAAATCCAATCTAAAGACACATTTGTTTAAAATGACGTATCACTTATAACTGTCTCCATGTGCAATTGTTTTGTCTTGTATATTTCCTATTGCGGATTTTAATTTTCTATTTTTAATACATGTATATTGTTTCTGTATTTTATGACTTTTGATGTTCAATGTTCCCTCGCTTTTAATGAATTTGATGACTTTTTATAATGATTTTAAAATATATGGTAGCGTGTAGTATTTGTGTATAATCTTATTGTAATGTACAGTGCTTTCATGCCGTTGCTTTATGCGCTGTATAAGTCTTTTTATTATTATTACTAGCGGGCACCAGCGCTTCGCGCTGGACCCGCTAGAAAATTTCACGGGGAATAAGTAAACAAAGCGTAAGAAAATGTGATACAATTATATCAAGAACATGTCCTATACATAATCCAGACGGGACCCTAAATAATCCGAATATCGCAGGTGCTTTTGATAATCCATGTTATACATTGCCTTAATCTAGGTAGGCCTACGTTTGTGTTTCCAGATACCTATGTAGGCCTCCCATGAGACCTGAAATGCAGGTACCCGTTGTCCCATTATATCCAGGGACCCCATAGGCCTAAGCCCTACCCCCTAATCCAGTTACCCCAGGTGCCCTTAATAATGCACTGGATACCACATAATCAAGGTAGGCCCACTGCAGTGTGCCGTGTGCCGTTATCTCGAGATACCCAGGTGCCCTTACTTTATCATAGTCAAGTAAATTAAACGCGGGTGCCGAAGATAGCGGACAGTAAAAGTCACAATAGGCAGAGGTCAGTAATATCAAAGCGTTATAAATGTTTATATAAATATCAATCAAGAGTATGTCCTTAAATAATTCAGGTACTAAGGTGCCCTTGATATAATGTAAGTGACATGGTGCCCTTAATACACCATGAGCCTAGGCCCAATGTGCTCTTAAATAATACAGATACCCAAGATCTTAATCCGAGTAGGCCTACTCCATCAACGTGTTCTTAATACCCCCAGTTATACTCCTGTCAGCGCATGTCTCTACCTATTTTGTACCCCAAATAATAAAAAGTTGAATTTTAATGTCAAAATTGAAAGTTACATAAAATTAGCTTTTAAATGTCTCCCCCGATTCTTTTATTGCCCTGCCACCCGTTTTACTCCTTTAAAGGTATATTATGTGATCTTTCCATGGAACGCCCTCAATATCGAAAAAAATTGAAAGCAGATTTTCTTGCAGATTTACATTTCTGATCATAAATCGTACATACATTCCAAGTTACAGGGCGATACGATTCTTAATTACTTCAAAATCATGGTTTTAGAGTGAAAATAAACTGTCGGATATCCGACAACTTATTTTATTCTAGTCTAAATTCACTCTAAAACCATGATTTTGAGGTAATTAGGAATCGTATCGCTCTGTAACTTGGAATATATGTACGATTTATGATCAGAAATGTAAATCTGCAAGAAAATCTACTCTCTAAAAAAAATCACGAATAGAGGGCGCTCTCTGGAAAAGATCACATAATATGCCTTTAACATAATATGGTGCTGGTGCAAGTGTCGCCACTGCCCATATGCATATACTGTATCCAGGTAATTCAGTAGGCCTACGTTCTGAGCGTTATAGTTTTATAGTCGGTCGTTTAGTTTTATGGTCGGCGGAGTCTATCATCAAGATCACTTGTACCATTCCACGCTTGTACTTGAGCACAATGTGTGCCATCCGGGTTTTGTTTGGCCTATTTACATTAAATACATTATTCCTCCAATAGGCATGTGGGGCCTTAACGTATAGTATATGTAGTCCCTTTATCATGTTTGCTGTGTTCTATAAAGCCTCCCGAGATACTACCTGAGTGTACACCCTTGAAATCCAGTTATCACAGGTGGCCCACCTGCGCATAGTATATCCAGGTAATTTGAGACTCGTTTTATAGTGAACCCCGTAATCCAGATACCACGGATGCCCTGAATAATCCAGACACTCTATAATAATCATGATAATGTACCACACGTTCCGTTTATCCAGATGCCCCATGTGCCCTTATATCCAGATTATCAAGTAAGGGAAGTGCGGAGAGGAGGAGGTGGCTTTAGGGTACACTATTAGAAAAAGGGTGCTTCAGAGGGGTTCTTGGCTGTCCCGTATAATGGTTTAAAGGTTCTTTGATTTTAAAGGCCCCAAAAGGTTCTGTAGAGAACCTTTAGAGGTTCGAAAGACCGATGTTTGCCCATATTTTGTCTATTTTGAACCTTAAACTGGTTCTTTTTTGAACCTTTTAAGGTGATATAAAGGGTTCCATACGGGACAGCCAAGAACCCCTGAAGCCTGAAGCATCCTTTTTCTAAGAGTGTACGGACTGCCTGCTTTCACTCTGCTCCGTTACAATGTGCACGGTTTGCGCCACAAACGCGTACACTTTTTGTCTGCGTCATTACGTGTGCGCCGAACCGCGTGCGCCATGTTAAACGCGGTCGCGCAGCACAACATAGAAACGGTTGACATGGTACTGCCAGTTTCTTTATCGTTAGCAAACGTCGCATTCATCTATGTTACTAATGTGAAAGTGTCACTTTAAAATCTGTGTAAGAGTTTTTGTTTACATTTAGAAAATGTCGTGAAATATTTTTATTTGTCGGACGTATAAATGCTTGTTACTATGCGATCTTTAAGAATAACAAACAGCCGCATATACAGAAATGTAGCTATATCCCTGAAGAAAATATTTTGGGTGAAGACCATATGTCATCACTCATTCCGAAAACCACAATTTGTGTCCGAAAGTAGCTACCCGAGTAAAAGAAATTCAACATTTCGGATTTTCACATGTGATCCTTTCTGCGCATGTCTGAAAACAGTAAAAAACGGGCATTGAACTATCTAATTAGCTCGTGTATTAGAGGCGCAATTACCACGCTTTTTCAGTTGAGGAGGGACGCGAGTGTAAAATTATATTGAACTATCTAATAAAGCCATGTTCCGAAAATTAGTATATAGATTATACATGGGATAGATGCTGTCTGATAATGCTATTCTTATTGTAGCATGTGCTTTTGCGCCACTTTAGTATTTGTTCTATTATTTTGGTCTATATTGCATTTAACGTTTCTCTTTTTTATGACGATATAAAGACAATTCTTGAATCTTGGACTACATTAATTTCAATTTGTTTTCACTAGTGCAGAAATATGTTTAACTATACCTCAGAAGTACCAACAGAGATAAACTTGCGGCATGGTAAAGGACATTGCAGGTAAACTAACGATTTTAATGTTTTAAGTTTTGTAGGTATGACTACAGCGTGAAAATCCTGCGTTTTAACTAACAAACGTTTACTATTTGCCATAGTTTGTTTTATGTGATCTTCAAGTTTATTATTAGCTTTACCGCTTGTTTTGTTCGGATTTGCTTGTGTCAATTGAGATATGATTGATTAACCATTAGCCCTTAAAATCAACTTTGTGCCACTTTTAGAGAATGGATGCATAAGCACAAAATAATGGAAGTACTACACACATGATTTCTCTTAGAAGAGGCTCTTTCACACATCACAATTACATGAAATAAAGTTTTTAAAGTAACCTTGTTTTGATACAGTTTAAACGCCCAGGTTTAAACGTAGCCAATGTGTAATTTATTTGATTTAAAACTTAATAATGTGATTATATGCTGAATAAAATAAAATAAAATAAAATTTTGTTAATCAAACATATCTCGAGATTGACAAAAAATGATGAAAAAACCCCCGGTATTTCACAGCTAATTTGGTGATCTGGAATATCATATAAAATGCTGTGGAAAATATTGAACAGTTATAGATCAAAATGGCGCATTTTCACATGCACCATTTTTAGAGACATGCTGTAGTTTTCTTGTGGAGGCTGGACAAAATTCGAGCAGCGGTTAGTCTAAACATGCTTGAACATAAGGCGATGGAATACAATATTAGGGTCCATTGATTCACCTCAGAGATAATGTGCTGAACACAGCACAGCAAACAAACAAGAAAATTGACATGGTGCATGTTTCTTGTAATTTTTTCAAACCGACGTGCCACTTTCATAATACTTCCAGGAGTAACAACGTCACAATATGGCTATTACATATTTAAAGAAAGACGTGTCGTCGAAAGAAAGCAAAGTTTTTTCTGAAAATAAAAGATATGTTCTTTAATCACTATATTTAACATCTTGTTTGAAGCCCTAAAGATATGATTTAACTCCTAGGCTATTACTTTCCGTTCCATTGACAGGTACAGCTTGACGTGTTTGACAGTTGGCAATGGAAATCACTTCAAATCTGCATTGTATTATAGTGGTACGTGGTATACTTATGACGGAATCGGACGCAACATCGACAAACGTGTTCGACCACCGACATTTCCAAACGGGTATATAGCTTCGACATTATTATATGTCAGGTGTTAGTTCAAGCAAGACTTTTCAATATTATATGACATCGGGCGGCCAGTGAAACAACCAATGCATATGATGAGTGAAATTAACCTTAATCGACTCTGAAGGGGTCATCCCAGAGATTAACTGGCCATTGCTGACCAGGCTGAATATTACAAAATATAATATGTACGGGCAGTACGGCACACATCATTGGCCGTTCAAATGGGAGTGACCACACAACGGAGTCAATAGGCTATAAGTTATAAGGTCGCATATAAAAATACTTGAATCTTTATACCAACACCAAAAAACCAAGCAATAACTTGCAGGTAAAAGTTTAAATATTTTAACCTAAGCAATTGCTAACATCTTCCTAGTAAAATGCTAGACGGATTAGAAATTGCTATTATGTTACAAAAATGTTCAGCAAAAGATACACGTTTTTGAGCAATTGCTGAGGCTATGGCTAGACCTTTTACTTTTCGAGCGATTGTATGAAACCTTTTGCCAGTAAGCAATTGCTAGCTTTTGTATAGGCCTATGGTGTTGTTGCTAAAATTTGGAAGTTCCATTTTTTTAAATATCATTACTCATGTGTAATGCTATGTTAGTCATGTGAGTGCCAATAGGTACATTTTTGCCACAAATGTATACCGCATTCCCTTTTAGATTAAACATTTGTTAAATAGGTCTAGCCGAATCAACAGGCACGTATTTACTACACAAGGAATGAAATGGTGAAAAGGAAAGAAACAGAGGTAGGGTAAAAGGGTGTCCAAAATTGATTTACATTATATTATTACAAAACTCACCTCTGTTCATGCATAGATTGAGTAACCTCGTTCCAAACTGTAACATCCAACATCCGTGCCGTTGTTGGTGCTTTCCCGTCGTACACAGACGTGCTACATTCATTGTAAGATGTTGTCATTAAACGGTTAATATAGGATTCAATGTCCAGCAAGCCATTTTCTAAAGATACACAAACCCTATTGGATGATAAAAAGATGAAAATATGATCAAACTGATACAATTCATGAAACCGTTTATTGCATAGCAAATAGTAATGCAGTTTTCTTTGATGTTAAAATACTGCAAATAAATTAACTGAACTTGTATCGCAAGTTGAAACAAAATCAGTTGATCTGAACTGCGTTGAATTAGGAGATTATTGGGGAAGAAGATGAAGAAAAATAGCGTGAACCAATCTTTACTCTAAAATGCAAGCCTTTGTGAAGAGGTTTTCGAGGTAACGCCAACAGTAAATGCTAAATATATATTCCATAAACTTTCTTTGCTCTATAAATCTTTCATGTATGACAGAAATGTTGGTAGCATGACACTTTATTTTAGGCAAACAACTTCAGTATTAACATGACCGATCCCATAAACACTCTGGTCACACTTTCAGAAAGAACCTCTACCTTGAAACTTAAAATTCTCGTGTGATCCACTGAACCACGTGGAGCTATACATTCGACGGGATTGCCTAAATTTGGAAATAATCTCGCTAAACGCTAAATTAATTTTAGTCAGTTCATAGAACATCACTTAAGCTTAAGATATGAAATATTTCATATCATCACGACCAGGGGCGTAACCAGACCTTTAACAATTAGGTGGCGACAGGGGGGTGGGGGGGGGGGCTCAAATTTTTCGGGGGGGGGGGGGCTCAATTGGGTGCCTCTCCATAGACACTGTACAAAATGTTATCTCATTTGGGGGGCTCAAGAGGGGGGGCTGGGATTCTTGCTGGGGGGGGGGGGGCTCAAGCCCCCCCCCCCCCCCTTTCCCCCATCTGGTTACGCCCCTGATCACGACGCAAGTTTGCAACTTATCAATTATCATTACTTTTGTTTGATATACGTGCACAATCACACAAAACAACATAAGAACGTGTCAAGTGGAAAATGGAAGACAAAACAGAATATGCAGAAGGTGTGCAGACAAGACCACATTCAAGGAAAGGAAGAATCTCGTACAGTACTCACCCGTTGTTTATCTTTAGACGGAATCGTGTAACGCCAGTTTCAACCCTTTCCCCTGGACACTCTGGATTGGAACAAATCCACGTCTGAACAGCATCAAGCTTAGCAAGAGACGTCCTCATCAGTGAGTACAATCCCCGGTCTCCCTCTGTTCCGTAAACATTCATACATGTCATATGATTACTTTTAGTCATGTTTCCAAATGAAACTAGCCATTTCAGTTTTGCTTCATCCCACACTCCCGAATTGCACATTGACAAAATATCCTTCAGGATCTCCAACGACTCTTCGGACGCACTCGTATCATCAATATATTTCCGGAAATGATGATGACTTCTGTATGTGAGGCTGAGGCTAGTTATGATATTGTCAACTGGACATGTATTTGTTAATCTCATATTGCCTACTCGACCACCCCATTTGGCAACGTCTGATGGAGATAATTGCCTATCAACCGATGTATTCTTGATCTTTTTCGCCAATGCTGAACCATTTAACGGTGAGAGCACAACGCTGCATTTCCTTAACAACAATTTTTCATTAGCACTTTGTGGTTTAGTACCTAACGTATCGGTAGAACACGTAGAGGGGGTAGGTGCATTGTTTTGCTTTTTAGATAGTTGACGTCTCTTTGTCGCTGGTCTTGCTTTAGATGGCGTAGACGGCTTTGAAACGACATCACTCGGGGGTGATTTATTGATAAGGTTCGACTTACGTTGTGTTCTTGATATATGTTTAGCATGCGGCGTAGATTTTGCTTCTGATGTAAATGTGACCGAAAACGGATCAACTGTGTCGCCTTTTTGAATGGTATGTTTACGCTTTCTTCCCCTGAGAGATGTTGTGTGGAACTGAATTTTTTGGTTGAAAGCCGACGAGGGTAGCCACTTGTCACCATTAGCACCGTAACCCTTAAATCGTACTCTATACTCCGTTGTCTGCGTAGAATTATTAATGCGGCTGTCTATTATGCTGTCAATTTCGTACTCATCTTCTTCTGGTTTTTCGTCGTCGTCGGTGATTCGGCTCTTTGATTCAGATTTCAGAATCTGTTCGACATCATCCAAACAAGAACGACTGACAACGAGTTTAGCATTATTGGCGTCATTTACATCGACTTGTTTGATAATTGCACAAGGGGAGCGCGAATGAGACAACAATGATGTAAATATATAATGATCCCCGTTCTCTTTGATATACGAAAAGTGTGCTGTGCAGTTATTGTCCGATGATTTCGCACTAGAAACAAATAACCCATCTTTTGTTCGTAAAACAACAAGTTTTCCAACCTTGAATGTCTTCGACGTCCGGACGGCATAGAATTCTGTTGATATGCAAATCATGTTGTGCATCGATTTTAGGATGGTCAGGTAAATGTGTAGCTGCATAATGCCGACGTGACCGTTCTCTGGAAACATACTCTCTTTTTCCGATTATTATCTTCAGAGCTTGAGATATATGTATTCTGTTGGTTTTTGAACCGCCAACTTCTCTTGTTATAAACCAGGAACTATCAGTTTCATTACCAGGAACGGTATTATCTGTAGAGCTATCCGATGTTACAATCAATGGTGAATCATCCTGTATGTTTTGCGGGTTATCGTGAACGTTTTCATTTGCGCCTATATCTTGATCAAGCTCCATGTGTTGTATTTCATTAGAATCTTCAATTGATTCTAGACTACAGTCTTCAACTGTGTTGTTGGTTAGGTCAACATGCAGTTTGTTGTATGCTTCAGGCAGATCCTTGTCGCCAACGAACAAGATTCCTTCTGGTACGGCAATTGGATACGGTGTGTCCCACGCACCGGCTGCTACTAGGGCTGGTTTCATTTCTGGAACATATTGTTCAATAAGCTCATGGGCTTGTTTAATGCCTACATAATGTGCAGATTGTTGCTGACCCTTGAATTCCGAGAAAGTATTTGGATAGATGTCATCGGTAGCCAGCTTTGTTTGTTGCTGAAAATCATAAAGTGTTCGCTTCCGACTTGAAGAGGCTGTTATTACTATAATTCCAGGTTGTTGACCAATTTCTTTAGTGATATTCTGATTGAACTGAACGGCACCGGCTTTGTGTAGCATGTCAACAAATGTTGGCTGCTGATCAAGAGATTGGATTTCGGTAGTATTTCCTTGTAATTCGGATATAATTCTTTCCGTCGCTCTTGTTCCAGAAAAGTGTGGTGAAGCCCAACGCAGACCTGTTTCACGTTGGTGCCGATAAAGAGCCAAATTGTGCAGAGTACCAGCTGCAAATAGAATTTCAGCGGACATAAATGATCCATAGGTTATAAAATGTCCACATTTTGAAGGGTCATTTTTTGATCCTGGCTTTGGGTTTAGTGAAATATTCCGTAACTCCAAATACTTTCTCCAAAGACGTAGAACCGTGATTCCTAATGAAATAGAAGTTTGAACTTCTGCAGATGTACCAGCCTTTAAGGTCCTGAATGGATTGACGAGGTAAAACACAGCTGTATATACAGACAAGTTGCATGCGATCCAGGAACATAGGTTTTCAGATGATCTACTATCTCCAATGTAAAAACTCGGTAACCTGCATCTATCTGCTGATCATGAAATTGCAGTAACACTAAGTCTTTATCGTTTAACTTAGACTTCACTCCAGCTTTGTGAAGAGCACTCTTTAACTGCTGTAGATGATGAATCGTTGCTACTTTGGAGCCATCCTTCGACTTAAACATGGTCAGCTGTCTTGTTGGGTATTTCAAGCATCTTAGCATACATCGCTGTGCATGATCCCAGTCGAGGTATGCGATGGATGGACACAGATGCCAGTAATAGGGCGCAACAAAGCGTTCTCCTGGAACATTCAAATTCAGGAACTTGATGCCATTTTCCATGACCCAACGTGGGGGACATAAGAGATATGGCGGCATTTAATGAGAACCCTGCTGCATCTGTCGAATGTCCCATCAATCGTATTGGATGCTCTCGTGTCAGCCCCTCTTTCGTGTAGTAACACATATGTCTTATTTTAGCCCATATCTTCAAAAGACATGCACCTGTCATGCCCCTTGCCGGAACCGGCTACATGCAATGGATGAGATTGGGGCACTCGATTGATGTTAGAGCACTGAAGTTATGTATAGAGGTACTTTTGCTCAATTTGTTGTTTTTAATCAAATCTTTGGTGCACTCTTCTAGCAATGAATACTCGTCTTTACCTTCACTATTCTCTTCAGTTACTCTAGGAATCTTTTTACCGCTGTTTCCCCAAGTTTGGCAGTCTGCGTTCCATTCTTCCCCGAACAAGTTAATTTCACCACTGGCAACTTTAAATGGTTGCAAGCATCTGGTGGTTCGAGCCTCATCACTGCAATCTACGACTAAATGTCCCTCGTATGAAGTAGAGGCTTCATCAAAGATATGCCAGTTCAACCCCGGTTGTAGTTTGACAGATAATTTCACATTGTCGCATGTAGTGTTGCCGCAGAGGCCAAACAGTTGTTTGCACATGCTGTAGCTGTTTCTGCCAAGTTTTTGGCGGTACATTTTACTGACCTTTTTGATATCATCTGTGAAGTGGTGATTACGACCGCGGTTGAGTTGTCCAAGCAGATTTTTCAGTATCGTGTATTGTACGGGTTTTTCCTCGTCGATATCCTTTTCGAACAAAGACACCAGGTCGTCTATCAACCGTTTTCGATCACTTTGCAAACATGATTGTAAAAGACGGTTTACCCAGGGGTTAACATCAATACTGTTCTCATTACATTTTAATGACTTACTCCTCTTGACGTTGAGAGCTGCAGAGGTTTCTGCATGTGTAGCATAATCATTCCTAAATCCGACTCTTCCTATGCGATCACCTGTTTTGTAAATGCGCTTTTTCCTCTTCCTGAGGTGGCTTTTAATGTCTTGCAGTTGACTGTGACATGCCAAGCACGTATACGGGTGGATACCAGAAGGGCTAGCAATCCCAGTACATGGTGGATCGAGACTTTTAATGCCACCGTTTATATTGAGATTTCTGATATTGACAGGGGCATCAAAGGTGATATAAATAGATCTCGGACGAGTATTACACGACTCTTTATATCTGGCATATTCATCAGGATGCAATCGTTTCCATACATTGTAAACAGTGGTACATTGGGTATGCGCAGAATATCCACAATCTCTCTTTCCTTGAACTCTTTTCTTGTATACGGAGAAAGGTTTTTGTCGACGTATCGCACGATCGTTTTTGAAACAAGTTGTGACCTCTGGGTCCCATAAGTAATGACATCTCCAGTGGCGTAGCCAGGTTATTCATATTGGGGGGGGGGCGAGAAATGAAAATGAACCGTCAAGATTGTTTTGAGTGAAGACACGCGAGCGTAGCGCGCGAATTTTTTTGACACGATTGAGGTACATTTTGGCTCTAAACAAGCTTGTACCAACGAATATTTCTTTAGGTGACTGTTGTGCGCGCGTAGCGCGCGAAAATTTTTCACATGTGTACTTTTGACCATCATAATTCCATGATTCCTCTGGTCAAATGAACCGACAGTGCCAATCTCAACCGACACGACGTCAATATTGGGGGGCGATCCCCCCCTCCCCCCCCCCCCCCCCCCCCTCTGGCTACGCCACTGGACATCTCACACTGTTGATTGGAGTTCCAGAGGTCCTTGGTAGTTTAAATGAACGGCTGACTTTGTGGTTGTGAAATAGGCAGTGATCGTTTTCATGGTTTTAGACTTGGTTGCGATACTCGTCACTGCGTTCGGTTGTACCTCTTCCTCACCTTTTTGTAGCCATCCTAACGCTGCTTGGTGGCACTTACTCATTAAATGAGTACATATTTGGGTCATCCCTTCAAATTCTATGAATCCTTTTCCTTCAGCCATTTCTTTGTGGGTAGCATGTTTTGTGCCCTTCATGCGAGGATATCCTTTTTCATTGTTGATGTACAACCAGTGTTGGAATGGAATGCACACTAGGCACCTGACTTTTAAAGAACGTGACTGACAAGGTGACGGACAGAACTGAGGGAATACATCTCCAACAAACGAATCAAGAACATTTTTATTTTCAACTTGAAGAGGTGTCTAATGATATGCGAGAAAAGCACGAATTATGTTCTGATTATAACTGCTGGTAGCCCCTGTTCTTTCCCATATTCCCCTTCTCTGGGCGTTGAACATACTGGACGTTGGAACAGTTTTGCGTAAAAACTCGTCACAGTTCTTCATTCGAAATGATGACAGCTTTTCCGAATATTTGATGCCAGATGTAGACTCCGCAATTTTGATGTCGTCGTTGTCATCGTCAGTAGCCTTTGGATCATTTGGTGGCAAAATTACATCTTCGTTGTCACTGCAGTTTGGATTTGACTCAACGTCGTAGTCGTCGCTGTCGTTGCTGTAGGCACTTTCATCACTGCTTTCCTTCTTATCATTATGATCTTCTGTCGCCTGCTCGATGATGCCATTGTCATCAACATTGCTTTCACTATCAGAACCAGACGTGCTCCCTAGCCTCCAACTGGTCATTTCCGCAACGTCTAAAACGGAAAATGGCTTCCTGGTGAGTCCGACCACCATTGTTCGCTTATTACCAGCAAATTTAAGATTGAATTTTTCAGTTGTTTTTTGAATGATACCAGAAAAAGTACTCATAAATCTTGCGTAGTCAATTTGGTGCTGTTCTGTGTCTTCCCGGAAGTAGACAAAAAGTTGCTTCTTCGAGATACGACCCCCGTCAAACTGGAACTGCCTCCCCAACCAGGTTTCGATTACAGTTTCTCTTGCTGTAAGTCTTCTCTTCGTATCCACTCCTGATATTCGAGAACACAGAGATACAGGAAATACATAACATTTATTTGGACTGTAATATTTTAAACACCATTCAATGAAAGATTTGCACTCTTCTTTATGAGCCTGACTTTCAGAGGTGCCGGATGAGGATGTGTTATGATGAAAATGATTTGCGTTACAAGAAGACATCAGCATGATCAGTGTAACTTGCAGAAGTGACATATAAACACATTAATTACTTGAGAATTTCCGCAATGGGTTTTTTGAATATGTAAAATACTGATCGCAAAGGCTAAATTTGTCAAAGTGTGATCAACATTTAGTCATTAATCTAAGTCGAGAAGAAGGCCAGGCAGAAACTATGTCCAGGGTCAAAATTACTAAAACATTCTTTAAAAAGTACTAGAGATAGATTCATCGACAGAAAGCAGTGCAACATTATAATAAACTGCGAAAGATCATGAAAAAAGAGACACCTAAAATGTCCATTACTTTAAAATTTATGACTTGAAAAAGATCATGAACATAAAGATTCCTTATGTCAGTAAATTTAAAACTATAAGCCTCTTTTTGATAAATGGCGTGTAGCATATGAAAGAGCTTTACAAAATACAGCTTTTGTGAGTGCTATTAGGTATTTAAGTAGTAGTTAAAACTACATTCATTCAATATGTTCTACCTCCTCACTCATAACATCGCAATTATATATTAATGTCAGCCTCATGACATTTGTCAGGATTATAGCTCTGAATCATAGCTACACATCTATAGTAAATTATGTATGATATCTGTTTCACTTTTATTATGATACGATCAAAGCCAGAGAGAGATTTTGGACAACGGACACGGACAATTAGCCTAAAGATGAATACATGTGTTTTTGGTTTTTTTTTCATTTTCTTTCCGTATTGTATGATAAGATATAACAGCCCGGTTTGAATACTGAAAATAGAAAACAATGGATGATTTCTGAGTATAATACTGTATGTTCATGTATAAATCAGATTGTAGGCAATATAAACCTTTGTAGTCTTGTAAATAGTATAATATCAACTCGATCGTATTGCTACGTCTTTAGCATACCGGAATACTACTTATCAGTCACATTTTCGTTGTAACAAGTCAAGCCACAGTGATGCCTCGAGTGTTAAATCTTAATATCATAGTCACTTTATGATTTTACCTTACATGCAACCTTTAGAATAATTAAACAGGTAGTCAATGGAAGACAATTTCCCCCTTCGAGAGACTTGAAATATATCCATTTAGTCCTGTGTATTGAAGATCTCTTATTTCTTAGGAAAAGCAAAATGACTTTTTGCAGCGGTTCTCTAGGGTAGGGTTACAATTAATGGCTACCCTGGTCTGGTTCTGGCTAATTAGAAGGAATTTTCCCCCAAGAAATCAGTCACCTTTATTGTTTATAGTCTGGCCAAGATATATCTGTAATTGAGAACGGTTTTAATTGACCGATAGCTACGTTTTATCTCTTAGAATTAACCAAATAAATAGCACTTTAGGAGATATAATGCTGTTTTTTATTCGTTTTCGTCGCACTTAATGGATGTTTGATTTTTACTGCATCTCCAGAAAAGTAAAACCCGTACTCAAAACAATTTACCATAAATCTGTAGCTGAGATTTATAGCTACAATTGTGGAAAATTTCATACGACTGGCTTATACAACAATGAAGTTATGAGGTAGGAGGTAGAACTTATTTGAATGACCCTCGTACTAACTATAAATAAATATGATCTACAATATATACGCCATTCAGAACATGAACATAAGTGCTATGCAAGGATCGCTTTGTAAGTACAAGTTACATCAGAATCCATTGAATTATGTACAAAGACTTATCATTCATAGCACAATTATTGAGTTTTAATAACAACAACATCAAATGACCTAAGGGTTCTGCATACAGGACAAAGTGCTCTCTTTTTTCTGAGTTTGTGTTTAAAAGTCCGATAAGGCAGGCTCTATGGATAAAGTCATCTATGGAAACGCACAACCGATGACTTAACTTATTCTGCAATCTTGCTAATACACTGGCTTTATGAATCTGTAACTCACCTCCCCCTGCTAGGCCTCTTGAAGTGCGTCTTGAAGTCCAGCTTGTTTTTGGTCCACATTTCGTGCGAGCCGCCTTCCCAATGCGTCGTTGTGAGACCTAAATAACATGATAACGTTAACAAGTCATTAATTTAAACTACGTTATGATTCATATACCTATATATACCAACTTTGCCTAGCACAGAAAAGAACGAAGGAACATCTCGCCATTTTAGCACTTAAATTCATTCACACAAATTGGCTGTATGTGAAAGTCTACCAGACTTTTTGCCTTGACTTAGAAGTTTGTAGATCTTGTCAAATGTATCTTATGACACAGTGCAAGAAGGGGGGGCAGTGGTAATGGGTTGGGAACCACCTCCTTTGGAAGGGAAGGAACGAAAGGAAAGGAAAGAAGAAAAAAAGAACATAACATAATTATGTTTACATCCTTAACAGTCAGGGGGAAACACTGGGTCTTGGTAGTGAGGCCCTTGGCGGGATGCAGGGGGCAGACAGATGGGATCGGGGAATCCCCCTAACGCTCAGGCTAACAATGTGTCAAGACCCTGTAAAATCTGTATATTATTACTCTTTCTTCTCTCTTTTCTTTCCCTTTCTTCTCTTCTTCCTTTTCTTTTTCGTCAGTTCTTTTTTCTTTTCGTTCCTGATGCCCTGCCCCCATGACACCACAGCCGGGCCTTGAACCCGGTTCAGAAAATCGGTACCCATTTTTAGGGGTTTTGCTTCATTTTAGACCAAATTTTCGCAAATTATCGGGGAAAAAGACCTAATTTTTGCAAATTTTCGCGAAAATAGACCCATGTCTAAGGATTTTTCAGTTGAAAAGCCTACCCATGGCTAAGGATGTCTCATGAAAAAAACGACCCACTGGAGCGGCACGTCCCTTTATGCCTTTATGCCTTATACGCAATGCATTAAGGAGGCTGTGCACTCTCAATTTTGTATTTTTCATGAATTTCACTTTTTGACATTTTTCAAAACATTGAAGTGTTTTCTATCAGTAGATCAAGAAAAAAGTCAATTTCGAAACTCTAAAATCGTTAATTAAGGGCTTTTCTCCCATTGTCTTATCACAGACAAAACGATAACATAATGAAAATCAGCTGGGGATCAGCGAATGTTTTGATACCGCGTAACGCATGTAGCGCGCAAGATTATTCGCGCCGCGTTTATCTGCGCTCGCTGGTGCGTAAACGCTGTCCCGGAAATGTCCAACACTACGCACAGATACGCAGAGCACGATTAGAAACGTGGCTTATTTTTGTCCTTTTGCACTGCGAAAAACGGTGGTTTTCAACACATACGGTTTCGGCTTATTTATGTATCACGAACAGATCGGTTTGTGATATAAAAAAATGCACAGAATTGTAGATTTATATGCTTCTCATGATATGTAAAGAACAGGATTGGAAACCGATGCATTTTCCCGTGAATCATGATCACTAGCGGCGGAATGTTACTTTCATTGATTGATTTCTTGATGTTCTTTTTTTAGTAAAATGTGCAATTTACAGCAACAATAACTCAATAAATACTGCATCTGATGAAACGTAAGTAGGCTTAATGAAAAGAGCATGATCATCGCTAGGAATCGGTTTTTTGGTTTTTTTAATTATTATTTGCCTAGTTCTAATTTTAGGGGTCTTTTTGTGGAAATGGACGTGTTTTTTTAATTTAGAATGTTGACTTTTATGCCTTATTTGGTCAATAAATCATAAAGTATGTCCAAAATAAAAAATAAAATAAAAAAAGATTCCTAGATAATTTTGTTAAGATTACAATACATCTAGAACGATAACTTTTGACAAAATATATTTTGAATTATCTTTGCAGAACCTAAAATGGGTCAAAAAAGCGTGTTTTTTATAATATTCTCCCAAAATGGTCAATTTCATGATCATGGTTGGATTCATTGAACCCTTTTTTTGCAAAAAAATGTATACTTTTATATAGATTAAATGAATAATGAAGAAGTTACGGCCATATTACGGAGGCTGTTCCTGAAGGTGCACAGCCCCCTTAACGTACGGTTCCTTGCGTGTTTGGGGTAAAATACGCCCACGCTTGCGCCGGGTCATTATCAGAAGTCTTTGTCAGGGTTCAGAATCGCCTGGAAGAAATAGGTTTAGAACTTCCAAGAAGAATGGAAAAAACTGGGAAAAGGAATTTATTCCAGTTTCTTCCGGAAGAAACTGGAAGAAATTGGAAGAAAGCGGGACAAGGCTTCAAGTGTTAAGTTTAGTTTTGACACCGGATCCCACAAACCCGTTCATAGCTAGCATTATCACTTATCAGGCCCGTGCTATTAACCGTAAAATAACAGCAACATAGTTTTTCAACAGAGTTTTTGAAAGATAAGAATTAGAATCGGACATTAAAAGCCCTGCTTTCCTTCCTCAGTATAATGGAAATTTGAAAATAAAACGCTAGAATTGATTCGGGTCATCCAGTCTTACTACTGAACACCCTATGCCAAACACAATGGGCCGTATTCTCGTACTAAACACGATTTTAGCTTAAAACCGTGTTTAACTAAACGCGTGTCTAACTTAAACGTGAGTTTATCCTTTAAACGACGGGTCTAACAAAACACGATTTTAAACTCTGCAAATCTCGTTCCCAGAGTGGTCCTGCGTTGATTGAATACAGGTATTTAATTCATTGCGGCCCTAATTGGTTACAATAGATATCGACCGAATGCCTTAATAGTCCAGTCAATCTAATGAATGACCCACCACATTGCAACACAAGGTTTTTCTTCAGTTTCTTCATTAGAAGGGTCTCTGGAACAACATATCAAAAATCTAATAAAATCTAAGCAGGCGAAAGGCATTTTTTCCATAAATCCAAGATGGCCGCCAAAAAACCCTATTTTTGACAATATCTTGACTTCTCATTATCATTTTACAAATATTTTAACTGCAAAGGTATGGTTTTTAATATCAATGAATCCATTGAAACACATTTTGATATTATTGGCCTGTAACTAATTGCTTTATTAACATACCTAAATCCAAGATGGCCGCCAAAATGGCCGCCAAAAATGGTAAAAACTTCATATATTGGCATATATAAACCAACATGTATGATCAGAGTATAGTTTTAACAATAGGATGTATGGATTAGACCACTAGAAACTCATATCTAGTAATTTTGCTCTGTTAACATACTTTAAAACCAAAATGGCCGCCAAATTAACTAGTAAACATTTGTATGGACTAACAGGTAAAATCAGTTGACTTTTATAAAGAAAATTAAAAAATCATTTTATTCAGTGAGTTTTGCTTTATTCCGTATTAAAACGAAATAAATAAATTTTACAAATGCTTACTAGTAAAAAAAAATCGCTACCGGTACATTGTTCAATGATAAGCCAAATGTTATGGAAAAATTCCTTCGGGAAAGTGGTTTTCCCATTTTTGGTCACGTGACAAAGGCCGCCATTTTGAAACGGTAAATCTGAGATTCGATTGTTTTGCTGTGTTATGGTTTTGTTAGTACTTAATCAGTGACATGAGTTTCAGCGTAACATTTATTCGGGAAAGTACTTTTCTGAGGGGGATCCATATGGACCCTTGACCACCAACGGGATAGCACTAGACCTTAACTGAGGGCAACCACTGCATGACCTTTGACAACAGCAATGTACTATTATGTTTGGTCAAGGGTTCTTTTGACCACATTTGGTAGCCATAGACAATTGCTAAGCAAATTGACCTCTGATTAATGACCCAATCAGCTGACCCATGCGTAACTTTTGCTTTCGCTCTGGCTGGCCAGAGGTTCTTCGGACCAAATTTAGTGGCGATCAAGCATTTTCAAGCAATCGGCTTCTTGTTAACCCGGTGTGACCCTTGCGTAACCTATAGAAAAGAGGTCCGAGGCATACCCTTCAATTAACAAAATCGATGCATGATGTTGTAAACCTTATAAACTCACCTTAGATCTTGAACGTCTCCAGTATGAGAAACGACGTGGTTGAAAGAGATTCATGCTGAAAATTAAACAAAACTGAAGCCAGCAGCTTTTAATGGTCAATGATTAAATTATCTATGAGTGACAATAATAATAATTGTATGGAAAATACTTTTTAAAAACGTTTTGAATTAGCCAACCTCAAAGCACCTGGTCAGGGACTTTAGGTGCTAGGTGTATGTTGCATTTTAGTGCATTTACAGAAAATTTATACTTTCCCATGTTTACTAGTTATTAGGCTATAAATGTTTGAAGCAAAACCCTCATTATTTTATTGATATCCAGTTTTAGCATGTGTACCACAGGAAAGGGTACGTGGCACATGACCTGCATAGAATCACAGGATCTGTGATATTCTATAGACATTTAATTTAGGCATTGATGCATGCAAATCAGAGACCAGTAGTGAAAAACCACGAAAATCACCAATTTTTTACCCACTCGTTATGAACTCAGTATATGCATTGGCCAACCATTGAAATTTGGGGCGTTGGCACGGGATTCGCCATTTTGCAGTTATATTCACCGGTTGTAACATTTTCTACTTATTGTAATTTTGGTAGTTCTTCAGCATATTTATCACAACACCTGCTACATAAATCAAATGGGTAAGTTCATTTGAAATTTGTAAGCTTTGACAGTGTGTTATCAATGGTTATTTTGGAAAGAAATGCCAGTGCAACACATTGTACTGATGTAGTAAATTTTACACCCAGCTCACATAGGTGTGGATGATGTGCATTTGATTTGATTAAAATTGGGCTCATGTTATGGTATAGTATTAGTAAAGACAGTACCAGCTCACATTGGGTGTAAAATCCATGCTTTATATGAAACACAGAACTAGCTAGGTTCACACAGCTGGCTGTGCTTCCTTATTTTGCTTGGACTAAATAATGGGATTGTTAGAGTAGAACTAGTTCAGTATACATGTAATCATGATAATACCATAACATGTACGAAGTTCAGAAATATTGGATCGAAGGGGACAATCAGACATGGTCATGCACACCATAGCTTTTGTAGTAATTTAACCATAAGCTTTGGGGATATTATAATTTAACCATAAGCTTTTGTGGTGTGGTAATTAAATCATAAGCTTTGTGATTGGTAATTTAACCATAAGATTTTGTGATGTGGTAATTTAACCAAAGCTTTTATGATGTGGTAATTAAATCATAAGCTTTTGTGATGTGGTAGTTAAATCATAAGCTTTTGTGATGTTGTAATTTAACCATAAGCTTTTGAGATGCGGTAATTAAAGGGACATTAAGTGGTGTTGAAAATTTTAAATGTTTAAAAATTTACTTCAGAATTCAAGATGATCATTAAAAATTGCCATTATTATTGTTGTTTCTACTAACAAAAACACAGCAAAACTTGATTAAAACAATATCATCGCTATTTATTGGAAAACGCCCTCTATGCAAATATGGTTCGCATTATGTATCACACGAACTGCAGGGGGATACTGTCGGACGTAGAATGCTCGTCGCGGCTGTACGAGCATTTTTGAATCGACATTTTCTTGTACAAAGAGGGCTGATTTTTATTAATCCTTATAGGTGTAAGTTTATACATGTAATACAATTATAAAAATATACTAATTCCAGTTTTTATCATAATTGAGGGCGCAGCCTTTAACACATCTCTTAGTGTCCCTTTAAATCATTAGCTGTTGTGTTGTGGTAATTTAACAAAGCTTTTGTGATGTGGCAATTTAACCATAAGCTTTTGTAATGTGGTAATTAAATCATTAGCTTTTGTGATGTGGTAATTTAACCAAAGCTTTTGTGATGTTGAGCGATGTATCGATATACTAAATGAGCAAATAACGTAAAGATAATCATCAACATAGCCCAAATCCAAAATGTCATACAATTTTGACATCGCCTTCATGCCAAACTAAGCAAATAACGGCACTTCCGGGTTGAGATTTGCTGGGAAAGTCTGTGAGTAAAACGATGCATAACTTCCGAATTCAGCACCTAAGTTTCGATATGATCATATCGAAACTATGGCGAATGTTGGTAAATTGTTTTAGACGGTAGTTAGTATATGCCTAAATGCCTAAGTATTACTTTGATGCAAAAAACTGTTTTCCAGGATAGTTGAGGGCGCACTCCCATACGTATCTCTCAATGCCCCTTTAACCAAAGTTTTTGTGATGTGGTAATTTAACCATAAGCTTTTGTGATGTGATAATTAAATCATTAGCTTTTTTGATGTGGTAATTTAACCAAAGCTTTGTAATGTTGTTATTTAACCATAAGCTTATGTGATGTTGTAATTTAACCAGGTGTCACATTTGACACCTCCATGATTTAACCATAAAAGCTTTTGTGATATGATAATTCAACCATAAGCTTTTGAAATGGGGTAATTTACAAAAAGTCAATGTAGTATTTTAGATCAATATGGATGCTGAAATGCTTCAAATATTCACTATGGGGGATATTTTGGTCAATTTTCCACGTTGAAAAAAAAATCTGAAAAAGTGGGGGCGGAGTAAGTAGAGTTAGGTTTAAGAAGCAATTTTTAGAATTTTTTTTTCTTCAAAAATGTTCTAGGTTTGGTTTATATAACCCTAACCCTACCATATACCACAAAATACCACAACTGCGCATGTGTTACCACCAGGCGTGGAAGTTTTTCAAATACTGCGCCAACTAGCCTTGACACCCGTGGTGTAGTGGGGAATCGTTCGCCACTGGTGCTGGATCAAATCCCTGGGGATCGGGGGGATATTTTGGTCAAGTTCCCACGTGGAAAAAAATCTGAAAAAAGTAGGGGGTAGAGTTAGGGTTAAGATCGGGTGAGCAGATGAAACAATGTTTCCATGTCCCCTTTTACAACTTTGTTGTGGAATTTTAGCAGTCAACATTTAGACATACCTGCTTAGTTACAATGACAGTGACCATATACAAATGTTTTTAAAAAAGCCATACTGGTGAGGGGTCAATATTCTGTAAACCCAGTCAGATACCAAAGCATAAAGTTAAATTAAAAATAAAATCATGACATAATATTGGAGAGAACAACTTTTACATTGATTGAATTCTGTTGAACATTTCTCCGCCATATAATGATTCTTTTCACAGATAAATGGAGAGTTTGAGAATACGGAGAAGACACAGAATATGAAACCCATCCTACAAAGTCACCAGAAGTATGATAGTTTCATCTATACTAAACCACGAATCAGACAATGACGTTACTAATACTGATGAGGAGGCAGAGACGGTGGCATAAATATCCCAGAAAATAATGTACATAATGTATTTTCTATTTAAGGCCAAAAAAACAAACACATTAGCAAATCTGAAATTCAAATGCGAAATGTATTTTATTTTGTTTTTTTGCTCAGATTCATAGTGTAGATTCATTTGAAATGGATTTACTTTTAGTCAAATCTGTGCATTTTTCTCGCTAAAATGTGATATTCTCCACCGATTTTCACGTTCGTGTTTGCCGTATGTGACCAATTGCCATCTTGAAACATTTTGGACACAATATTGACAAAAGATGGCGCCCTAACAATATTTTGCTTTGTTTTTTCTATTAAATTTTTCAAATGCGCAAGAATCAAGCGTCTGCGTCTCAGTGAAATGCGTGTGCACTACTGGAAACAACTTTTCTTTTTTGATTGGCCTAATCATTATTCTGCACTTATTTTCGTTAACTTACTTATTGAGGGATACCAACGTTTATTCCATAAAACCCGGTGATAATGTAGGTAAAATTGTTTTTCTCTTTCTTAGCTTTAGATTTTAGGTGGCAAATACTCTATTTCTTTTACATTTTTACAAAGGTAGTATAAGTGAAGAAAAGTGTAGAAGATAGATATTTTATCATACATACATGTATGCAAACAAGTATCCAAATGGTTTTATTAAATAAAACATGTACATGTATGGGTTTATGGGTGTCCTAAAATGTGGCTTCCAAAGATTCCTAAATAAGTATCGGAATGGAACATTTCAAAACATTTTTGTTGAAGTTGAATTGTACGCTATTTGAAGAAAGCTACATAACAGTAGTCACAGAGAAAACTTCCGTCCTAGTTTGCATATTGCACAAGGTGGTTGCTTACTCTTTTACTTTTCAATTAGCCCGAACGGTTTCATACTTTGTTATCAATTCATTTCTTCATGCTGAGAGTACTGCTAATCGATCGTGACATTCATAACACTATTACCGGTAACCCGAAAATAAAAACAATACAACTCATGGTAAGGAACACCAATTACTTTTTTAATCTTAAAAGCACAATAATATCACTTGAAAATGTGATCACCCTTTAGTTTTGTCAAATTTTAATATTTATGTTGAACTTGGGTATAATAACGGGCATTATTTAGTTTAAAGAAGAAGAACGAGAAAAGATGTTGATGAATGAATGTTATCTTTGAGACAAGTATTGATTAATTTCTTATATGTGCTGTCTGAAATACTCCATATGAAACTTGGATAGAAGTGTTCTTACATGAGCCCTCATTTCTTTGTAATTTGTCACATCCCTTAGAGAGGAATTATTTTCAAGACGCCCTCGTTTGACTTGCGTGTTGCTTTACTTTAAAACAAAAAAGGGATTCTAAGCGGATTCGAACCAGCAGCAGCACAGCAGTCTTTGCATTCATAGACAGCGCTCTTATCGATTGAGCTACGGAGGGAACTGCCAGAGTAGCGCAAGATTATAATCTATAGGTATTACATTCTCAAAATCGATTACTGGTGTCACTATAATAGACGATTTAGTTAGCCGATTTTAACGATCTATACACAAAATTGCTGAGAAATCGACGAAGCTCAACGCAAGGTACTACATGAAAATTAAATCTGATGAAGACAAATTAGGAAAGTTTAAGCAGCTGCTGTATTTCGTCTGATGAGCAATTCTCCACGAAAATGTTTTTGCGTTGAAGTTCAGTATTTTCTTCATCCAATGCGTCAATGATCTAAGATCTATCATTGGTTAATTCTCTAATTCAATGTCACCTTTCATTGTTTCAACACCTGTAGCGACCTATGTTTATAACATGTAGGCCTGTGGTCGTATAATTGTCATCGATGAATAGCGCCACCAGGCTCAACACAGCTAAACTTTTTTGTGATAACAAATCAACAGAGGGCGGTTGCTATTATGTCCCAAATTTCAAATTTCTAAGGGATGTGTTGTAGCAACTTCGTCTGACTTTATATTTTCGTTTGAAATGTTTCAATCTGAAACTTATTGAGGAAGTTACGATGCTACAGAATGCTATAGACACTCATACCGCATTACTGAGACAAGTAACAAAGAAAAGTTATTGCTCCAGGACGGATTGATAGAGGCTGTCCTAAAAAGATTATGTCATAAATGCGTATGTGTGGTTTTCGAGTGAAACTAGACAAATCAATGCACGCCCACTGATGTTGATGTGTGAATAATGGCACGACTCCGCAGGAGGAGTGTTATTGTGAGTGTATATATACCAATATTTAATTGCACAAGTGGATTTATTTTTCTAATTTTTCGAGAAACAAAACATGCATGTATTGACCTAATCCATACACGACTCTATACAAATTAAAATACACAATTTGAACATAATTTTGTAATAACAATAAAACATGTTAACAAGTTTGATAACACCTGCAGTGAAAATCGCCGAACCTGCGACAACTAAACAATGAATAAAAACAAAGCGCAGGGTGTGCGCCCGGTGTGCGCATTGAACTGCCTGCATGTGGAGTGCATTTAATAGACACTTTCAATGCACTCTGCATATTTTAGTTTCTTCCTTTCATATTCTCCAATATCAACCTCATTTTTCAGATCCGCAAAATACCTATACAATGGCTAATGCTGCTGAAACATCTTTGGACCAAGGTAACTCTTTAATTTTCCAAACAATCATTGTAATTCCTTAAACTATAGTCACTTTCATAATGCTATGGACAGAATCAGGGTTATAGCTACGCCGGTCGGCACCGGTCGGGCGACCGGCACTCACGCTGGCCAGCCGGCATTCTTTAAAAAAAGGTAGAACATAATTTAAAAAAACACATATATATTGTTTTAAATTTTGTGGATAGAATCATTAAACTGCCTCATAAAACAAGAAATTATGTGGCAGGAACCCTCAAAGTACATTAAAAAACCTTAACAACCCTTAAGAACAACCCTTGAGAAGGTTGCGCAACCTTGCAGCAATCCGCAACCTTGCAACAAGCTTGCGCAACCTTCTCAAAAGTACCAAAGTGTACCTAAAATTGTACCTATGCAGTGTACCTAAAATGTCCAGTTTTGGAACGAAGACCGGTCATTTTAGGTGCTGTTACACTATTCTGCAGAGAAATTAGGTACATACTTTTCTGCTTTCTAGCTACTGTTTGTCCTTTTTTGAACTGAAAACTGGTCATTTTAGGTACTCTACCTAATTTGTACCTAAATTGTCACTACCTATAATGACCTGTTTAATTGATTAATCCGACAGTTTATTTTCACTCTAAAACCATGATTTGAAGTAATTAAGAATCGTATCGCCCTGTAACTTGGAATGTATGTACGATTTATGATCAGAAATGTAAATCTGCAAGAAAATCT
Organism: Ophiura sarsii; assembly: GCA_035610835.1. Classification (NCBI taxonomy): domain Eukaryota; kingdom Metazoa; phylum Echinodermata; class Ophiuroidea; order Amphilepidida; family Ophiuridae; genus Ophiura; species Ophiura sarsii. The sequence continues at coordinate 70,750,011 of CM069447.1, forward strand.
GCTTTCAATTTTTTTTCGATGTTGAGGGCGTTCCATGGAAAGATCACATAATATACCTTTAAGAGATGTGTCGGAGGCTGCGCCCTCAATTATGATAACAACTGGGATTAGTATAATTTTATAATTATATTACATGTATGAACTTACACCTATAAGGATTAAGAAAAATCAGCCCTCTTTGTACAAGAAAACGTCGATTCAAAAATGCTCGTACAGCCGCGACGAGTAATTTAAGTCCGACAGTATCCCCCTGCAGTACGCGTGATACATGACGCGAACCATATTTGCATAGAGGGCGTTTTTTAATAAATAGCGATGATATTGTTTTAATCAAGTTTTGCTGTGTTTTTGTTAGTAGAAACAACAATAATGGCAATTTTTAATGTTCATCTTGAATTCTGAAGTAAATTTTTAAACATTTAAAATTTTCAACACCACTTAATGTCCCTGGTCATTCCCCAGAAACATATCTAACCGGATTCAAAGATTGACATACAAAAAACGGTGACACGTTAAAACCCAATACAATATTAGCTGTGATTCTGAAGTATTTGCACCAATGAGGCCCGAGGCCTAAAGAATCATGTAACGTTGTCTAATTTAGTTTTAAGCACCATATCAGCACACATAAATGGAGCGTAACCAGAGTCATGATGTTAAAATACATGACTAATTGATAAAGGCTGAAGTATATATAAATCCTCAAAGCGCGAGAAGTTTGCAAACAAAAAGTAATATGGTTTATGTAAGCTTATTAAGCTTATGCAAGCTTATTCAGCTCATTATATTTTAAACATATAGCCATCGTGCTTATAATTCTTTAGTGGCATATTCCACATTACTGTTCTGTAGACATTATAGGGATTCACAATTCACATAATATAGTAATACCTTTCAAAAGAAACCAAAATCCAAAAATATCCATCATAAATGCCATGCACAGCTATTATAGACAACAGCTGATTTGAAATATGGCAGTTGATGATCATGTGATAGTTATTTACTTAACCTTTAACATAAGTCTGAAATAGGTACAATTATTAAGGTACTCCATAAAATTAGTATCCATATTTATTTATTTCTATTTATTTTTTAAATTTAATTATTCGGACATATACTTTTGGAACAGTGGCAAAAGTCTTCTCGACTAATGCGTCCATAAACATTACACAATGTTTTAAAATACAAAAAAAGGAAATATTATATACAAATACATGGTAACATAGATTCATGCAAGGTTAAATATGATTTACAAAACACATTAAATATATAAAGTACGGTAAGTGAAAATCATCACTTGCAGTAAGAACATCATTTGAAAGACCTAGCATAAGACACAATTTTATTGTTAGATTACCCGATATAAAGATTCTCCAAAATTCTTCTAAATTATGAAGTAATACTGTATTTGATTTTCAAGCTTGCGATATTCATCAACTCTGATATGATTTAAGCCGCTACATAGAAATAGAAAATGTCTCAGATCCTCAATATCTTTATCGCATAAAGGACAGTAAATATTTATATCAGGTTTCCATGAATTAGCACGGCCATTGAATGGTAGTGTATTGACCGTGCTCTGAATTTCATTGACGCACCATAAAAATCTAATTCGCATATTAAATAATCTTCTAGACCAGATTTACTTTTGAATAATACGTAGTCTTTCAAGGACATGATTTTGTCAAAGCTGAATTGAGCCACTTAACAATGATCAATACTGGTATTAGTAAAATTATTGATCCAAAATCGGCTGTTATGAAGATTGTCTTTAAATATATAATCCATACCACAATCTACCATAGCCTTTTCAATGTGTACAAACCACTTCCATATTAGATGTTTACAATTGTTCTTATAATACTTGTTTAATATAAACAGTATGCATAGCGTTAAAAATAAGATTCGGCCATTGATTGGATTGCATTGGACGAAGTCTATTAAAATATATAATACCAAGTTTATTTTGGATTAAAGCAATCGGTTGCAATCCTAAATCCCCTATCAAACATTCCAGTGGGGTGTTCCTGGGGGCTTTCAGAATTGATCTTGCCATTTGGTATAGTAATGATTCAATACGTTTGGTGTCATTAGCGCTTCCAGGGACCCATATAGCTGAAGCATAGTTGATGGAGGAAAGTACCAGATTTTTCCATAATAAATATCCATAATAAACCCTTTGAAAATCATCCTGACCATCAATAATAGATTTAACATATTATATCAAATTAGTATCCATATCCAAAATTCCTAAGCCTAAAATAGGTATTATTATTGGTATTTTATTCAGAAGCATCTCGTGGCCCGCAGGCCAAATTACATGCTAATATACAATATTAAAATTACGATATAAAAATGCACATTAACACAACAAAATATTGCACTTGTAGGATTGAATCACAATTTACTAGGATTGAATCACAATTTACAAATAAAGATATATTAAAGATAAAATGTACACAAATTAAGAAACAACAAAATGTCACACATCATGGAACTTTACTGCACGACCAGTCGTGAGAGATAATGGGTACCTAATCATTTAAAATATTGACAAAATAAGGAACAGGACTATTTTGGAAACGCTGAGTCCTACAATGAAATTGGGTCAAGTTGCCACTATTACATAGTGATCTGTCATGACACTCCAGTCTGGTAGGAGGGAGGAGAGATTTTGTGAGGTACACTAATGATGTATGTATCTGATGCTAAGTTTCAAATAGGTACATTTAAGTACATCCAACAAAATCTAATTCTGAAATAGGTACTATTTAGGTATAAAATAGAGTCGAGTATGGTATAAGTTCCAGATAGGTACAAACACTAGGGTAAGTACATTTTAGGTACATACACTAAGTGCCAATATGTACCTAATCTGTACCTATTTCTTGAGTAAGTACAATTAAAGTAGGCCTACATTTTCTGGTCATTTTAGGTACACCGAAGTGTACCTATTTTCTGCCTTTGCAGGTGCTTGCGCAACCAGTTTGCGCAACCAGTTTGCGCAACCTTGCAGCAATCATCCACAACCTTGCACCAAGATTGCGAAACCTTGCGACAAGCTTGCGCAACCTTGCAACAACCTTGCGCACCCTTGTGCCACCTTGCTGCAACCATTTTATGGTTATTGCATTTTCGTAAGGGTGGGTCCATTATTTCATCGAAAAAACTTCCACACAGGATTATAGAAACAGGTTGTGGTATTTTGTGTTATTTAGTAGGGTAAGGGTTATTACATGTGGAAATGGCAATAATTTTGAATAGTAAAGTATATGTCTATGGTATTAATATTAGGCCGATCACAAACAAAGGTTAACTTGTCATGTACACAAACTATGTAAAGCTTTCTAAAAGGCGGGAAGGCATCAAGGGTAACTGCCTCCAGTCTCAAATCATAAATTGCTCATGAAAAATGCTTCCGACATTGTATACTTAGTGTAAGATAACTAAGCAGTAGTTGATTTAAAAGAAAATCAAACTAAATGAAAGGCCCGTGCTCGACAATATCTCTGTCGTGGCAAAACTTATTAGATTATGTGTTGTTAAAACAAACAACATTGAATTTCTGAACTTGAAATTCCTATTTTGTCTTATCTCACAAAATATGTTATGTAGATGATTCTATGTCAGTGATAAAACAGGGATCTAAACACAAGCTGGGCGTAACTAAACTAAGAGTAATAAGAGATCCTTCATGGAGGGAGCCCTCAATTTTTTCAGAAGTTGGGTTTTTCACATATACGTAATGCTTATATACGAACAAACTACCACCCAAAATTATAGAGCTTATTTGCAGTATTTCATGTGAAATTCATGGATTTGCTAGAATATTGAGTTTCTATATGATCACATCGGAACTACCCATATTCATCTAAATTGCCACAGATGGCTTCTCACTTATTTGTTTCATGTTTATTAAATTTCAAAATAACCTTGAAGACCACCCATGGCTTGTTACGTGATGCTTTAGTCATGACCTCCCTGATTTAATTGGTGGTGACTTTTAACCAAAATACAAAAAAAGAAGTGAAAAGCACCAATATACCTTCGGAAATGCTGAGAAAATGTCTTTATTTTTCATTTGTATTGATTTTTTGTGAAGAAATCTTACATGAGAGGGTTTCTATGTATATCATCTATCTAAACAATGTGAAAATATTGAATTTCATTTTTTGTGAAATCTCTCAATGCCCTTTAAGTTGTTTTACAGTAGCTTCAGCTTTAAGTTTGTTCTTAACATTTGCCATGTTTTAGCCATTAAAAAGGAAGCAGACATTTGGAGTTCTTCAAGTGAGACTTACTCTTGAGCAGAAAGGAAAGTCTAAATGCTTTTATGAATATGGGTCCCGAGAGTTGGGCGTGACATCGCTGTGTCTTAACATAACATTTTTTTCTTCTTACTATTTTGAAAATTACATGTGTATTAGAGCAAGCATGTGCAACCTTTTCTACCACCCGGGGCTCATTGTGATTTTGAGATCCATTCACGGGCAGCAGTGATTGTCAAACTTTCCAAAACACGTCCGGAGGATGGGTAATAGGAGGAAGGGAAGCGTGGGAAGAAAAAATAAGGATGAAATGACAACAAATATTAATATTGGCTCATTGAGTACCTGCTTCTCTTTGTGTCATTTCCTCTTTTTACTCGCTGTTTCTGCTGCAAGCGCCATTTTAACCAGGGATTTTAACACGCAATCATGCCTCGAATTATACATCCAACTAAATATTTAAGTCCCCCTAGCATATACTAGAATATTTCCAAAAATATTTAATGGCTTTAAATAATCATCAGCTAGAAATATGCACCCAATTGTTAGGCACATTTTGATACCAAATTTGTTGGCCTTGAGACAATGCAACGATAAGAAATTGTGCCATTTATCAATTTGTATACAGAAAAAAGTGGCACTAAATCTCACTGGCTATGGCTGGTCAATAATCAATAAGCAGATCATAATCTTGTGCACCAAGACACGGTAGCATAATGACACCTAATACACAAAGATACACAGTTTTATGGACAAAACCAGCCATAGCCATTGAGATTTAGTGCCACTTTTTTCTGTATAAAACAAATTTGGTATCAAAATGTGCCTAACAATTGGGTGCATCTTTCTAGCTGAAAATTATTTAAATCCATCAAATATTTTTGGAAATATTCTAGTATATGCTAGGGGGAACTTAGATATTTGGTTAGGTGTATTTACTATTACAAAATGCAGCGCGTCGACCTACTTATTATAAGGGAGCACACTACTAAAACAATTCGCCAATTGTATTAACTAGGCCGGAGTTCCGGTTAAAACAGCCTGCAATGGAAATTTTGGGATTGCGTCACGGGCCGCAGATTAGATTGCACACGCTTGGTGTAGAGCAATTATATTTAACATTTTGTACTTTTTCAAACAGTTATAACTTGTTGTAATAGGTGCTTTTGTATGTATTTTTGTTTGAAATTCAAACAGTGGTTTCAGGGATACATATTCTACACATCGGAGAGATTTTCGAACTTGAACACGTAGAAAATGTGTGCCTGTATCTTGGTCTTCAGGCAATAGACATCACAAAGGCGAAAACTGTTCCCGGTAGTCCTTCGAAACATGCAGCGAATATGCTTTATTGTTGGTTGAATAGGAACGGAAATAACGCTACAATAGGTACATTTATAAAGGCTGCTCAGAAAGTTCCAAATGCCAAAGCGTCTCTGGATAAACTCAATAGCAGATGGAATATTGGTGAGTAAACTGTCCAGTTGCAAAATTGGTCCCAAAATATTGTCAACTTTCTGAAGGTGTTACTTGACCATACATGTGTGGTGGCATGGGAAAACCCTTCACATGGTCATTTTCTAGCAACTTGGTTTTTTTATTTGGCAGAGAGCTTCATACTCTACTGAGTATAGGACTGTTTAAATTTTTTTAGAAATTCCATCTAGAACTATAGTTATAGTATTTTAAAGTTTGCAAGTTTAGACGCAATACTAAAAATTGAAACTGGCAATTCAAAGGTGTACACAAAATCGATTAAATGCTCTAATAATAATAAAACTACATTGTTATATCACACAGAATAGCTTGTCATATGAAAAGGACTTTTGATATGAACCTAGTTTTTTGCGATATTATCAACAATTGTACGTTCTTCACTTTCAAAATCTTTACAATGCATTGTCGGAATTCACAAGTGGTTACCATGGTAACAATGTCATTTTACGTAAACATAGCATTTTACACATAAAATTTGATAAACAAGGTTCAGAAAAGTACTAAAATAAACTTAGCATCTGGAATTTTGCATAAAAAACTCCTGGAGACTAAAGTTCAAGGTATAATCTATATCTTGGGACCAAAGTTGGAAAATTGACTTGGAACTCTTTTGTTAAGAATATTTTGGTATGACCCAGATATCTCAATATTAACACTAGCGACTTCCGACGGGTTTTCCCATACCACCACACACATTTACTATGCAGGAATTGAGATATCGAGGGCTCAGAAACACAAGGCCTTATCTCCATTTTGACCATTTTGAGAAAAGGACTATTGAAGATTTGTAAACACATTGGGGAGATGGAGATGAGGCCTTGTGATACTGGCTATAACTTTGAAATGGGTGGTGTCATGGAGATAAGGCGTGTATTACTGGAAAGAAAATTTCTTTCTGAACATTTTGATACCAAAATCTAAAAATGGAGATGAGGCCTTGTGTTTCTGAGCCCTCGATATATTGTTTAAAGAATGTTTATTCTGGACCAAACCCACTGGGGTTAGAGACCGGACCCGTCACTGCTACACCATGTAAGTCATGCTCCTCAAAACAAAGTTGTCATAACCATAGCCTAACTTGACGGAGCCTTGAATTATGGGCCACCAATTCTACCAGCATCAGGTTGCTATGGTATATGTTTGTATTTTTAAATTATATTGTGTATTACATGTATTTTTACCTTTTACAGTGCATGTATTTTATTCTGTATGTATTTTATTCTGTAAAGCGCGGTGTTACCTTCATTGTGTAAGAGCGCTATATAAAGCCTTGTATAATAATAATAATAATAATAATAATAATATTCCAGGGTAGTGTTTAGGATTCAGAAATGTGATATACATCTTACTGCAAATTATGGAGGCATTTAATTTGTCCAGATAGTGTTAGTATTAATTGACCTTAACTATCTGATCTGCATTAGAGCACAATCTCATTACCTGCAATGTTAATACACGTAGTGCATTTAAATGTCTTAAGGGGGCTGTACACCTTCAGCATAGCCTCCGTAAAACTGCCGTAACTTCTTCATTATTCATTTAAAGGTGGCTGTTATTCTATGGATCATTATATATCAATGGAAAGCTGGTGATCTCTAGATTTCAAAATATATTTTTCTGATTTTCCCCCGAAACCCTGTGTGCCAGAAAATCAGTAAAAAAGAATCAAAATCACCAATCTTTTAACCTCCAGAGGGCCTCCTTCATATCTAACAAATTCACCGGATCATATTACAGCACAAGCTGATGACATCAGCTCCTGTACACACAGTACACGTCCCACACACACCGTACACACCACTGATAACAATATGTGAACAAATCCATGATATAATGCATAGTGAAAGTATGGAATACCGTACAAGTGTGTGATGTTTGAATTAAAAATACTATTAATATGTAGGATTCAATTTTATAACATAATCATTATGCAAACAATTTCATTGTTAATGAAACCCGGAATTACGAAATTGTGAATAAATTTACCAGATCATTGTATTGTTTGAATATCAGATTATCCATGTTATCTGAATGAGTGTGTTAACATTCAGCATGACTTCCAAGTCTTCCACTATTATAAACTAAAATGGAAATCCCTGTATGCAAACTAAGCTCACAAAGATGATTTGTGTTTGTTTTAAAAACCAGAAAATGGAGGAAAAACATAAAACACCCATTATATCAAACTATTGGACCAATGTGTTTAAAATTGGACTTAAGTAAATAATAACCTAACAAACATATTCTGTGATTGATTGTTTAACAATATGTAAAGAGAGATTACTAGATAGTTTCTTTATATCTTCAGAAAACTAAAGTTGTAATTGTGAACTTAATGTAATTCTGTTACCAAATGTAATTCCGTTACTACTGTTTTGATAAGAACAAGTATAGATATTGCTGAAGTTGATGTTTGAGAATCTTAGTAGGTTGGGGAAGGATGAGAATTTACAATGACATTATAATTCAGCAAGAACAAGTCCAGTAGAAAAACTTTATTTACTTTTCGGTAATGGAATTACATAGATCTACATCAGACCAAAATAGGAAATGTTCTCTTGGAAATACCATATCCCTTGGTGAAAATTGCCTTTGATATAAAGTGACTTGCCCCAAACCTGTGTAATAAAATTTAAAAAAATAGAAAGTTAAGCCTTTTGCTTTTGAGGATTTATTTAATGTTATAATCATAATTTCCCAAATTTCTAAGCCAAATATCACACAACTTCAAACAGGATTTTCACAAACACTATACATCTATTCAAAAACTGTATTTTGTTCCTCGCCTAGTATTATCCACAATGACCATAGTGATTTTTTCCCATATTGAATTGCCTATATTATACACGATTATTTAAAATATATTAAAATACAGGTAGAATTTATATAATACAAATAATTCCATGATTAAATCGTAGAATTATATAAATGTTATGCTACATGTATGTGGTGCCCGATGTGGTGGTCCATGGGTGTTATACCAGTACATTGTATGTATTGACACTCCATGCAGTGTGTGCAAGTGCATGGGGCTGTCTGTGCTGGTAGTGCAAGGTGGTGTACAGGAGATGATGTCATCACCACCCTGTGGATTTGCAAGGTCACTCAATCTTTTTTTAGAGAGGGGAGTCGATGAAAACTTTGAAAAGGCATAGAGGCTTACTAGAAGTTTATAAAAAAATAAAAACACATAATTTGGAATCTAGAAGTCACAAGCTTTCATTTGATATATAACTATCACTAGAATGATATGCACCTTTAATCTATATTAAAGTATACAGTTTTTTTGCAGAAAAGGGTTAAATGAATCCAACCATGATAATGAAATTGTCCATTTTGGAAAAATTATAAAAACACGTGTTTTGACCAATTTTAGGTTCTGCAAAGATAACTCAAAATTTATAATGTCAAATTTTGTTATATTAGTTTTATTATATTCCTAATACAATTCCCTATGATTTTTATTTTATTTTTAAATCTTTATTATTTTTTGAATTATTGACCAAAAAGTGCCAAAAAAGAACCAAAAAGTGTAACAAATGACAATTTTTGGCACTTTTTGGTCGATAATTCAAAAAATAATAATGATTTTCAACAACAAAAAGATTCCTAGGAAATTGTATTAGGAATATAATAAAACTAGTATGACAAAATTTGACAAAATATATTTTTGAGTTATCCACAACTTTCTTCTTTGGTTGATTTGAGTGGATGGGCAGAATAGGAATGTCCATCTATCTGTCTTTTAATATAATATTATTTTAATTGTTCTTTTTTAGCATTTGATGGTCGGCAAGACCCTAAAAGGAAAACGACAGAGAAAAAAAGGAAAAGGACAGAGAAAAGAAGGAGGACTGAGGAAACTCACCCAGTTAAGCCTAAAACTAAAAAGACAGAGAAAAAAAGGAAGAGGACAGGAAAAAGGAAGAGGACAGAGAAAACTCGCTCAGTTGAGCCTTGTGAGTTAATTATTTTTACAAATTACAAACTGTATGGGCCATACCTAGAAGAATATAGAATCACCTCAGTTCTAGCAAACACTGTTGTTATTGTCTATGTACAGATAGACTACTGGTGTGGTCTTTTACACCAGTATATTTTACACCAGTAAAATGATTTTCTCTTTCAAATGTCTAGCTTCAGAATGTTAGATGTACCAGAAAGTGACTGAAAATTGTGACAATCAAAAGGACTAAACCTTGTGGTGGCGTCAAGGGGGCAGGGTGAATTGGGGGACCCCAGTTACAATTCTGAACTTGAATTTCCTATATACCTACGAGGTTCAGTCATTAAGTAATGAAAGTGATCATGTATGGAATGCATGAGCGATTCTATTGAGTGTTAGTGTGATCAATACAAAGTATGAACCTTTGTCTTTCAAACCATACACTTTTGGATTTCTAAGTATGAACTATGACGTCATAGCATTAGCTTAAAGTTAGTACACTTGGGACACTGCTAAATCAATTATTTGGCGGGAAATTTGAATTGTTTAAATGAAACACGTGGTTAGAAGATTGCATAACATGACATCAGAAGCAGGTAAATCCCAATTTTGTTCGCATAATTATGATACAAAAGACAATAACATTAATCCCTGTGTAATTTGAAATGTGTAGTATAAGAGGAAAAAGTAAGGAGAAGCAATTGAATAAAAGGTATACAAATATCAGTATTTCAAATAGCCCATTTTCATTGAAAAATGCCCAGTCAGTGAATCACTAGTATTGCGGAAAATCAAACAATTTAGGGAGAACAAAACAAGTAATAAACCCATTTTGGGAGATTCTCCATAGGATAGTTAACTAATTATCTGAACTTATTCACATGAAATTTACAGAAAATATGCGCATGCGCAAACGGCAGATAATTTTGAACTGGGCCAAAAATGGCTAAAATCAATTTACCATATAAAAGCTTACCGTGCCTTCAAATTCTAATCAGAAATATTGACAAATGCGTTTTATCTATGTGTATAATTATTGTGCTAGTCAAAATGAAAATATAAATGAATATATCAATCAAAGATGGCTGCCACAACCTCTCTTGTTACTGCTATCTTTGGAGCTACTAGATGTGTACTGATAAAGTAATCACATAATTTCAATGGTTTGAGGACATTTTATGATCAGCTCCTTTTGAAATGCCCACTATTATTGCTTACATCCCACAACAAAACAATTTACTAAATTATAATCCCTCCATTGTTCTTTATCCTTTGTCGTTTTCTAAGGTTTATTGTTGTGAATTTTGCTTAATAAAAGCGTATTTGAGATGGTCCCTTCTTGTTTGTATTAAGGAATTCGGATCTAAAAAAAGTGAGAGACAGAGATTATTGAGTGTTCTAACTAGGCACCAATTGTCATCTTTTTCTATGCTTGCATTGCCGAGATACACGCAAATATTTCAAACAACCCATATTTCAACCTATTACATATCCAGCCAAATATTGACCAATTTCAGGCAGTGTCCCAAGTGTACTTAGTTTACGCTAATGCTATGACGTCATAGTTGATACTTAGAAATCCAAAAGTGTATTGTTTGAAAGACAAAGGTTCATAGTTTGTATTGATTACATTATCCCTCAATAGAATCACCCATGCATTCCATACCATGATCACTTTCATTAATTACTGACTGACCCTTGTATGAGTAGTTTTAAATATGTCAAAATGTCTAGTTTCAGATCTAATAATTTCAAGCAATTTTAATCAATTTTAAGCACTAATACAATAAACACTATCTCAGATTGACCAGATCAAATATTCCATTATATCTTCTAAAATAGATATAAGCTTGAGAAGGGTCATAAACTTAGGACATTTCTTTTCATATTTTAATGAATTCAAGTCCACCTCCCCAAAGTGTTTTTACTTATGACTGGGTGGGAATTAAATATGGGCCAACCTACTGGGTTTACCAGGCCCTACACTACGACACCGTGTAAGGCATGTTCCTCCAAACAAATTTGTTATACCACTCTAACATATGACGGAGCCATGAATTATGGGCCACCAATATTACCAGCATCAGGTTGCTGTGGTTGCTGTTGCTGTGTTGGGATTCAGAAATTTGATACAGGTATCTGCAAGTTGGATATAGGCACTTCATTTTCCAGATAATGTTAGTATTATTTGACCTATAACTATCTGCATTGGAGCACAATCTCATTACCTGCATTGTTTATAGTGCATTGACATGCCTTAACTCAGGTCACACACAAAGTAAAAGAATTTTTAAAAATCCACTATAATTATTGAATATTAAACAACTTTCTTCTTTGGTTAATTTGAAATGTCTATTTTCTCGCACTGCATAGCCGCCGTTTCGGTCTAAAACCACACTTTCGGAGTAATCTTTGACATTGGTCCTCGCCCAAAATATTTTCCTCAGAGATACAGCTACATTTCCGCATACCGTATATAACCAGCATTTAGCACGTTTTTATCTGGTTTTTATCTCTGATATACAGGGCGCCATCTCGCGATCAAAACGTCTTTTAAAAGTTTAATCTTAAAGGCACTTCCGAATCTCAAATGTTTGCCCCGGGCAAAATTCACATTACTCGCTACATACCCGAGATCCGCGTATATCATATAAACCCCATGATGTAATGTTGATAGCTCGCGTACCGAAAGATTGGCTACAAACAGCAAAATGTACGAACAAAATTCATGTCTAGAAATGTTTCGAAAAGTCATTCTATTCATTTGAATGAAACCACGATTATAATCTGAAACAACATTTAATCAATTATTTGGCATTTATTATGTTAAATACATACAAAAATAGAAATATAAAGCATTTTAACTTCCTATTTATAGGATAGTGTTTAACTATCATTTGAATTTCTATTGTCATTCAGTGCTCCGATAGCGTAATCGGTAGAGCGTCAGATTTATAATCTGAAGACCGTGGGTTCGAATCCCACAGAGAATTTTTGTTTTTCCCGTTACTATTATATTTAGTAAATGTAGAGATTATTTTAATATCGTTCAATCATCATATTATTGGCATAATTCTGTTATACCCTGCACACCTACATCGGTAGTATGCGTCGTTCTTAAAAATCATGCACTATGAATACCTCTGTGAAGGGTATAACAGAATTACTCCATAATATTATTTTGATTCCAGATACTTTTCATTTTATTTAATAGAATGATATTCTTACAGATTTAATGAGGTTTTAATTTGAATGTACTAATGTACTATCACTTCATGGGGGTGCATGTACATATACACGTATAGGTTTAATACATGCTTAGCGTTGCGTTTATTGAATTATTGCAATACCCCGCCCATTGTTGCACCATGGTTATTCACGCAATAATCTATCAGGCCAATTGTTATTGAAAGAAGTCAGTCGTCGTTGAATCGATTCTTATTTCCCATCTGATCTGTTTGTAGTCAGAAGTCAAGGCATGAAAATACCGTCTATTTTGTTCGCCTCGGCCCGCCAGTAAAGCGAGATTTCAAGAAAACAAATATAAATTGGGTCATTTACAACTCGCAGTTATGACGGATTGCCTCCATCAATTGTGATCATCTTAGGCTCATTTTGAAGGGGAAGTCCTATTTATTTAGGACATTATTTCCGATTTCACAAAAAACATGATTTTGTTACTTTTTTGGAGTCGATAAAGATGCATTTTCAATGCGATCGTAAATATCATAATTTTGATGATTTTTAGACGTCGTAGCAAAAACTTTGTGCACAAGAAATGTTCCTAACGTATTACACTTAATCAAAAATATGTTTATTTGTAATACATTTTTGGACAGGGGTCAGGGCCACGACTTTTATTCACCTACAGTAAAAATATACGCCATTTTCCAACCCACAGCGACTTAACCGTTTTTCTAACAAAAGGTATTCATCAGGATTCGAACCGAGGAGGGGAGAATCCATTAGATTACTAGTCCATAGTCGTAACCGCTCGGCCATAACTACTCAATGACGTGTTTATGTGTTCTCTACATCATGTACATAATGAACTAGTGGTAAACTATTAAGTATTCGACGACATTTTAGCCAAGTTGAACCCAGTTTCTAAATTGTATTTTAAATGTGAAAACGGTGTCGCTGCAAGCTAGTTTTGGATTCAATGTAAAGACCAATACATCGATGGTCATAAAAGGTTATTAATTTAAAGCTTTTAATGAGACAGGGGTCAGGGCCACAGGAAATATACCTTATTTTTTCAGTAATGACAAAAACATCTTCTTCAGAAAATGGCATTTTCAAGACGAAGCGTCCCTGCAAACATGACTTAAGCATATCAAAAGAATGGATTAATATTTTATTGCTCCCCTTAGTAAAAATCCCCTAGTCACATGGCGTTGAACCACATTTAAATGCCTTGATGTTGGCATTGTATACGGCTGACATTTTGGCATATTGAATTGCCCAAGATCGACATCCTCTTTTCAAGGGAAAACAAAATTGCGTCGTATACAATAGACTCACTCAACCGTTGGCATCTGACTAGGGGGGGGCGGTGGGTACCGCGCCATTTTGTCCCGAAGCAATGGTCATGACGTCATATTTTGGTCGATTTTCTGTACCTTTGTATTGGATTTACGTGCAAAATATATGCCCTTGGCATCATACTTTCCCGGGTGTGTGGGTGCACTTTAAATTTTAGATGTTCTAAAATGGACGGATATCTAACCAATTTAATTTTTAAAAAACACGATCCACACACCTCAGAATTGCAAAAAAAGTATAAAACAAGTCCACTTGTTTGTGCCTTTGAACAGAGTGACGGCAGGGAATGTAGAATTTAACACAGTGCATTAACCCATGACCCATGATATAAATACATTATTTGCAAAGATTTTTCTCAATTAGCACGGTTAGTGTAGTGGATAGAACGTCGACATTGGGATAAGGTTGTGGGTTCGAGCCCCATTAGGATCACTTTTGTTTTATATGCTGAATTTGCTTAGCCTGCCGGCATCATCTGTATGCTTGCCCACACGGACACCCCTGCTGGCGTTGACCGTATAAATTACGCCATTTTTTCTCTCGAAAATGTCACAAAAATGTACCGTTCTTTTAAAAATAAGGAGTATAATCACATTACAAACACATTTTGTGCGAGAGACACACACACATTTGGCAAAAATGGCACAATAAAAATCCGTTCGTTATAAATAAATGGATATGGTTAAATAATAAAACTATCACAATTATAGTCGTGGATCTCTGTGGCGTGCATAGGTTGGCCATGTCGTTGGCAATCGGAAATCACGGGTTCGATTTTCGAATATTCCTTGTTATCCTTTTATTTTTCTATTTTTTAAACTTGATGGTGGATTAATGTAACATCATTGTTATGTCAATTTTTATCAATTATAAAGGCCGCCCATGCGTTTATAGCTTTCTTTTTATTTATTTATCTATCATAAATGTCTCCTTGATTTATTTAACTTTGTATCTAAACAATTAAAATGCGTAAACAACTATATATTATTGCTCGATAAATAAGTGATTTAACTTGAGTTCAGTTTGATTAACGATAGCAAGGTGAGGTCAAACAATTTCGCACAGTCCAAAAAAAATCGCACAGTCCAACAAGATCGCACAGCAAATGTACTACATGAACAATTTCTCCTCCCCATTTGGGGGTGGGGGGGGGGGGGGGGGGGGGGGGGGGTCAAAACATTTCGCACAGTCCAAAAAAAAATCGCACAGTCCCAAAAAATCGAACAATTTCTCGTCCCCATTTTTTCGCTTCTCCGTCACCATTTTTCCGCTTCTCCGTCCCCATTTTTCCGCTTCGACAATCATTCAAATTAAAAGTATCTTGTCCGTGGATTCACAAATATTATGGGGAACGATAAACAAACCTAACATAAAATCACTAAATTTAATATGATACTAACGAAGACAAAAAAAACATTCTGTGTGGGATTCGAACCACCGGCCTTTCGATCATTAACCCAATGCTCTACCGATTGAGCCAACGGCGCACTGTACTGTTGTTACAACATAAATAGATTCAAATATCGTTTGTGAACACGATTACTATCCCATAAATTGGAAGTTAATAATGCTTTTAAAAATTTATGGTTTTGTATGTTTTAACATAGGATTCTCGCTTAAAAATTGATTTGATGTTGCTTAAGATTGTAACTCTGGTTTCATTGAAATAAAGCGGAATGACTGTTAGAAACATTTCTAGACACGGATTTCGTTCACATTTGATGTTTGTAGCCACTCTTCAGTATTGCATCATGGGTTTTATCACACGTGTACGCGGATCTCGGGTATGTAGCGAGTCATGTAACTTTTGCCCGGGGCAAACATTTGAGATTCGGAAGTGCCTTTAAGATTAAACTTTTAAAAGACGTTTTGATCGCGAGATGGCGCCCTGTATATCAGAGATAAAAACCAGATAAAAACGTGCCAAATGCTGGTTATATACGGTATGTGACTATTTCCATGCTATTTCCTATCTTTCAATATCGTGTAATAAAAAACCTTTATACTTTTTTTTATCCTTTTTTTACGATATTACTAGAAACTCTTACACAGCCACAGAAATATCGCCTTCACGTGTTTCTAGATGTACAGGCAGCAAATTCAATATTAGCGCGTTATGAAGTGGTGTGATACTATCGTGATGCATAAAAAAGCATCGTCCCTAGTAATCCCTAGTGTGCTTACAGCGCAGTTCTTTGGTAAATCCAATGCCTGCCCAGTAGACCTTGTATATATTTGTTCGGTTCTCGGATGTGAAGTATTAGAGGGTGTTGTTCGATTGTGTGACAGTGAAATTATACAAGGTATACACAGTCGACTAATATAGTGTGCGCAGTATACTGCGCGAATGTGTAGCTGAGGGCCGTGGCTTAGTGGTTGGGATGTGGGCTTGAGAACAGAGGGTCCAAAGATCGAATCCCGGCAGGTTCCCGGAGATTTAGTTGGTGTTTTTTCCTCGAAAATTGTGATCCCGGTCAAAAACCCTAAACCGGGGTTAGGGTTATGGTACCATTTTGGGGGTGTTTTTTTGTGTTCTATTAACCCCCCACCCCCACCCTGAATGCTAAAAAATGCTTATCCTAAGTCCCCCTCCAAGCGCATGCGCCGCCGGTTTTCGATGACGTAATCAACCGAGCCTATATAGTGAGCGCAGTATACTGCGCGAATGTGTATGAGGGCCGTGGCTTAGTGGATGGGACGTGGGGCTTGAGAACGGAGGGTCCCCGGATCGAATCCCGGCAGGTTCCCGGATATTTAGTTGGTGTTTTTTCCTCGAAAATTGTGATCCCGGTCAAAAACCCTAAACCGGGGTTAGGGTTATGGTACCATTTTTTGGGTGTTTTTTGTGTTTTATTAACCCTACCCCCCCCCCCCCCCCCGAATGCTAAAAATGCTAATCCTAAGTCCCCCTCCAAGCGCATGCGCCGCCGGTTTTCGATGACGTAGTCAACCGAGCCTATATAGTGAGCGCAGTATACTGCGCGAATGTGTAGCTGAGGGCCGTGGCATAGTGGATGGGACTTGGGGCTTGAGAGCGGAGGGTCCCCGGATCGAATCCCGGCAGGTTCCCGGAGATTTAGTTGGTTTTTTCCTCGAAAATTGTGATCCCGGTCAAAAACCCTAAACCGGGGTTAGGTTTATGGTACCATTTTTGGGTGTTATTTGTGTTTTATTAACCCCCCCCCCCCCCCCCGAATGCTAAAAATGCTTATCCTAAGTCCCCCTCCAAGCGCATGCGCCGCCGGTTTTCGATGACGTAATCAATCGAGCCTATATAGTGAGCGCAGTATACTGCGCGAATATGTAGCTGAGGGCCGTGGCTTAGTGGATGGGACGTGGGGCTTGAGAACGGAGGGTCCCCGGATCGAATCCCGGCAGGTTCCCGGAGATTTAGTTGGTGTTTTTTCCTCGAAAATTGTGATCCCGGTCAAAAACCCTAAACCGGGGGTAGGGTTATGGTACCATTTTTGGGGTGTTTTTTGTGTTTTATTAACCCTACCCCCCCCCCCCCGAATGCTAAAAAATGCTAATCCTAAGTCCCCCTCCAAGCGCATGCGCCGCCGGTTTTCGATGACGTAGTCAACCGAGCCTATATAGTGAGCGCAGTATACTGCGCGAATGTGTAGCTGAGGGCCGTGGCTTAGTGGATGGGACTTGGGGCTTGAGAATGGAGGGTCCCCGGATCGAATCCCGGCAGGTTCCCGGAGATTTAGTTGGTGTTTTTTGTGATCCCGGTCAAAAACCCTAAACCGGGGTTAGGGATGACAATTCTATTCACATTTTTAAGGGGAAATACAGGAACCTCCCCAAGGTATTTTTACTTGGCCAACCTACCGGTTAGAGACCCGGCCCTACACTACTACACCATGTAAGTCATGCTCCTAAAAACAAAACCATAGCCTAACATATGATGGAGCCTTGAATTTATGGGCCACCAATTCTACCAGCATCGGGTTGCTGCAGTGTGGTAGCTAGGTTTGTCATATTGTGCAAGAAATAAAAACTGAATCGACGCCTCAAAAAATGTGCTATTTAAAAATATTTCTGCCATGATTGAGGCTCATTTCGGCTTTTAACAAGCTTCTACACCAAAACATTAAATTAATGTGACCTTTGACCTCATTTAGGTGAATCTCCCAGCATAGCAAGGGGGATTCCCAAGTCGTGACTTGCAGTATTTTTGTATCTTTTTAAAAATAAAAGCCCCATGCACTTAAGTATCAAATGTAAAACGATGACTACAAAACACTCCAACATTATCAGAGAACTGATACAAGGATTTCTAGAAAATGTAAAATGCAAAGAATAAAAGCAAGATATACCAACTGGGTGGGTGTAGCGTAACATTAAACAATGAGTAACAAGGGAGGATAACATGATACAACAGGGGGAAAACCCGGGAAAGGCAAGCAATAAGAATTGCTGTGCACTGAAACAATAGCACATACAAATGCACTGGGACAAGCAATACAAATTGCTGTGCAATAAAACAACAAAAATATAGCCCTCCTCGTAGGGCCACTATCACTATCCAGGGAAATACTATACTAAGATAGAATATAGAAACACTATCAGCCATCCTAGCCGAGTCAAAAGAGTGGCCCTCCAGTTTTGGACAAATGAATACCGAGAATCCGGCACTAGACCACAATGCAACACGATACCCCGATGACATCATGCACACACTGGCCAATAGCAGTGCCAAGGAAGACAAGACCGTAGCCAGACCACATGTGGTGATTATTGGGTTCGTCAAACCGCAAAACGCGCCAATTAAGGACAAGGTGTGAAATGTACACCATTTTAATCACAGATCTTTAATTAGTCCCTCATCCTGTGTGCATTTACTAAAACCGCAATTTATAGCCCAATTTGTGTATACGTTTGACACCAATGTAACATCTTGTTCAATTAAAACTACAATGTATGTAAGAAACAAATAAGAAATTGTTTGAGCCATTTTGGCAACACTTATTCACATTAGATGGACATATGATAATAATTTTAGATACTTCGTGACAGTATAGTTCAACAGCACTTAGGGACCGTTCATTATTTATGCTGGAGGGCGGTTGGGTAAACTATAGGGGGTCATGTAACTTTCATATGTTGAAATAGGGGGGGGGGGGGGTTATGTTACTTTTTATTCTTAAACAGGGGGGGTTGTGTAACTTTTTTTTAAACTATACAGACGGTTGTGATTGAGGTGATTTTAGAGATTATTTTGGAGTGAAAATGCAATTTTTTTCTGCGATTTGCGCATATTTGATTAAAACCTATCAACTTCAAAATTTGTTACTATGAGACGACTTCTGGACAGCAAATCTTGTCTGTGCCTCGGATGATGTGGTGGAAAAACATTAATATAATCATCAATGGTCAAGAAATTAGAGCCACGGGTGTATAATGTAACAAAATCCAATGTTATGATTTTAAAAAATGTAATTTTTTCCATGCTTTTCACCTCGACTCAGCTTTGCACCAGTGGTTGGTCCGGACGTTGCTATGATCTAAGTTTTATTTTACACCCCAAATTGAAAATGTCCGCTTCACTCTATAAATTGTAATGTTTCTAAAATAAAAGTTCACAAAAATATTCGTGTGTAGCGGGATTTTTTTGTTTTGCTACACAAAATGTCTTTTTACACCTTTTGCCTTTTAAAAACTGAACAATTCTGAACTAAAGCGCGCGCAGCGCGCAATTTTTTTTTCCACCCAGGCGTTATACTATGGCCACACTTTTTTGACCCCCGCCCTTTATTTACCAAAAACTTTTTGATCCCCCCTTCGGGCAATTTGAAACTTTTTAGACCCCCACAGTTTTGGCCAACCCCCCCCCCCCCCCCCCCCCCCCCCCCGCCAACCCAAGTATTTCTGAACACTCCCTTACTGTTGTAAATGTTTGTACGTTTAATCATGTTAATAGGTAATAAAGGCGAGTGCTAAAGGAATAAAACCAAACAAACCTGTTAAGGGAGTGTTTAGAAATACTTTGATGGGGAGGGGGGGGGTCTAAAAAGTTTCAAGTTGAAAAAAGGGGGGGGGGGACCAAAAAGTTATGTTAAGTGCTAAATTTAATGTTGTCTGCAGACAGTTAAAACTCTGGAAATTAGTGTGGTCACTAAGTATCCAGGTTTGGAAGTATTTGTATGGGGTGCTATAAATTTGTAAGTCTTCACCACTACGGTGTGGGGTCAAGGGGCCCTCCAGGGGCGAAGCCCTTGGGGTAGGAGCCCCTGAAGCTGTTGGGTTTTTGCATGTTTGAATGGCCTAGAAAAGCTCTCCTTGCTATGAATATTTACATTTATTTTGTAATAAACTTTGACTTGGTTCAGAGACAGTATGGGTTCAGGGGGCAAAGCCCCATAAAGCTGTTGGGTTTTAGAAAGTTTGAATGGCCTAGGAAAGCTCTTCCTTGCTATATGAATATTTACATTTATTTTTAATAAACTTTGGCTTGGTTCATAAACACTCTAAAATACGAGAGACACTATATGAAAGACGAAAAAACTACAACGCGCGAAGCGCGCAAAAAAATCCATTTTTATAAATGAAATGGTCCAGAAAACGTTCCTGAAGCCATCTTGTTTATGCTTGAATAATTAAATATTGTACACAATTTTACGCGCGAAAGGCGCAAAAATTACCAGTGTTTTAACTACAATGGTCATTCCTGAAAGCATCTTGCTATGCTTGAATAATTAACATTGAGACTAATACGTGCGAAGCGCGCCCATTTTTTCTAGTATTAGTATAGATAGAGTAGTCCTAAAGGTAGGACTACAAAAATATAACATAACAATAATTAGGACCAATGTTTCAAGTGGATTTACCACCCTTCATCAGGGACAGAAAATAAAAACTTATGTGGTACAAACTTAAAAGAAGATAGTGAAATACACAAATTCACCACTATAATTATAGCACAATGTCAGTAACTGATGTTGCTTTCCAAATTACCACTTATCATGATGTTTTGTCTGTTTAAAAGCCCTGTAATCAAAATTAGTATTTATACAGCATGTTTCAGAAAAAATTATAACAAAAAATGCAGGAATCATAGCTGTTTTGGGATATAAAAGTAAATATATCTGACCTTAATTGGTGAAATTATAAAACTAAGGTCAGATATAATTACTTTTATATCCCTAATAATCAAGCAGCATCTGCTTACTTGTTAAGCTATTAGACTCTCCAGTTTTTGGACCCAGTTTATTTTTGGACACGCTATAGTTTCTTGTTGCAAACACATATCTAATGTTATCTAAATGGGATACATAAAGATAGTTTGATAAAAGAAGGAACAGTGACAGTTTTAAATGCTACTAATATTTGAAACATATTGGGCCGTATTCTCGTACTAAAACGGTTTTAGCTTAAAACCGTGTCTAACTAAACTTGTGTTTAACTAAAACGTGAGTTTATCTTTTAAACAACGTGTTTAACTAAACACGGTTTTAAACTCGGCGAATCTCGTTCCCAGGGTGTCAACTTTCTGAAGGTGTTACTTGACCATACATTTACTATGCAGGAATTGAGATATCGAGGGCTCAGAAACACAAGGCCTTATCTCCATTTTGACCATTTTGAGAAAAGGACTATTGAAGATTTTTAAACACATTGGGGAGATGGAGATGAGGCCTTGTGATACTGGCTATAACTTTGAAATGGGTGGTGTCATGGAGATAAGGCGTGTATTACTGGAAAGAGAATTTCTTTCTGAACATTTTGATACCAAAATCTAAAAATGGAGATGAGGCCTTGTGTTTCTGAGCCCTCGATATATTGTTTTAAGAATGTTTATTCTGGACCAAACCCACTGGGGTTAGAGACCGGACCCGTCACTGCTACACCATGTAAGTCATGCTCCTCAAAACAAAGTTGTCATAACCATAGCCTAACTTGACGGAGCTTTGAATTATGGGCCACCAATTCTACCAGCATCAGGTTGCTATGGTATATGTTTGTATTTTTAAATTATATTGTGTATTACATGTATTTTTACCTTTTACAGTGCATGTATTTTATTCTGTATGTATTTTATTCTGTAAAGCGCGGTGTTACCTTCATTGTGTAAGAGCGCTATATAAAGCCTTGTATAATAATAATAATAATAATAATATTCCAGGGTAGTGTTTAGGATTCAGAAATGTGATATACATCTTACTGCAAATTATGGAGGCATTTAATTTGTCCAGATAGTGTTAGTATTAATTGACCTTAACTATCTGATCTGCATTAGAGCACAATCTCATTACCTGCAATGTAAATACACGTAGTGCATTTAAATGTCTTAAGGGGGCTGTACACCTTCAGCATAGCCTCCGTAAAACTGCCGTAACTTCTTCATTATTCATTTAATCTACGAGGGTCATTCAGTAAATAATGAAAGTGATCATGGTATGGGATGCATGAGTGATTCTATTAAGGGATAATGTGATCAATACGAAGTATGAACCTTTGTCTTTCAAACAATACACTTTTGGATTGTTAGATATCTTTGGTTATGTAACGTCATTAGCATAAACACAATAGGTTTCAGACACTGACTGAAATCTGTCAATTATTTGGCTGGATATGTAATATGTTGAATATGGGTTGATTGATACATGTGCGTATATCTCAGCAATGCAAGCATAAGAACAGATAACATTTGGCACATAGTTAGAACACACACTTATCCATGTTTGACACTCTTTTCAGATCTGAATTGCTTAAAACAAACAAGAAGGGACCATCTCAAATACGCTTTTATTTAGCAAAATCCGCAATAATATACCTTAGAAAACAACAAAGGATAAAGAACAATGGAGGGATAATAATTTAGTAAATTGTTGTGGAATGTAAAGCAATAATAGTGGGGATTTCAGAAGGAGCTGTTCATAAAATTTCCTCAAACCATTGACATTATGTGACGATTACTTTAACAATACATATCTAGTAGCTCTAAAGATAACAGTAATAAGAGAGGTCGTGGCAGCCATGTTTGATTGATACATTCATGTATATCTTTATTTTGACTATCACAATATTTATACACATTGATTTAAGCATTTTTCATTATTTCTGATTAAAATGTGAAGGCACAGTAAGCTTTTATCTGGTAAATTTCATGATTTTAGCCATTTTTGGCCCAGTTCAAAATGATCTGCCGTCTGCGCATGCGCATATTTTCTGCATGTTTCATGCGAATAAGTTCAGATAATTAGTTAGTTATCATATGGAATCTCTTAAACTGGTTAATTGCTTGGATTTGTCCTAAATTGTTTGATTTTCCGCAATATTAGTGATTCACTTACTGGGCATTTTTCAATGAAATTGGCTATTTGAAATACTGATATTTGTATACTTTTTATTCAATTGCCTCTCCTTACTTTTTCCTCTTATACTACATATATCAAATTACACAGGGATTGAAGTTATGGTATTTTTTATCATACTTACGCGAAAAAAATTGGGATTTACCTGCTTCTGGTGTCATGTTATGCAATCTTCTTACCACATGTTTCATACAAACAATTCAAATTTACCGCCAAATAACTGATTTAGTAGCGTCCCAAGTATACTTACTTTGAGACAATGCTATGACGTCATAGTTCACACTTAGAAATCCAAAAGTGCATTGTTTGAAAGACAAAGGTTCATTCTTTGTATTGATCATATTATCTCTCAATAGAATCACTCATGCATCCCATACCATGATCACTTTCATTAATTATTGAACGACCCTCGTATATTAAAGTATACAGTTTTTTTGCAGAAAAGGGTTAAATGAATCCAACCATGATAATGAAATTGTCCATTTTGGAAAAATTATAAAAACACGTGTTTTGACCAATTTTAGGTTCTGCAAAGATAACTCAAAATTTATAATGTCAAATTTTGTTATATTAGTTTTATTATATTCCTAATACAATTCCCTATGATTTTTATTTTATTTTTAAATCTTTATTATTTTTTGAATTATTGACCAAAAAGTGCCAAAAAAGAACCAAAAAGTGTAACAAATGACATTTGTTGGCACTTTTTGGTCGATAATTCAAAAAATAATAATGATTTTCAACAACAAAAGATTCCTAGGAAATTGTATTAGGAATATAATAAAACTAGTATGACAAAATTTGACAAAATATATTTTTGAGTTATCCACAACTTTCTTCTTTGGTTGATTTGAGTGGATGGGCAGAATAGGAATGTCCATCTATCTGTCTTTTAATATAATATTATTTTAATTGTTCTTTTTTAGCATTTGATGGTCGGCAAGACCCTAAAAGGAAAACGACAGAGAAAAAAAGGAAAAGGACAGAGAAAAGAAGGAGGACTGAGGAAACTCACCCAGTTAAGCCTAAAACTAAAAAGACAGAGAAAAAAAGGAAGAGGACAGGAAAAAGGAAGAGGACAGAGAAAACTCGCTCAGTTGAGCCTTGTGAGTTAATTATTTTTACAAATTACAAACTGTATGGGCCATACCTAGAAGAATATAGAATCACCTCAGTTCTAGCAAACACTGTTGTTATTTTCTATGTACAGATTGACTACTGGTGTGGTCTTTTACACCAGTATATTTTACACCAGTAAAATGATTTTCTCTTTCAAATGTCTAGCTTCAGAATGTTAGATGTACCAGAAAGTGACTGAAAATTGTGCCAATCAAAAGGACTAAACCTTGTGGTGGCGTCAAGGGGGCAGGGTGAATTGGGGGACCCCAGTTACAATTCTGAACTTGAATTTCCTATATACCTACGAGGGTCAGTCATTAAGTAATGAAAGTGATCATGTATGGAATGCATGAGCGATTCTATTGAGTGTTAGTGTGATCAATACAAAGTATGAACCTTTGTCTTTCAAACCATACACTTTTGGATTTCTAAGTATGAACTATGACGTCATAGCATTAGCTTAAAGTTAGTACACTTGGGACACTGCTAAATCAATTATTTGGCGGGAAATTTGAATTGTTTAAATGAAACACGTGGTTAGAAGATTGCATAACATGACATCAGAAGCAGGTAAATCCCAATTTTGTTCGCATAATTATGATACAAAAGACAATAACATTAATCCCTGTGTAATTTGAAATGTGTAGTATAAGAGGAAAAAGTAAGGAGAAGCAATTGAATAAAAGGTATACAAATATCAGTATTTCAAATAGCCCATTTTCATTGAAAAATGCCCAGTCAGTGAATCACTAGTATTGCGGAAAATCAAACAATTTAGGAGAACAAAACAAGTAATAAACCCATTTTGGGAGATTCTCCATAGGATAGTTAACTAATTATCTGAACTTATTCACATGAAATTTACAGAAAATATGCGCATGCGCAAACGGCAGATAATTTTGAACTGGGCCAAAAATGGCTAAAATCAATTTACCATATAAAAGCTTACCGTGCCTTCAAATTCTAATCAGAAATATTGACAAATGCGTTTTATCTATGTGTATAATTGTTGTGCTAGTTAAAATGAAAATATAAATGAATATATCAATCAAAGATGGCTGCCACAACCTCTCTTGTTACTGCTATCTTTGGAGCTACTAGATGTGTACTGATAAAGTAATCACATAATTTCAATGGTTTGAGGACATTTTATGATCAGCTCCTTTTGAAATGCCCACTATTATTGCTTACATCCCACAACAAAACAATTTACTAAATTATAATCCCTTCATTGTTCTTTATCCTTTGTCGTTTTCTAAGGTTTATTGTTGTGAATTTTGCTTAATAAAAGCGTATTTGAGATGGTCCCTTCTTGTTTGTATTAAGGAATTCGGATCTAAAAAAAGTGAGAGACAGAGATTATTGAGTGTTCTAACTAGGCACCAATTGTCATCTTTTTCTATGCTTGCATTGCCGAGATACACGCAAATATTTCAAACAACCCATATTTCAACCTATTACATATCCAGCCAAATATTGACCAATTTCAGGCAGTGTCCCAAGTGTACTTAGTTTACGCTAATGCTATGACGTCATAGTTGATACTTAGAAATCCAAAAGTGTATTGTTTGAAAGACAAAGGTTCATAGTTTGTATTGATTACATTATCCCTCAATAGAATCACCCATGCATTCCATACCATGATCACTTTCATTAATTACTGACTGACCCTTGTATGAGTAGTTTTAAATATGTCAAAATGTCTAGTTTCAGATCTAATAATTTCAAGCAATTTTAATCAATTTTCAGCACTAATACAATAAACACTATCTCAGATTGACCAGATCAAATATTCCATTATATCTTCTAAAATAGATATAAGCTTGAGAAGGGTCATAAACTTAGGACATTTCTTTTCATATTTTAATGAATTCAAGTCCACCTCCCCAAAGTGTTTTTACTTATGACTGGGTGGGAATTAAATATGGGCCAACCTACTGGGTTTACCAGGCCCTACACTACGACACCGTGTAAGGCATGTTCCTCCAAACAAATTTGTTATACCACTCTAACATATGACGGAGCCATGAATTATGGGCCACCAATATTACCAGCATCAGGTTGCTGTGGTTGCTGTTGCTGTGTTGGGATTCAGAAATTTGATACAGGTATCTGCAAGTTGGATATAGGCACTTCATTTTCCAGATAATGTTAGTATTATTTGACCTATAACTATCTGCATTGGAGCACAATCTCATTACCTGCATTGTTTATAGTGCATTGACATGCCTTAACTCAGGTCACACACAAAGTAAAAGAATTTTAAAAAATCCACTATAATTATTGAATATTAAACAACTCTCTTCTTTGGTTAATTTGAAATGTCTATTTTCTCGCACTGCATAGCCGCCGTTTCGGTCTAAAACCACACTTTAGGAGTAATCTTTGACATTGGTCCTCGCCCAAAATATTTTCCTCAGAGATACAGCTACATTTCCGCATACCGTATATAACCAGCATTTAGCACGTTTTTATCTGGTTTTTATCTCTGATATACAGGGCGCCATCTCGCGATCAAAACGTCTTTTAAAAGTTTAATCTTAAAGGCACTTCCGAATCTCAAATGTTTGCCCCGGGCAAAATTCACATTACTCGCTACATACCCGAGATCCGCGTATATCATATAAACCCCATGATGTAATGTTGATAGCTCGCGTACCGAAAGATTGGCTACAAACAGCAAAATGTACGAACAAAATTCATGTCTAGAAATGTTTCGAAAAGTCATTCTATTCATTTGAATGAAACCACGATTATAATCTGAAACAACATTAAATCATTTATTGGGCATTTATTATGTTAAATACATACAAAAATAGAAATATAAAGCATTTTAACTTCCTATTTATAGGATAGTGTTTAACTATCATTTGAATTTCTATTGTCATTCAGTGCTCCGATAGCGTAATCGGTAGAGCGTCAGATTTATAATCTGAAGACCGTGGGTTCGAATCCCACAGAGAATTTTTGTTTTTCCCGTTACTATTATATTTAGTAAATGTAGAGATTATTTTAATATCGTTCAATCATCATATTATTGGCATAATTCTGTTATACCCTGCACACCTACATCGGTAGTATGCGTCGTTCTTAAAAATCATGCACTATGAATACCTCTGTGAAGGGTATAACAGAATTACTCCATAATATTATTTTGATTCCAGATACTTTTCATTTTATTTAATAGAATGATATTCTTACAGATTTAATGAGGTTTTAATTTGAATGTACTAATGTACTATCACTTCATGGGGGTGCATGTACATATACACGTATAGGTTTAATACATGCTTAGCGTTGCGTTTATTGAATTATTGCAATACCCCGCCCATTGTTACACCATGGTTATTCACGCAATAATCTATCAGGCCAATTGTTATTGAAAGAAGTCAGTCGTCGTTGAATCGATTCTTATTTCCCATCTGATCTGTTTGTAGTCAGAAGTCAAGGCATGAAAATACCGTCTATTTTGTTCGCCTCGGCCCGCCAGTAAAGCGAGATTTCAAGAAAACAAATATAAATTGGGTCATTTACAACTCGCGATTATGACGGATTGCCTCCATCAATTGTGATCATCTTAGGCTCATTTTGAAGGGGAAGTCCTATTTATTTAGGACATTATTTCCGATTTCACAAAAAACATGATTTTGTTACTTTTTTGGAGTCGATAAAGATGCATTTTCAATGCGATCGTAAATATCATAATTTTGATGATTTTTAGACGTCGTAGCAAAAACTTTGTGCACAAGAAATGTTCCTAACGTATTACACTTAATCAAAAATATGTTTATTTGTAATACATTTTTAGACAGGGGTCAGGGCCACGACTTTTATTCACCTACAGTAAAAATATACGCCATTTTCCAACCCACAGAGACTTAACCGTTTTTCTAACAAAAGGTATTCATCAGGATTCGAACCGAGGAGGGGAGAATCCATTAGATTACTAGTCCATAGTCGTAACCGCTCGGCCATAACTACTCAATGACGTGTTTATGTGTTCTCTACATAATGAACTAGTGGTAAACTATTAAGTATTCGACGACATTTTAGCCAAGTTGAACCCAGTTTCTAAATTGTATTTTAAATGTGAAAACGGTGTCGCTGCAAGCTAGTTTTGGATTCAATGTAAAGACCAATACATCGATGGTCATAAAAGGTTATTAATTTAAAGCTTTTAATGAGACAGGGGTCAGGGCCACAGGAAATATACCTTATTTTTTCAGTAATGACAAAAACATCTTCTTCAGAAAATGGCATTTTCAAGACGAAGCGTCCCTGCAAACATGACTTAAGCATATCAGTTCAGTTCAGTTCAGTTTTATTTTCACCATATTACATGATACATCAGACAAGCAAATTTTAAGAAAACATAGGTGGGGAAAACCAAAAGGAGCACAGCTCGAAATATATTGGTCACCCTGATAATTTCATAATAAATATGATAGTTTAGAAGTACTACAAAGAAGACGACTACAAACAAAAGACAGGACAGGAAATGTGTAAACAAGACCGGACAGGACATGTGCAACTAAACACTAAAGTGTAGGCAGTAATGATGGCATCAGCTATAACATGATAATAATTATCTCATGTGGTAAAATTTCTCATGTGGTAAACTTTACAAATGACTAATTGATTATTGGTAATATGAAAGAAGATATAACTTAAACTTCCTTTTAAAAACATATGGTGATTTGGCATTTTTAAACTTGCTATTCACTGAATTCCATAGCAGAGGGCCTTGTCTTCTTATCGTATGTCTGGCTAAATCATAGTTAAAATTAAAGGGACGATATAATGAAGAAATGCGTGTTGGGTAGCTATGGATTGATCTATTTTTAATGAAATAATCGGTAAAAGTATCGGGAAGATTGTTGAATGCGTGATTATACATAAATAAACAAAGAGTCAGCTTGTGAATATCATAAATTGTCAGGGTATTAAACTTCTTAAATTACGGCGGGGTATGCTCAAGCCAGTGAGAATTCGAGCATAGTCTCATAATTCGTTTTTGTTTAAGGTGGATTTTGTGGAGATTGGTGTTATTTGAATCTGCCCAAATCAAATTACAATAAGACAAATGGGGAAACACAAGAGTATTGTATAATGAAAATAATGTATTGGAGGGGAGAATATCTTTAAGGCGATACATAATGCCACAATACTTGGACAAAATATTAACAACATTTGAAGTATGCTTTGACCAGGTTAGAGAATCATCTAGAAGTACACCGAGAAACTTTGTATATGAAACCCTAGATATTTCAATTCCATCAATACAAATATTCAAATCATTGTACACACGATTACTGTGTCTGTTTTTAAAGATGATATAATTGGTTTTATCAATATTCAACGACAACTTATTGGCTTTAAACCATAATGACATGTTATCTAATTCCCGGTTAACAGTAGTAATTAAATCAGGAAGGTTGGCATGTGATACAATAACATTGGTATCGTCTGCGTAAGTTACAAAAGTAAGTTCATTAGAGGAGAAAGCAATGTCATTTAAGAAAATAATAAAAAGTAAAGGACCTAAGACTGAACCCTGTGGCACACCACAAGATATATTACGGTATGACGACTTATGATTATTGAAGCAAACATACTGAGACCTATGAGAGAGGTAACTCTTGAACCACTCGAAGGCACTTCCTCTGACACCATAATGGTGAAGTTTTGCAAGAAGAATGTCATGGTTAATGGTGTCGAAGGCCTTCGAGAGGTCCAGGAAGATTCCCATTGTATGTAACCCTTTATCGAGGTCTGCAGCGATCTTATCATATGTGTTAAGGAGTGCCATGTAAGAAGAGAGTTTTTTTCTGAATCCAAATTGACAGTTATGAAGCAAGTTATGGCGTTCAAGAAAATCATATAATCTTTTATGAATGATTTTTTCAAAAATTTTAGAAAACACGGGTAAAACTGAAATAGGACGATAATTATTACATAAAGTAGCATCACCAGATTTGTGAATGGGAACTACACGTGCAACTTTAAGTTCATCCGGAACAATACCTGAACTTATAGACAAATTGATAATATGAGATAATGGCTTTTTAATATGATTACAAATGGTCTTCACAATGTGTGGTTTAATGTCATCGAAACCACTGCTAGTACCAGTTTTGAATGAGGAACAAATATCAACGACTTCCTCACCATCAGTTGGAGATAAGAAGAGAGAATTCATTGGTGAGGGAACTGAAGTGAGAAAGTCGCTGACATTTTTAGGAGTAAAAGGAATTTTACTAGCTAAATTAGGACCAATATTAACAAAGAAATCATTTAGGCCATCGGCAATTTGTTGTGAGTCAGAGACAATAGAACCGTTAATAACAAAAGAATCGGACAAAGACTTCTTCCTTCTGTTTCCCAAAAGATCATTCAGGATACCCCAAGTCTTTTTAAGGTCGCGTTTATGCTCATCAAGCAAGTTACAGTAATACTGCTTTTTAGATGCACGTATAATGGTAGTCAGCTTGTTCTTATAGTCCGACAATGCACGCTTTTTGGAAGCAGTTTGTGAAGATCTGTACTTCCGATATAGTTTGTCCTTTCTGTTGATAGACTTGAGGATTGCCTTGGTGATCCATGGTTTCTGAGGAAAGCCTTTAGCCTGAGATATACGCTTATACTTAACAGGAAAAGATCGATTATACATATCATTGAATTTTGTTGCAAAATTAGAATAAGCATTCGTGGGAGAAGAATCATTCATAATATGATCCCAATCAGTTAGTTGGAGCAAATTCTTAAAACATCTAATATTATCCTGGTTAAATGAACGACAATTGATATATTTGGGACTGTGATTGATGTTTAAATCAATACAGTCTGTAACTTGAAAAACAGGATAGTGATCAGTTATGTCATTAACAAAAATACCCGACTTGATCTGCTTACTAAGAACATTGGTGAATATATTATCAAGAATAGTAGCCGAGTTTTTGACGATACGCGTAGGTCGATCTATGAGAGGAAACATATCATGAGAATAGAAATTGTTCACAAAATCATTAACCTTGTTGTCGGTGTCATATTGAAGAATATCAAAATTAAAGTCGCCGGAGATATAGCATAATTTATTTTCAAGTGATATACGATCTAAACAGTTCGACAGATCGGAATTAAAAGAATCAACATCTGTGCGATGGGCACGGTACACATTACCAATTATAATATTTTTGGAATACCGACATATTATTTCAACAAAAACGGATTCGGAGTGATCTACATCATTTCGATCAGTTTGAATCAAATTTAAATCAGGTCTAACTTTGAATGACAACGAATTATGAACATAAAGAGCAGTGCCACCACTTCTTCTATCTTGCCGAGGAATACTTATTAAATTATAATTAGAAATGTCGATACTGTTGTCCTTAAACCAGGTCTCGGACAATGCAATTATCGAAAAAGTGAAATTCAAATTTGAAATGAATGAATTAACGAGATCCTGATTCTTATTAAAACTACGGACATTTAGATGTAGAATTGAGAACCCTGATTTAAACGACAAATTAAAGTCAGATGATGGATCAAACACGTAGTTGCAAGAATTTGATGTGCTAAGATTTTGAAGATAATCATGCGACCTATCATTGATACCGACTTCAAATAAGAATGGATTGAACTTTAAATCTAACAACTTATTGTAATCATGTGAATTGTCAAAGTAACGTATAGTAAATAGAAATTCACCATCATCAAGAATATGATTAAAAGGAAAAATATCACCAGAGCATTTACTACAAAACCAATTATTGTCATCAAGATTACCATAAACACATCTTTTATGATACATACATCTACAGAACTTACATTGAATAGACTTATTGCAATTCGCATTATAAATACACTTACTACATTGATTACACTTAACCATCACACTGCCAACTTTGTACTTCTAAGGCTACACACGAATATATTTATGAGTGCAAAAACAAAGGAGGGGAAAAGAAAGATTTAATATAAAGAGTTTTGTAAAAATAAAAATAAAAACTCGGGAGGGAAGAATGAATGGGGACACGTCCAGCACAAACAAAGGATTAATTCAAAGGACACTGAAAATGATGCACACAAAATATACTAAGTTCGACCTCAAAACATAACATAAATAGAAGGGTCAAATAGAAGGCGAATCTTCCGCACGAGGGCCAATGAGAATCATTGTCAAATAACGTCATAATTATACAGAGAACGAAGACCAAATGCATTTGAATGATGGAATATGTATGACAGTTCAGCACAAACAAAAAATAAAGTTTTATTTGAGTTTGTTTGTATTTGTACGGGGGGCAGAGTTACTTGGTAGTCAAGTTAAAATCCTAGATCAGTAAATGCTTTCGGATCATAAAGTTTGCCATCTATGAATAGCTTCACTGTAATTCCTGTGGTCTTAATGGTGGCCTTCTTTCCTACTGAGACTGCTCGGTGCTTGATAGGTAGTAGCTTTCGACGCTCTTGTTGCATCTGCATAGGTAGGTGAGGACTGATTCCAAACTTTGTCGTCGAGTTTTTCAGTTTAAACGCCATCTTGAGGACAGAATCGCGGTCTCTCATTAACACAAACTTTACTATGATGGGTTTAGGGTTGGAGTTTGTTGATCGGGTTGGCAGTCGATGTACATTTGCCAATAACATAGTGTTAGCTTTATCATGTGTTAGTTCTTTACTTAAGAACTCTCGAATAACTGCTTCACAATCTTCATCGCGGGTTTCCCTCACGCCATAAAAGAGAAGGTTCGCTCGTTTGCTATATAGTTCGGTGGCAACACGTTCTTGTTTCAATTTATCTATTTCGCCGGATAGTTGATTTCGTAACTGGGGTATTATGTCCACTTTAATATCTGTAATATCTTTATCTAGCGATTCAACACTGAGCTTAAGATCTGTCACATCTGTGTTTAACTCTTTCAGTTCGGATTTCATGTTGTCGATCTGCATTGATAGGGCAGCAAAATTTTGCTTGTTTTCATCTCTCATGGTGAGGAGGAGCTGCTTCATTTCATCCATGATTATAAATTTGATAAAAAGTTAGTACAGGTGACAAATTACTGAATTTAGTCTGTAATCTGCTAAGGAGCGTGTAAACAGTTGAGTGAGCGTGTCAGGTAGCGTTACAGAACGTACAGCAGTGCATACGATACAAGTCTATAATAACCTCCGAAAGAATGGATTAATATTTTATTGCTCCCCTTAGTAAAAATCCCCTAGTCACATGGCGTTGAACCACATTTAAATGCCTTGATGTTGGCATTGTATACGGCTGACATTTTGGCATATTGAATTGCACAAGATCGACATCCTCTTTTCAAGGGAAAACAAAATTGCGTCGTATACAATAGACTCACTCAACCGTTGGCATCTGACTAGGGGGGGCGGTGGGTACCGCGCCATTTTGTCCCGAAGCAATGGTCATGACGTCATATTTTGGTCGATTTTCTGTACCTTTGTATTGGATTTACGTGCAAAATATATGCCCTTGGCATCATACTTTCCCGGGTGTGTGGGTGCACTTTAAATTTTAGATGTTCTAAAATGGACGGATATCTAACCAATTTAATTTTTAAAAAACACGATCCACACACCTCAGAATTGCAAAAAAAGTATAAAACAAGTCCACTTGTTTGTGCCTTTGAACAGAGTGACGGCAGGGAATGTAGAATTTAACACAGTGCATTAACCCATGACCCATGATATAAATACATTATTTGCAAAGATTTTTCTCAATTAGCACGGTTAGTGTAGTGGATAGAACTTCGACATTGGGATAAGGTTGTGGGTTCGAGCCCCATTAGGAGCACTTTTGTTTTATATGCTGAATTTGCTTAGCCTGCCGGCATCCTCTGTATGCTTGCCCACACGGACACCCCTGCTGGCGTTGACCGTATAAATTACGCCATTTTTTTCTCTCGAAAATGTCACAAAAATGTACCGTTCTTTTAAAAAATAAGGAGTATAATCACATTACAAACACATTTTGTGCGAGAAAAACACACACATTTGGCAAAAATGGCACAATAAAAATCCGTTCGTTATAAATAAATGGATATGGTTAAATAATAAAACTATCACAATTATAGTCGTGGATCTCTGTGGCGTGCATAGGTTGGCCATGTCGTTGGCAATCGGAAATCACGGGTTCGATTTTCGAATATTCCTTGTTATCCTTTTATTTTTCTATTTTTTAAACTTGATGGTGGATTAATGTAACATCATTGTTATGTCAATTTTTATCAATTATAAAGGCCGCCCATGCGTTTATAGCTTTCTTTTTATTTATTTATCTATCATAAATGTCTCCTTGATTTATTTAACTTTGTATCTAAACAATTAAAATGCGTAAACAACTATATATTATTGCTCGATAAATAAGTGATTTAACTTGAGTTCAGTTTGATTAACGATAGCAAGGTGAGGTCAAACAATTTCGCACAGTCCAAAAAAAATCGCACAGTCCAAAAAGATCGCACAGCAAATGTACTACATGAACAATTTCTCGTCCCCATTCGGGGGTGGGGGGGGGGGGGGTCAAAACATTTCGCACAGTCCAAAAAAAAAAATCGCACAGTCCAAAAAAATCGAACAATTTCTCGTCCCCATTTTTTCGCTTCTCCGTCACCATTTTTCCGCTTCTCCGTCCCCATTTTTCCGCTTCGACAATCATTCAAATTAAAAGTATCTTGTCCGTGGATTCACAAATATTATGGGGAACGATAAACAAACCTAACATAAAATTACTAAATTTAATATGATACTAACGAAGACAAAAAAAACATTCTGTGTGGGATTCGAACCACCGGCCTTTCGATCATTAACCCAATGCTCTACCGATTGAGCCAACGGCGCACTGTACTGTTGTTACAACATAAATAGATTCAAATATCGTTTGTGAACACGATTACTATCCCATAAATTGGAAGTTAATAATGCTTTTAAACATTTATGGTTTTGTATGTTTTAACATAGGATTCTCGCTTAAAAATTGATTTGATGTTGCTTAAGATTGTAACTCTGGTTTCATTGAAATAAAGCGGAATGACTGTTAGAAACATTTCTAGACACGGATTTCGTTCACATTTGATGTTTGTAGCCACTCTTCAGTATTGCATCATGGGTTTTATCACACGTGTACGCGGATCTCGGGTATGTAGCGAGTCATGTAACTTTTGCCCGGGGCAAACATTTGAGATTCGGAAGTGCCTTTAAGATTAAACTTTTAAAAGACGTTTTGATCGCGAGATGGCGCCCTGTATATCAGGGATAAAAACCAGATAAAAACGTGCCAAATGCTGGTTATATACGGTATGTGACTATTTCCATGCTATTTCCTATCTTTCAATATCGTGTAATAAAAAACCTTTATACTTTTTTTATCCTTTTTTTACGATATTACTAGAAACTCTTACACAGCCACAGAAATATCGCCTTCACGTGTTTCTAGATGTACAGGCAGCAAATTCAATATTAGCGCGTTATGAAGTGGTGTGATACTATCGTGATGCATAAAAAAGCATCGTCCCTAGTAATCCCTAGTGTGCTTACAGCGCAGTTCTTTGGTAAATCCAATGCCTGCCCAGTAGACCTTGTATATATTTGTTCGGTTCTCGGATGTGAAGTATTAGAGGGTGTTGTTCGATAGTGTGACAGTGAAATTATACAAGGTATACACAGTCGACTAATATAGTGTGCGCAGTATACTGCGCGAATGTGTAGCTGAGGGCCGTGGCTTAGTGGGTGTGATGTGGGGCTTGAGAACAGAGGGTCCAAAGATCGAATCCCGGCAGGTTCCCGGAGATTTAGTTGGTGTTTTTTCCTCGAAAATTGTGATCCCGGTCAAAAACCCTAAACCGGGGTTAGGGTTATGGTACCATTTTGGGGGTGTTTTTTTGTGTTTTATTAACCCCCACCCTGAATGCTAAAAAATGCTTATCCTAAGTCCCCTCCAAGCGCATGCGCCGCCGGTTTTCGATGACGTAATCAACCGAGCCTATATAGTGAGCGCAGTATACTGCGCGAATGTGTATGAGGGCCGTGGCTTAGTGGATGGGACGTGGGGCTTGAGAACGGAGGGTCCCCGGATCGAATCCCGGCAGGTTCCCGGATATTTAGTTGGTGTTTTTTCCTCGAAAATTGTGATCCCGGTCAAAAACCCTAAACCGGGGTTAGGGTTATGGTACCATTTTTTGGGTGTTTTTTGTGTTTTATTAACCCTACCCCCCCCCCCCCCCGAATGCTAAAAATGCTAATCCTAAGTCCCCCTCCAAGCGCATGCGCCGCCGGTTTTCGATGACGTAGTCAACCGAGCCTATATAGTGAGCGCAGTATACTGCGCGAATGTGTAGCTGAGGGCCGTGGCTTAGTGGATGGGACTTGGGGCTTGAGAGCGGAGGGTCCCCGGATCGAATCCCGGCAGGTTCCCGGATATTTAGTTGGTGTTTTTTCCTCGAAAATTGTGATCCCGGTCAAAAACCCTAAACCGGGGTTAGGGTTATGGTACCATTTTTTGGGTGTTTTTTGTGTTTTATTAACCCTACCCCCCCCCCCCCCGAATGCTAAAAATGCTAATCCTAAGTCCCCCTCCAAGCGCATGCGCCGCCGGTTTTCGATGACGTAGTCAACCGAGCCTATATAGTGAGCGCAGTATACTGCGCGAATGTGTAGCTGAGGGCCGTGGCTTAGTGGATGGGACTTGGGGCTTGAGAGCGGAGGGTCCCCGGATCGAATCCCGGCAGGTTCCCGGAGATTTAGTTGTTTTTTTTCCTCGAAAATTGTGATCCCGGTCAAAAACCCTAAACCGGGGTTAGGGTTATGGTACCATTTTGGGGGTGTTTTTTGTGTTTTATTAACCCCCCACCCCCACCCTGAATGCTAAAAATGCTTATCCTAAGTCCCCCTCCAAGCGCATGCGCCGCCGGTTTTCGATGACGTAATCAACCGAGCCTATATAGTGAGCGCAGTATACTGCGCGAATATGTAGCTGAGGGCCGTGGCTTAGTGGATGAGACGTGGGGCTTGAGAACGGAGGGTCCCCGGATCGAATCCCGGCAGGTTCCCGGAGATTTAGTTGGTGTTTTTTCCTCGAAAATTGTGATCCCGGTCAAAAACCCTAAACCGGGGTTAGGGTTATGGTACCATTTTTGGGGTGTTTTTTGTGTTTTATTAACCCTACCCCCCCCCCCCCAATGCTAAAAAATGCTAATCCTAAGTCCCCCTCCAAGCGCATGCGCCGCCGGTTTTCGATGACGTAGTCAACCGAGCCTATATAGTGAGCGCAGTATACTGCGCGAATGTGTAGCTGAGGGCCGTGGCTTAGTGGATGGGACTTGGGGCTTGAGAATGGAGGGTCCCCGGATCGAATCCCGGCAGGTTCCCGGAGATTTAGTTGGTGTTTTTGTGATCCCGGTCAAAAACCCTAAACCGGGGTTAGGGATGACAATTCTATTCACATTTTTAAGGGGAAATACAGGAACCTCCCCAAGGTATTTTTACTTGGCCAACCTACCGGTTAGAGACCCGGCCCTACACTACTACACCATGTAAGTCATGCTCCTAAAAACAAAACCATAGCCTAACATATGATGGAGCCTTGAATTTATGGGCCACCAATTCTACCAGCATCGGGTTGCTGCAGTGTGGTAGCTAGGTTTGTCATATTGTGCAAGAAATAAAAACTGAATCGACGCCTCAAAAAATGTGCTATTTAAAAATATTTCTGCCATGATTGAGGCTCATTTCGGCTTTTAACAAGCTTCTACACCAAAACATTAAATTAATGTGACCTTTGACCTCATTTAGGTGAATCTCCCAGCATAGCAAGGGGGATTCCCAAGTCGTGACTTGCAGTATTTTTGTATCTTTTTAAAAATAAAAGCCCCATGCACTTAAGTATCAAATGTAAAACGATGACTACAAAACACTCCAACATTATCAGAGAACTGATACAAGGATTTCTAGAAAATATAAAATGCAAAGAATAAAAGCAAGATATACCAACTGGGTGGGTGTAGCGTAACATTAAACAATGAGTAACAAGGGAGGATAACATGATACAACAGGGGGAAAACCCGGGAAAGGCAAGCAATAAGAATTGCTGTGCACTGAAACAATAGCACATAGAAATGCACTGGGACAAGCAATACAAATTGCTGTGCAATAAAACAACAAAAATATAACATAACAATAATTAGGACCGATGTTTCAAGTGGATTTACCACCCTTCATCAGGGACAGAAAATAAAAACTTATGTGGTACAAACTTAAAAGAAGATAGTGAAATACACAAATTCACCACTATAATTATAGCACAATGTCAGTAACTGATGTTGCTTTCCAAATTACCACTTATCATGATGTTTTGTCTGTTTAAAAGCCCTGTAATCAAAATTGGTATTTATACAGCATGTTTCAGAAAAAATTATAACAAAAAATGCAGGAATCATAGCTGTTTTGGGATATAAAAGTAAATATATCTGACCTTAATTGGTGAAATTATAAAACTAAGGTCAGATATAATTACTTTTATATCCCTAATAATCAAGCAGCATCTGCTTACTTGTTAAGCTATTAGACTCTCCAGTTTTTGGACCCAGTTATTTGGCGGTAAATTTAAATTGTTTGTATGAAACATGTGGTAAGAAGATTGCATAACATGACACCAGAAACAGGTAAATCCCAATTTCTTTCGCGTAAATATGATAAGAAAGACCATAACTTTAATCCCTGTGTAATTTGATATATGTAGTATAAGAGGAAAAAGTAAG
Source organism: Ophiura sarsii (assembly GCA_035610835.1). Lineage (NCBI taxonomy): Eukaryota > Metazoa > Echinodermata > Ophiuroidea > Amphilepidida > Ophiuridae > Ophiura > Ophiura sarsii. The sequence continues at coordinate 70,789,480 of CM069447.1, forward strand.
GAGAGGCAATTGAATAAAAAGTATACAAATATCAGTATTTCAAATAGCCAATATCATTGAAAAATGCCCAGTAATTGAATCACTAATATTGCGGAAAATCAAACAATTTAGGAAAAATCCTAGCAATTAACCAGTTTTGGAGATTCCAAAAAATAGCTAACTAAATATCTGAACTTATTCGCATGAAACCTGCAGAAAATATGCGCATGCGCAGACGGCAGATCATTTTGAACTGGGCCAAAAATTGCTAAAATCATGAAATTTACCAGTTAAAAGCTTACTGTGCCTTCAAATTTTAATCAGAAATGATGAAAAATGCTTAAATCAATGTGTATAAATATTGTGATAGTCAAAATGAAGATATACATGAATGTATCAATCAAAGATGGCTGCCACAACCTCTCTTATTACTGTTATCTTTAGAGCTACTAGATATGTATTGTTAAAGTAATCGTCACATAATTTCAATGGTTTGAGGAAATTTTATGAACAGCTCCTCTTGAAATCCCCACTATTATTGCTTTACATCCCACAACAATTTACTAAATTATAATCCCTCCATTGTTCGTTATCCTTTGTTGTATTCTAAGGAATATTATTGCGGATTTTGCTAAATAAAAGCGTATTTGAGATGGCCCCTTCTTGTTTGTATTAAGGAATTCAGATCTAAAAAAGAATGTCATACGAAGATAAGTGTGTGTTCTAACTATGTGCCAAGTGTTATCTGTTTTCATGCTTGCATTGCCGAGATATATATACGCAAATGTATCAATCAACCCATATTCAACATATTACATATCCAGCCAAATACTTGACAGATTTCAGTCAGTGTCTGAAACCTATTGTGTTTATGTTAATGACGTTACATAACCAAAGGTATCTAACAATCCAAAAGTGTATTGATTGAAAGACAAAGGTTCATACTTTGTATTGATCACATTATCTCTCAATAGAATCACTCATGCATCCCATACCATGATCACTTTCATTAGATATTGAACGACCCTCGTATAAGTCAAAGTTTGATCTATTCATCAGTGGCGGATCCAGGATTGAAATTTACGGGGGGCTGACACCAAAAAAAATCGTAAAAGGGCCCCAATTATTTTTGCCGTCAGGCTCGTGAAATGCTTGCTAAGTGGGGGGGGGGGGGGGGGGGTAGCGATGTGGTATTTATCAAGTGTATTTGGTATTCAGGATGTAAGTTGGTCGTAGAAAACCAGAAGATCTCTTTTAAAGGTCTTTCAGCCCCCCCCCCCCCCCCCTTTATCAGTAAGCGTTATACAAATTCTTACTGACCATGTAAATTTTTGCCCCAATTCACAAACTGTTGACTTTTGGTCGACCTTTTTGGGCGCCCGCTACGGCGGGAGCCCTTGTATTGTCTTCAGTTTGCGAAAACTTACACAATTTGGTATTTCTAGATATTATAGATGGAGGCTGCCATGTTTACTGATGGTCTCTTACTAACATTTACGTTACAGTGAAATGTTAAGTTGTAGTGTACGAGTGCTATCGGCGTTTACGAACTATAAACGATGCTGAATATCACGCTCGTTATAAAGGATGGGTGGCGATAGTTACGCTCGGTTACATTCTCGATATGAATATGTACAGTGCAGTATCTCAGCTATAATGCAGCCTGCATACAGTAGATGTATTATCCCTAACCCACCCGGTGGATTTTCCAACGAATTTTTTTTCAAGCGAAAAAAGGACACACAACAAGAGGTGCCACGCCCCGGGGTTTGAACCCACGACCTCTCGGTTGGCGGGCGAACACTCTACCAACTGCGCCACGGGGGAAGCTGTGCTGGGCGAGTGTATTCGCCCAGCTATATAGCCCGGGGCTATTATTTCACACAAAAACCTCAGCGCCAGGTGGAACCAGGATGCTGGGAAATGGGATTTCATGGGATCTGGGGCTGTAAGGGTTAATCAGGGTGACATTAGAGAAAAAAGTGAAAATTAAAAAGAAGAAAGAAAAAAAAATCGTTCCTTAACCATAACCCACCCGGTGGATTTTCCAACGAAATTTTTTTCAAGCGAAAAAAGGACACACAACAAGAGGTGCCACGCCCCGGGTTTGAACCCACGACCTCTCGGTTGGCGGGCGAACACTCTACCAACTGCGCCACGGGGGGAGCTGTGCTGGGCGAGTGTATTCGCCCAGCTATATAGCCCGGGGCCATTATTTCACACAAAAACCTCAGTGCCAGGTGGAACCAGGATGCTGGGAAATGGGATTTCATGGGATCTGGGGCTGTAAGGGTTAAAATAGCAAAGCATTGCATGTACATTGTACAGGGCATTGAGAGGTGTGGGTTGGGGCGGTGTAAAGTTGTAGTTTACGCAGTCCGCTGTTCAATATCAACTCATCTGTAGGCCTAAATACTGACTGGTTCAATTATGAATTACTTACATGCAGAGATCAGTGGGTTGGTCTTGGTAGTTTGGTACGTGGGTATAATATAAACACCAGGAAAGTTGGAGTCTTCAATTCCAAACTGCTGAGTTCTCTACTAAACTTTCATTATAGTAATAATATGATTAAGTCGCTTTTAAAATTATTACTTTATTCACATTGAATGATGAATAATGAAGTGATGAATTCATAAATCAATAATTGATTGACTATTGACAGATGTAATAATATTGATTGATTGATTGATTGATTGATTGATTGATTGATTGATTGATTGATTGATTGATTGATTGATTGATTGATTGATTGATCAATACCAAATGAAATCATGAATGCATAGATTAATTAGATAATCCTTCAATTGGATTAACAAGACATTTTATAGAAATAGTTAAAGAATATATAATACATAAATATATAAATAATGTAAACATCCTATCTATAGTCTATTTGGCCATCACGAGACAGTGACGTAACCGCGTATTCTACTAATTGCACTACATTACACTCGCGGCGCTGGCGTATACACATGAGCGTTGAAAGGCGGAATATACATACGCGTGCGTACAAGCTGCGTCTGGTAAATTACGCCACTGTCCAGAGGAAGCCAAATAGAGTATAGAGCTTAACGGGTACGCCGGCGGAAGTTTAAGACTTTTACACTTTCGTCAGGATTAGCTCTGACTTCTTCAGGACCAAATTATTATATTTAATATAATTTGTAATTAATCAAAAGTCCTATCTAGATTTATTATTTAATATATTGTAATTAATCAATGAAGCATGTTCATTTGAGCGCCCATTCCTTTTTAAAGGAATTTTTATTGTCATCAACTTTCAGTTTTCCGAGTGCTAGAAAGCAGCCTTCCATCGATAGATCTACGTATACTCAATATGAACGTGGACTTAACATGTATGCCTGTTATGATAATTATATCCATTTATAGCATGGGTACCTTGGGGTAGGAAAGGGGGTCAAAATTATATAATTATACATGTGAAAATGGCAATAATTTTTGGATTAACCTAAGTAAAGTAATGAATATGGTATTAATATTAGGCCGATAAAATGCATATTGGTTACTTGTGTCACATACAAAATCTATGTAAAGCCAGGAATAAAGAAGGGATCACAAGCTGAGAGTAACAAAGACTATGAGTAAATAATTCGGGAAATAAATATGTTCATGTGATCATGCAAAACAGATTGCATTAGACTCTGATGCCTGTGCACAAAGAATTTAGGAAAAAGTGTACTTTAGGTCCCAGATACTGTTATAATGTACTAGTATCGCACGATACTGGTATATGAAATTTCCTAGTATCGCTCGATTTTGGTACAATACGATGATACTGGAACATTTCTTTATGGCACGCCGTTTGGGTCAAAATTAACATTGTTTTTGTATATCAATTTGTGTTTTACATGTGTGTTTTTTGTATATCAATTGTGTTTTACGTGTTTTTTCAAAATTAACATTGTTTTTGTACATAGATGGTTTTTTACTTGTATTTTTTATATCAATTTGTGTTTTACGTGTTGTTTTTTAATATCAATTTGTGTTTTTACATATCAAAATAACATAAACAAACACAAAACGATACTGAAAACAAAATCATAGCAAACAAAACTATATAAAAACAGAAGAAGATAAAAACTGACTATATGCAAACAAAAACCAGCGTGAAATGAAAGTCATATGTACAAAGAAAAATATATATGAAAACAGAATATAAACTAACACAACCAGCAGGCTACAAAAACCAAATCGTATGCAACACAAATCGAAATAACATGCAAACAAAATAACATAACCACAATCGATATAAAAACACAGAGACAGAACATAAGTATGCAAACACACAATGATGTAAATCCAAACTGATAGGCCTATGCAAACAATTAAGATATAAAGAAACACAAAGCAGCATGAAAATAAAATGATCAACGCAAAACGACTGGTAATTAGTTTTAACAAACACCTAATTGTCACCTAATTGTGCGTGCGTTGATCTTATCACGTTTAGATTACGGAAATGGGTTGCTCCTCGGTTCAAACGCCTGTGACATTCAACGTCTACAAAGAACCCAAACTGGGCAGCTAAGCTCATTTGTATGGCTAAGAAAATTTGATCATGCACAGTGGCGTACCCAGAGGGGGGCCAGGGGGGCCAGCCCTCCCCTGGAATATCCGTCGGTAAATTCGAGTCTCCGTCGGTAGATTTGCGTACTTGACCATGCGGTTTTTTGGCCGGTTTTGTGACAACCTATCTCCCCCCCCCCCCCCCCCCCCCCCCCCCCCCCCCCCCCCCCTCCGGGAAAAAATTGGCATATTTGACGATTTTTTGGGGGAGTCTGTAAAAAAAATTGTCGGTAAATCATGCTTTTTGTCGGTACAACTATGGTCGGGCCCCCCTGTTTCCAAAAGCTGGGTACGCCACTGATCATGCAACGACTTGTCCTCAGGAGCTGCATTGGTTGCCGGTCAGAGAACGTGTGACTTTTAAATCTTAGTTACTGTGTTTAAGTGCCTCTCAGGCGTAGCACCGGGCTACCTATCATGCTTTCTCTGTACAAACCACAACGTGTCAACCTGCGATCGGCTTCGGATACGACACAACTAACTCCTTTCACCTATGTGGCTCCAGCAATATGGAATCACCTTCCCGCTCTCATAAGAAATCAGGACTCTTTACACATGTTCAAGAAATCTGTCAAAACATATTTGTATCCAAATGTTGTGTAACTTGTATCATATTGTACTTTATATGATGTTTGTTTTGTTCATTATCCTTTTGTTCCATTGGGTTTGCTTTTCTCACGCGCTTTGATCTTGATGAAAAGGCGCTTTATAAATGCTCATTTGTATTGTATTGTATTGTATGTATTGTATAACACAAAATCGTATAGACACCGCAAAACAACCGGCACAGTGGTGTATACAAACACGAAATGATATAAACACAGAATGATCGCCAAAAACTTACTTTGCCAAAAAGGCCAAAAATCACGTGACTAGAGTATGCGCTGTAAATAATAGCAGTACGCAAAATCACAGAATTTAAATTATGTGTGGGCAAAATACTTTAGTTCTCGAACTTTTGAGTTGAATAGGCCTATAGCTGTGAACCAGAATGGCGAGGTGGAGTAGCGGTAGACCAGATGGGCGGTGCAATCATCGAAGCAACCAGTAGCGTAGCGAGTGGGGGGGGCGGGTGGGGCGAACTGCCCCCCCGGAGGTGAAAAAATGGCAAAATGGGGACGAAAGGGCGGAAAATCATGTTAAATCAGCCGTTTTTGACCTGGTTTCTTTGAAATAGGGACCGTTATGGGGATCTAGGGGGATCTTGCCCCCTCGGAGTGGCTGGGCTGGCTACGCGGCTGGAAGCAACATGTGAATTTTGTGATAGGGGGTTTGGTGTGAGGTGGGGTAGGGAGGGTGTTTCTGATGTGATGGGGATGGTGTTTGTGGTTGGGGGGAGGGAGTTAGTGATGGGGAGGGTATTTGTGGTTGGGGAGGGGGATAGTGGTGGGGTTGTGGTGGAGGCAAGGGTTTGTGGTTGGGAAGGGGATGGGGCGGGGAAGGGAAGGGGTGAGGTGGGTGGGTTTGTGGTGGGGGAGGGGTTTTGTGGTGGAGGTTTTTGTGAATGGGAGGGGAGGAGGTTTGGTGGGGAAGGGTGGGGAAGGGTGGGGGTTGTGATGGTAAAGGGGTTGTGGTAGCATGGGGAGGGGTTTGTGAGTTGGAGGGGAGGGGTTGTGGTGGGGATGGGGTTTGTGGTGGCGTGGATGCATGGGGTGGGGAGGGTATGCCTATGGGTGGGGTGGGTAGAGTGTTTGTGGTTGGAGAGGGGTTTTGTGTTGGGGAGAATTTGTGGTGGGTAAGGGGGATGGTGGCGTGGATGCATGGGGTGGGGAAGGTTGGCCTAGGGTGAGGTGGGTAGGGTGTTTGTGTTGGGAGAGGGGTTTTGTGGTGGAAGGTTTTTGTGAATGGGAGGGAGGGGTTGTGGTGGGGAAGGGGTGGGGGATTGTGATGGTAAATGGGTTGTGGTAGCATGGGATGGGGAGGGGTTTTGTGAATTGGAGGGGAGGGGTTTGTGGTGGAGATGGGAAGGGGAGGGTGGTTGTGGTGGCGTGGATGCATGGGGTGGGGAGGTATGCCTATGGGTGGGGTGGGTAGAGTGTTTGTGGTTGGAGAGGGATTTTGTGTTTGGGGAGGGTTTTGTGAATGGAGGGGAGGGGTTTGTGGTGGGGATGGGAAGGGGAGAGGGTTTGTGGTGGTGATGGGAAGGGAAGGGTTTGTGGTGGGATGGGTGAGGGATTGTGATGGTAAAGGGGTTG
>CM069447.1:70796343-70822515 GCA_035610835.1 Ophiura sarsii
GTTGTTCATTAAAAAGTGTGATGCCAAACTATCTTCTGAAGCTATATAGTTATTCATTAACCAACTATGCAAAGCTATCTTCTGAAGATAGTTATTCATTAACAAACTGAAATACCAAGCTATTTTCTGAAGATTGCTACTCATTAACAAACTGTAATATCAAACTATCTTCTGAATATAGTTATTCATTAACAAACTATAATGCCAAGCCAGTGGCGTAACCAGCGGGGGGGGGGGGGGGGGGGGGGGGGGGGGGGGGCTATCAATATAAAGTTAGTCGTTTTTAGATAAAAAGTTAGCATTTTGGATAACATCAGTTAAGGCATTTTTGGGTAACTATACCAATTTAAAGCCATCAATATAAAGTTAAGTATTTAGTAAACAACCAGTTTAAGACATCCATTTTAAAGTTAGGTATTTTGATAGCGACACCAGTTTAAAAACTGTAATGCCAATCTATCTTCCGAATATAGTTATTCATTAGCAAATTGTAGAATATGCCAAGCTATCTTCTAAAGATAGTTATTCATTGGCAAACTGTAGCCTACTGCCAAGGTATCTTCTGAAGATAGCGACTTTATTAACAAACTGTAATGCAAAGCTATCTTCTGAAGATAGTTATTCGTGCAAAGACTGTTACGCCAAACCTTCTTCTTAAAGTTGTTCATTAAAAAAAAAGTAATGCCAAGCTATCGTCTGAAGCTATAGTTATTCATTAACCAACTATAATGCAAATCTATCGTCTGAAGATAATTATTCATTAACAAACTGAAATGCCAAGCTATCTTCTGAAGATAGTTATTCATTAACAAACTATAATGCAAAGCTATCTTCTGAAGATAGTTATTCATTAACAAACTGTAAAGCCAAGTTATCTTCTGAAGATAGATATTTATTAACCAACTAGAACGCAAAGCTATCTTCTGAAGATAGTTATTCATTAACAAACTGTACTGCCAAGCTATTTTCTGAAGACAGTTATTCATTAACAAACTAATGCCAAGTTATTTTCTGAAGATAGTTATTTATTAACAACTGTAATTCCAAGCTATTTCTGAAGATAGTTATTCATTAACAAACGGTAATGCCAAGCTATTTCTGAAGATAGTTATTTTTTAACAAACTGTAATGCCAAACTATCTTCTGAAGATAGTTATTCATTAATAAACTGTACTGTCAAACTATCTTCTGAAGATATATGGTTATTTATTAACCAACTGTAATGCCAAGCTATCTTCTGAAGATATTTATTAACAAACTGTACTGCCAAGCTATCTTCTGATAACAGCTAGTTATTCATTAACAAACTGTAATATCAAGCTATCTTCTGAAGATAGTTATTCATTAACAAACTGTAATGCCAAGCTATCTTCTGATGATAGTTATTCATTAACGAACTATAATACAAAGCTATCTTCTGATGATAGTTATTCATTAACGAACTATAATACAAAGCTATCTTCTGAAGATAGTTATTCATTAGCAAACTGTAATGCAAAGCTATCTTCAATGAAGATAGTTATTCAATTAGTAACTTTAATGCCATCTCCACCCAAATTCCCATTTTATAATATGGGCCTAAACATGTAGGCCTATATCAAGTTGTTAAAGGTAACCGCGCTTCTCGTGTAATAGTTTCAATGTTAATTATTCAAGCATTGAATAAGATGTTTCAGGAACTTTTTTTTGAACCATTCATACTTTTAAAAAATGGAAATTTTTGCGCGATTCACGCGTATTGGTTTTAATGATAATTATTCAAGCACAACAAGATGGCTTCAAGAACTTTTTTTGGACCATTTTCGTTTAAAAAAAACTGGATATTTTTGCGCGCTTCAAACATTTTAGTTTCAATAATTAATTATTCAAGCATAACAATAAGATGGCTTCAGGAAAGTTTTCTGGACCATTTTAGTTTTAAAAAAACTGGCAGTTTTTGCCCGATTCGCGCGTCGCGTATTAGTTTCAATGTTTAATTATTCAAGCCTAACAAGATGGCTTTAGGAACGTTTTCTAGACCATTTTAGTGCGCCGTATTTCTGTCCAATATTTATTATTCAAGCATAACAAGATGGCTTAAGGAACGTTTTCTGGACCATTTTAGTTTAAAAAGCTGGAAACTTTGAGCGCTTCGAGCATAATTATATGTTCAATATTTCATTATTCAAGCATAACAAAGATAGCTTAAGGAACCCTTCTGGACCATATTAATTTTTAAAAAGTGGACATTTTTTGCGCACTTCTCACGATCACGTATTAGTTTCAATGTTTAATTAATCAAACATAACAAGATGGCTTTAGGAATGTTTTCTGGATCATTTTTAGTTAAAAAAATGGTAATTTTTTGCGCGCTTTGAGCTTAATTATGATCAATATTTAATTATTCAGGCATAACAAGATGGCTTTAGGAACGTTTTCGGGACCATTTTAGTTTAAAAACCCGGATTTCTTTTGCGCGTTATAGCTTTAATGTAACATGTTTCATCTTTTATTAGTGTCTTCCGTTTTTTAGTATGTATGAACCAAGCCAAAGTGTATTAAAAATAAATGTAAATATGCCTATTCTTAGCAAGGAGAGCTTTCCTAGGCCATATTCCAACATGCTAAAACCCAACAGCTTAAGGGGCTACGCCCCCAGAACCCCGCCAAGGGTTTCGCCCCTGGACCCCACACAGTAGTGGTGAAGACTTACAAATTTACAGCACCCCCATACAAAATACTTCCAAGGGCCCTGCCTCAGGTGTGACGAAGGCTGGCGAAAAGTTGACATTCTCACTAGACATGCTAATGATCAGCTTCTATTGGGGTAAAACAGGTAAAGGGCATGGTGAATCGTACACTGCACGATACTTCTATTGTCCCGGCCATCTCGCTGAAATGTTGTAAATCCTCTAACCGAATGACCCTTTAATTTTGAGTCACTCCGACCATCCCTATCACTTCCGAAGTTGTGCCCACCCGACCCTTCTAAGGAGGGTGGGGCCAGAGGGTGGGGTCAACTATCATGGTGTAATCATTCCCGGTAAGATCCCGGTAAGATGTGACTAAAAACTTTGGGCATCAAACGCGGGCGTCATTCTTCTCTGAAGCTAAAATTCACCATCCCATATATTAATGATTTCCTGATTAAAGTATCTGGCTGACCCTAAAGAGGATAAGGACAAATAATATTCATCCATTCACTGATCTCAATCATCCCATGACCGTTTATATATAGCCTACTTCATTTATTACTTCCACGCTTCAACAATCAATCAATCAATTAGTCAATTATTAGTTCAGTATCATCGTGCTCGGACACGTCAAAAAGGCAGCGGAGTTCAATAAAATGGCATTTAAAATATAACGGGTCGCTAAATCCCCCTGCCCTGTCAACTGCTCTGTCTCTCTGTAGGGGACCCATTTGTTGTCTTTTTAGCGGCGGCAGTGAATTGACAGGCCGGCTTATGCATGAATGGATCGCCGGTCCAATGTTTACATTCAAGCACTCAAGGCGCACCAATCGTCTCACGTTGCATTCCTGCTGCTACGAACTTCACTTTTAGGTCACATCAACCGTTTTCCAGATGGTGTCGACTGTCAAGCTAGCCCAACTTTATGCCCGGGCCTTTTATCATGCTTTTATATAGCAAACTTCAGTAAGAGCTGATCGAAACTAGGTACATGAAATAGTCACGGCATTTTGAAACCCATCCTCTCCCGACCGCGACCTCCCCCTTTCATTGATTGAATAGAAAGAAGTGTGAATGGGCCGCCGTAATGTGTTTCACCGTTTAGCGGATGATAAAGAACCGATTGGACAAATCAATGCTCAATGATTGAATGCAGTTTGTCACCGGCAATTAGGGCCATTATGCTCGGGTGGCTGTTACAATTACTGGTTATCCTCCATCTGAAAATAAACCAGGCAATATTTCACTTTCACTCTTGTTACACGGCGCGGGCATGCTGCGGGGGTATTTTCACTCTTTAAACAATGATTTTGAAGAAATTAGGAATCATATCGCTCTTTAAGAATATATTTATGATTTATGATCAGAAATGTAAATCTACAAGAAAATCTACAGTAGATTCTACTTTCTAAAAAAAATCATGAATAGATGGCGCCCCTGGAAAAGATCACATAATATGCCTTTAATATGGTCATGGGTTCAGACTTCCTTTTGGTGAGAAATGATCCCAAAAAGCACGGGTCTTCCGATATTTTTAATATAGGCCCTATTGTGCAAGGCGTCATTGCGTGATTTCCCACCAAATTTATGAGCGCTTTCTGTGATATTGAAAAATATATGGGGTAATGTAATGCGATTCTTTTAACACATTGGCTCTTAAAGCCTCCTTTGCATTAAATTGTATTGAAAAGGAGCTTTAAAAAACACTTTACCTGACCAAACTCTTCTCCCGCGGAAAGACTGTGACCGTATACTGTCAAAATGCTAATTATAAACAGAGGGGTGCATACTCATACAAGTAACAGCCAAACCTGTCTGTCAGTCCCACCGTTTGTTAAACCGTCAGTGAGTATCTACACACACGCGCCGCTGTCGACTGGATGTGGAAATCATTCATTCATTCACAACTTGAAGTTTTGTTGGGCTCCACGTATACTCTGAGGATGCGCATCAACTTATATTATCTGTTGGGGTGATATTGTATTATATAAACCTAAAATGGAATACCATAGCTTGGATATGACTTGTGTACTTTATATTATCGGAATATATTTTCTAATCGGGGTTGCCTCACAAGGTAAGTTAGTTTTTCGCCAGAGACTTGTAAAGTTGTAGTTGAATTGTATGTACTAAAGATTTCTCACGCAGTTTACTTTATCCGTTCAGTGCTGGTGTGTGTATTGACATGGTTGAAGAAAGTGAAGTGATGAAATTGAAAGTGTAGTAAAACCTGTGTACTGAGTACTTTACTGTACTTAGTAGGTTCTATATAAGGCAAAAAACAACAAGTTTGTCCCAGAAACAAATGCGCGCGTAGCTTTTACAAAGCACATTTTTAATACCGCAAAATATTTTTCCCCATATTTTTCTTGACATTTTGGAAATTATGGTATGAGCAAAGTTACTACTGAGTCTACTGTAGTCTGTAGTGTATGGAATGGTGTTTTTTCTATATTAAAACAGTATTTAAACTAAGAAAAACAACTGAATTAATTGATTGAGAAGTACCATATTGATCAGCTTCATTTTCTTGCTTTACAGAGCTACGTCTCATGTAATTTTTTTAATTTTAAATATCGCATTTCGCATAGCATTTTTTACTGTAACAATTTAACAAAATAAATTACATTTCGCATAGCCTTACGAAACAACCTTGTTTTTGTTGCCTAACATGTTTGAGCTAGTGGGGTTCAGCTGCACAACCAACCCCACTGCAAATCATGGATTTTGAGGCCATTTTGATTTGTTTTTGGTGCCAAGACTACACGCCAAACTTTTTTGGAAAAATCTACCCCTTCTTAAAACTGAAACTGGATTCCAAATTACATTCTAATTCAGTATTTTTATTTTTCATAATTAAACTTTTATACCCAAACTGGGAGGACCTATAGAATACCCACCGATGCACACTTTTTTTCTCACCAAATATGTACCATAACATTTGAATGTGTATGGTCCATATAGTGGTGTATTAATGAAATAAACTCAATTTATCTAGGAAAATTCTGGTATATTTAGACTTTTGTTATTTTTAAGATGAAGCACCACATTTGTGTGTGTTAAATACCGGTGTTAAAATGATCGGGTATCAAATGTTGCAATGTAGGGGCCCTCGCAACACCGGATAAAAACATTAACACTGTTCTGTAAAGAGTCTGTGGCCACAAAAACATGTGGACATTGGGGGGATTTGGCTGAGGATTCATGACCAATTGCATTAGTGCGTACAGGGGAGGGGGGGGGGGGGTCGAGGGGAGGGGGGGGGGGGGGGGGGGGTCGAGGGGATGTGCCCCTCCTCTGAAGCTGGAAGATTTTGTATTTTTGAAACTCCCATTCATAGAATATTATGGTAGTCAAAATGTAGTTAAACATCCTGAGTGGCTCATTCAAACACTAATCACACCAATTTTGGGTCCCATTTTGAAACAAATTAACTGATTTGCCAAGGATTTTGATTTCCTGTTGACAATATTTGCGCCTACATGTATTTTGAAAGATTTCGAGAGAATGACTCATTCATAAAACACATATTGCATTAAAAAATGGGTCACTGATCATTATGATAAACATACTATGGATAACATTAGGGGGTGATAGCCCCCCCCCCCTCCTCCCCCCCCCCCCCCCCCCCTCCCCCCCCCCCCCCCCCCACCACGCGGGTGTTGGAGGGAACAGGCCTTGAAATAAGAAATATAAAGGTCAGGCAATTTGAAAGGGGCACCAACTTTATCCAAGGCCATTATTTTTTGAATGGAGTAAAAACAGCCAGAAATTGAGGGCACCAAGGCTACTAGGTGGGGCATCGATTAATTCAAGCCCTGGGAGGGAAGGGGTTCTACAGATGATTGGACAATGGACACTGACCATGCTGACAATCAGTTTCAAATTCAAAGGCCTTTTTGGCATGTTCAGAAGGGCCAATGGGAAGAGCATTCATTGTTCCAGGGCAAAAGCAAACCAGCACTACATGTATAATAGTCTAAAATGTTCCAAAAATGTTCCTAGGGCCATCTTCATACAATAAAAAGGTGTTACTGTCTATATATGGTCAAATTGAGCTTATTCAAATGGGAGAGGGGGAGGGAGGGGGTTCTAATGAGGCATTTAGTTTGGATTTGCAAACAGTTAATTATGCAGAAACTGATAGTATAATGTGATATATATCAGATCACACGCTAATATTTCATGTGTAAAAAGGATAGTATTTAATAAATTTAGGCTTATATGCACCTCGCTTATGGAATAAGCTTCCGGAGTATGTAAAAACTGCAAAATCTGTGGACTCATTCAAAACATTGTTAAAGACTTTAATGATGAAATCTGAGAGCGATTTCTTTGATTAATGTTTTTTGTGAATTTTTTATGTTCTTAATGTGTATGTTATTATTTGTGGCATTGTTCACATTGTGAGTGGGGATTGTCATTAGTTCAACCATGTCAACGCTACCATTTTTGTTGTTGTTGTGTTGAAGTGATGACGGTTTTCCTTCATTCAGATTTTTGTACTAATTTTGTTTTGCAATGTTGTGTCGATGCGCCTGGAGCAACAATTTTGTTGAATGTTGGCGCATTATAAGCTGCCATTATTATTATTATTATTATTATAATATAAAGCAATTTAATTTAGACTAATCATAGCTAAATTGTCAACTATTCTGTATTCAACCCTCAGTCCTTCTAAATCTTGGCTATGTCACTTTTTATCTTTCTAAACTTGAATCTTGTTAATGTTTGTACATTTATTCCTGACAATATATATTCATACATGTATACATGCATCTATGATTCTATGTACAATTGTGTATCATGCTTATTGCTTTCATGAAGAGCCAACAACCCTGACGATATAGCCATAGACAAATTGAGCCGCGGGACGGCGATTAACGGCCGACTTTCCACATTGGTATTGCATGCTGTTGAGGATTGTTTCCCCGCTGTGTTTTTTGATCTGGCAAATAGTTCTCCGGTTCAAGTTGGCCAATTATCTGAGTCAATATGCTTTCTCGGATTACTATCTAAATAGTGAAAGTTTTCTAGACTTTTCCAGAAAGTTATAATAAATATGTCTGTAATGCTTTGGATAAGACAAAACAAATGTGTTTGATAGTCCATAGATCACTTTTAAAAGTTGGGTAGGTAGGTCAGGAAAAGGGTTTTTTTTCTTTTCGTTTTTTCTCTCACTTGCCCTTTTATCAGGTACCAAAAGGAAAATGAGATGTACTTGTTGTGGTAACCAAAACGGGGAACAAAATCTTTAATATTTTGATGAGTATTTTTATTTCCTCAACACTTAAAAAAAAATGAAAAATGAAAATTGTGATTTTCTACTAATATTTGTAAGAAAAATGAAATTTTCAACAACAAAAATTGAAATTGTTAAAAATTCATTTTAAAAAGTTACAAAAAAGTGTTTGGGCCTAATACAATGAAAACTAGAGAGATTAAACAATCTTAAAAAAATGACAGATGAATCTTGATCTCTACGTAATGATCTGAACAAAATTAAATAAATAATTTGGAAGACATCTATTTTTGTGACAAAATCTGTGTAGCAAATTGTTGTCCAATAACTAAATAGTGAAAGTTATTCAGACTTCCGAGTAGAATATGTCTGGACATGTACTAAGGCGATGTATGAAAAATTGATCTGAACAGAAATTAAATAATTTGGAAGACAAATAATTTTCCTCTAGAGTTGGCTAAAGATTAATATTCTATCGATTCATTTGTTTAATTCAAATGGATTCCTGATGAAACTATGTGGAATTATACTGCTTACAGCTTACCCCCCTAAGAACTACTCTTACAGTCTCTCTGATTGGTTCATTGCATGATATAACCCTCTGAGTAACCAATCAAAATAGTGCGTCTATTTCTCTGTATGTTGACTCGCTATAGCACTAGTACCTTTCTTACAGCATTCCAGATTGGCTCATTAGATGATATAATGTTATAAGTAACCAATCAAAATACTGCTTTGAAGCCAAATCGGCCGGTAGACCCCACGGGGTTAAAGGGGCATTGAGAGATGTAGGCCTATCGATATACTAATGAGCAAATAACGTAAAGCTAATCATCAACATAGCCCAAATCCAAAATGTCATACAATTCCGACGTCGCCTTCATGCCAAAATAAGCAAATAACGGCACTTCCGGGTTGAGATTTGCCGTGAAAGTCTGTGAGTACAACGATGCATAACTTCCAAATTCAGCACCCGAGTTTCGATATGATCATATCGAAACTTAAGAAAATCATGAAATTTTATATGATAAACGGCGAATGTTGGTAAACTGTTTCAGATGGTAGTTAGTATATGTCTAAGTATTATACTTTGGTGCAAAAAAACTGATTTCCAGGATAATTGAGGGCGCACTCCCATGCATATTTCTCAATGCCCCTTTAAAGCAACATTATGTGATCTTTTTCGCCCAGCTATCTGGGCATATAGTTTGGCTTTCACTCAGCATGATGCCGATTTTGGCGGTATAAATGGGACATTTTTGTGGCTAAACATGAATTTAGTGGCAGAAATGGCAAAAACATGCCCATGTTACATCATAATTGTGGTCGAACGAGGGAAAACGCTCTTGTATTTCCGAAGATATCGAAAATAAAATAATAAAATTAGGGCTATTCCACAGATAGTCAAACTATCTGTGGCTATTCATGCTATTCCAGCGTGGTGTTAGATTGGTTTTTGTTTTCATTACTGTCTACATAGATCCAGGGATACTATTAATTGATAGGATAGACCCACCGCCGCGCCAGGCTCAGAGAATTGGAAGTTTGCGGCCCGGTTCATCGATGAAAGTTTGCCCAGAGACTGGCGTATTACATAAATAAGGCCTATTAACACAGACCTTGACGACTATATCCATGCACCGCACATCCAAATCTATATCTAATTATAGTAATTTTGATAAACTGATTTAATTTGGCGCAAAGGAATCGGGAAAGGAATACAGATATGATGTGCATAGATATGATACGAGGTGTATTTTTTTGATAAATCTAATATTCTTTGATTAGAAAGAGAACTCATTTTGCATGGGTGAAGGGTCCTTTGTTTTACGGTGTGTCCCCTGGAATCTAAAAATAATTGGTATTTATTATTCCGCTAATATTGAAAGTTTATATTAAGAAATAATCTACAATTTAAGAATTATATTTATCTATGATAGGATTTAGTAACATTTTTGACGCATCATTATCACATTGATTGAAAAGTTAAGGCCATGTTTTTGAGATAAATAATGGTTTTTTTCCCGCGACCTATTTGTATTGCGGAATTAGGGAGGGTGTAATACGTCAGCACCCATCCCGTCAAAACGTGCGTTTTAGCCAAGCATTGTTGTGTCGTTATATGGTTGCTTGAAGACGTGTGTATCCAGCACTCGTAAATTGCTGCATAGTTGATGCCCGGAGTTGTTTTAAAATAGCGCCGACTAATGCAAATACACGATTTTGACAAAGTAACCACAAACTGGCGACTAACCGTAAATAACATGTTTATAATTTAAAAGTATGTACATTTATGTAGAGAGTAAGTCACCAGTTTTCAAACAACGCCATTTTAAAAGCAATACCAAGCATCAGTATGCAACTCTTTTTAAGCCATCAGTTTAAAAAAGCATAGTCCTTCAATTACATGATTTGGTTGAAATGAGTGCAAATAAATGCTGATTGAGACAGGCGACTTAAAGGCAGATGTTCCGACTTTCAACTTGAAGTTTTCTATTCGACATGAAATAAAAGGTCATCCTCAAAAAAGCCGTATTCCAAAGTTTGAGTTGCATAACTCTAAGGGGCGATATCCAAACTCTACAGTGATTTTAAAGCATTTTTCTAGCGATTTTACAACGATATTCCAACGGTATTTCGTTCTATTGTTAAAAGCATCGGAAAAAGATCGGTGATTAACTACAAACCTCTCTACTTATCTGGCGTTAACAATATAACTATTGTAGTACTCTCGATGATCAAAGGCGCAAGGAAGGTTGTGTTATATTCTTTAAGAAATACTATAATATAGTATTTCTTAAAGAATATAACACAACCTTCCTTGCGCCTTTGATCTGTCTGCTTCACTAATTTAACAATAGAACGAAATACCGTTGGAATATCGTTGTAAAATCGCTAGAAAAATGCTTTAAAATCACTGTAGAGTTTGGATATCGCCCGTAATGGTTCTTATTTTGGACTCACAAGATGCCGGTAATTCGATGTTATTTCACCGATTTCTTCGTACTGATCCGTGGACCGTCAAATTTCAGTAGTTCATCTTATGTTATGAAAATGTGATCGGGACATCTACCTTTAATACCCTATATAACATTTCAAAATAGATACATGTTGAATCTGACTATGCATTAAACAGTTAAATGAACTCCCACTCATGGATAACAATGTTAAAAACTAGTATCATGATGTAAACATATTAAGCCATGAATTTATTTCTTAACATGGACAGTTTTACCAAGTTTCAACGATTATTTATAAACGCTTACACTTTCCACGCAGTTTTTGGATTTTTCAATTTGCAAAGCAAATTTTCAATAACCTTTCGAAACTCAAGGCCTATCTCAAAAATTACAGAAACAATAATAATACTGTTTGTACAAATTTCAATGCATTTCTCATGGGGATTCAAAGATGTAGTGCGATTCAATAATTTTGAAATTTGTGACATTTTATGAACATTTGGAATGTCGCCTCCAACTACCTGCCACATGGAAAGTGTAAACATATCTAAAGTGAATACTGCATGATATTGTGAAAGAACTACTGAACAATTTCTCAATCAAATACTAATATTTCTTCATACTCATCCAACCAGCCAGTATACCAAACTTTAGAGAACTAATTCCAAACATAGCATTCACTTCAAATGCACAAGAGCCCAAAGTTAATAGCATTCACAAAATGATTACTTTAAATTTCGACTTATTCAAAAAATAATACCAATTTTTCACAATCTTGGAACACTGTTCTATCTATATAAGTGTTTATAGTGCAAATTTGTTGGAAGCTTTTTAAAAACAGGCATTGAAAAATACCGAAAACCCCCATACTGTCTCTATACAAAAATAGGTACCTTCATGGATTGCATACAACCTAAGGCCAGTAGTATATCCAACGTTTATAGCCCCGGCTTGTGTTTTACGGTATGAATTGCCAGCAATTCCCTAAACGTTAAATGTGAATCATTGTATTCTAGAGTAACATTTGTAAAAAAGATCTTATATTTATCTACTGTCTGCAAAGATTATTTATAAAACAAAATAAATTCATTACAATTAGTATCTCATTTGTATTCTTTGAATTATTTACAAAAAACATAAGTGCTAACTGAAACTTCAAAACCCCACACTTCTCTTAAATACATCAAAGCTCCAGTTCAATATCTCTATGATATGAAATTCTATACACCTATTCTATATAACACTATCAACTCCCAGCTAAACCAAAACGAGAGCTCCCACTCAAAGGTATCTTACTCAAATTGTCCTAAACGTGGACATTGTATAGGTAACATCTTCCTGGATCACTGATCCGACAAAATTAGTTCCATCATGCTTAATTTATTTGTAAACAATGATATGACCAACAAGAGAAATTGGAAAGATTTACCATGTAATATCCTAAATATAACAACGTCTTATCTAAAGCTGTAGCCTGAACCAGAATGTCCACTGTCTCATTTTACCATTTTTAATAAGTTCTATAAAATGTCATGCAATGAGCTCAAGGCACTTATCCCCTCGCTATTTGGCCACAAAAAAAAATCTTTGGAAATATGCCTCGAAAATTAGGGTTCATGAACGTTATATACCTGGAAAATACTATACAGACGTAGCGCTATCATAGTACATTAGACTTTCATAGCAGAACCCGACGAGCTATAACTGAGACTCTCACCATGTCCCCAAAGTGGACTTCACCTCATTGCAAGGAATTTTACGTGAAGCTGGGATTTCCCTTTTAAAGGGAATTTTTATCAAATTTTTACACATATGTGACCCAACATGAGTAAATGAGGCGGAATGTGTAGCTACTTTGATTTAAGAGCACAAATGTGGGACATGTGGTAAAAATAAGTCCAATTCAGAACAAGTCTTATTTCTGATATTTGATACATCTTGTAAGTTGTATCGAACCAAAAACTCAAAGTCATGAAAATAAAGATATAAACTACATTTTGAGGTAATTACTTTCCATTTACTCAACTGATTTGTTAACAATAACCAACACTTAAATTCCCCATAACTTGACAATTTGTATCTGATGTTTTGAGACAAAGTGATTTTCAATTATCTGTAACTTTGGTTAAGAATGTGATATTGACTTTGGTACCAAAATGTCCCATAACATACATATTATCATGATATCAATAACTTAATTTTCATATTTTCCTCATTGTGCCTCTTTTACTCGCATTGGGTCCAGCGTCCGAATTAAGGAAAAAAATCTGGTTGCCCGCCGGGCAACCAAGCAGGAAATTATGGTTGCCCGGCAGATTTTTTGGTTGCCCGTTCTGTAAAATATTTAAATGCATGTGTTAAGTGTTTCACTTCTTGTAAAAAAATTGGTTGCCCACCGGGCAACCAAATAAGTACATGTTGGTTGCCCGGTGCTAATTTTGGGTGCTAATTTTGGGTGTCCAGGGCAACCACTTAACGCGAACGCTGATTGGGTCACATTATTTTTCTCTCAGATAATTAAGTTTGACCATGAAAGGCTGTTACTATCAGGAAAGACTTTCTTGGACTCATAAATCTACTTTGACTTAATTTTCTGTAAAAAAACATCACAGCACTTTGGAACTTTACTAAATCATGAATTCATGATGGAAATCTGCTTCCAATTTGAAGGCATTTTTCAACATGAATGTTTTGATGTTCATATAAAGCATTCCGTAGGGATGTGTTCACTTGTGTACAGTTGCGGCCGTAACCTGAAACACTGTAAACAGCGGTTACATGGCATCAAACCATGGAATTCTATTTACGAACAACAACAAAAAAAACTCAGAAAATAAACTGTCCTGGTATATCAGGTAGGTAAAGGTAAAGGTAAAGGTGGTCGATCCTGTAATACCAGGAGCGGAGTGCCCATCTCTCTTTCAAAGCGATAGGGCCAGTATCAGGACTTATTTCAAAATCTAATTTAGTAAAATTAGGACCCATATTGCTCCGTAACTTATGTAAGATATTTTAGTTTCATGGTTATAAATGTAATTATAATTTGACCAAACAAATAATTTCTAGTATGAATCGTAGATAGAGGGCGTTCCATGAAAAAATACACATAATAAAGAAACCTCCCCGGAATTAGTCATGATACAACTTGCAACTCTTTAAATGATTCTGTTCTTGAACTTGTTTTTTCATCATTTCCATGATTTTGGCAGTATAATGTATGCAGTTGCCAAAACACTTCCATTGATAGCCTAATATTTGTGTGTTTACATTTCTTTTCTCCACAGACCCAGAATGTTGCCACCGAGTAAGAAGCCATTTATCCTGTCAAGAAGCTTGCGATCAGGTATGCTCCCACCCGCTTCCCTTCTCTCCTCCCTCCCTTCTTTCCCCTTCCTCTGCATGGACCACACTCATTGATCAATACCAAAAACAGATTTTTGTTGTTGTCATAATAACCCTAACCCCTAACTGGGTTTTTAACCAGCATCACAATTTTGGAAGAGAAAACAACGAGAAGCAAGTCAAATTTCCACACAATTTTTACATATTTTTATAATAATTATATTAATAATTAGTTCCTGGGATTTTTTTTCTTCTTCTTCTTTCTTCTGGCCCTGCTCCCTCCATGCACACGCTATTAGAACATATAATAAGAAAAACACTGGAGAAAGAAGAAAGGCCTGTATTACTGTAACCAAATCCAAATAGTTAAAAAAAAGGTTTAAAATGCATGAAAATGGAAACTTAATTTAAGAAATACTTAATTGTCATTGTCCATTCTTTGCTTACATCAGAAACCCTTTGAATTTTTTTTGGACCCCTTAATTATTTTTTTTTGGTAAAGGGCCAGGTCATGTCTCACCTTTTACCCAAACCCAATCATCAATGAGTTCAAGGAACCAGGATTTTCATTCAATTACCACACCTGTCCAAGGTAGACCTTTTTATTGGTGTGTAAATCTATCATCAATTTAAACAGCATTCAATGACATCTCAAGACCCCATTAATCTTGACAATGCAGGATGTCCTTAAAAGTTTTCATTAAGTGGTATCTGATAAATATCGACCTTGAAAATGTGCTTTGTTTGTCATCCTTTGAATGAGCAAAAAGAGTTATTAAATTTTATAAAAAGATTCAATATTTTTAGAAAGAATATATGGCATTAAGAAACACAATTATTTATTGAGAAAAATAGGGACCGATGCAAAGGGCTTTACCTGATAATAACCACTTTCCAAATCCAGTACCAAACACCCCTCTCACAGTCATCAGAAAAAAAATGACTATTTGTGAACTGTCACTATCGCAGCAAAAGGGTGCAGTTGTTGGTAAAATGATTTTTCAGAAAATAAAGACAATTTATGAATTTGACCTTAAGTTTTCTTCACAAAATCAGAAATTGGCCACGAATCACAAAGGTGTCATTTTGAAGCATTCAAAAACTCCTTTTGTTAGTAGGCCTATTGAAGATTTCAACTTTACCTTCGAGCGAGCAACAACTGCCCCCTTTTGCCACAATTACACATTTAAAGTTAAAGGGTGTTTGCCTGAAACTGTGACCTATCTTTCTATTACATCCATCCATCATCTTGCTCTAACCTTGCTCCATGACTACAATAATAATATCACCAATTAGTAATGTAAAGATAGCCTTGCCTGGTAATTGGGAGGTAATTATAAGTCAATGTAATCGACTTCAGTCTCTCCAACATCGTGCTGTAAAACTTGTCTTCTCGGCATCAAGACTTGACAGTCCATTACCTCTATAATGCAGACTCTGCATTGGCTACCAGTCACAAAACGCAGTCTTTACGTTTACAAATGTTTAAATGACTGTGGTCCTAAATATCTTTGTAACTTACTTTCTCACAATTCAATCCCTTCAATAGGCCCGGTGACTAGATCTGCAATGGACAGGACTCTACTCTCAATACCTTCCAGTAGGAAACGTATAGGTGAAAGAGCCTTTTCCGTTGCAGGTCCGTCACTATGGAACTCACTTCCACGCCATATTAGAGATGCCGGTTCTACTGCAATCTTGAAGAAACTCTTAAAATCATATTTGTATTGATTGTATTGGTATTTTGTTATATTCATATTCTCATTTATTGCTATAATTTTGTTTTGTTGCGCCTTGATCATGTATTTGGATATTGCGCCTTATAAGAAATGTTATGTATGTATGTATAATGATCAAGATTTATATGTAGAGGCTCTAAATATGGATGCTACTTGTCATCAAGTTTTGAGTCTTGAGCCAGTATTTCCACAGATCTGTGGAATTTCTCAGTTTTGAGTCAGGATTTCATTTCAAAGTCTAATAATTATGATCTGTCTTGAGAGTACATGTATAGAAAAACTTAACCCTTTCCACTCCGGTATTATGCACTTACCAATTGCATCCCCGGCCTGGGAGACCCGGGGCATAGTGGAGACCATGCGGGGACCGTACGCAATCGTACAAAAAACGTTGCCCGGCTATGCGGGGGGGGGGGGGGGGGGGGGGGGGGGGGGGGCGTGTACCGGGGATGAACAAAACGTGCCCCCACTAGCCGGGTAGCCGGGCGTGTAGCAGGGTGTACATCACTGAAAAATAAGCCGGGGAGTGGCCAGGCAGTGTAGCGGGGGTGTACGGTAGGGTACACATGTACTAGCCGGGGTGTAGACATGATAGAGTGTAACGAAAGGGGAAATGGAGTAAAAATGAAGAGTAACAAGACAGCAACTCCCATGTCATTTGCTTACGCGCATATTTCTTCTTTTATTATTATTGACTTCGTATTCGCATACACTCTCCACTCCGTGACCAATGTCTGTTGACCGAAACGTCGGATTTTGTAATACAATTTTGTGCATCTTCAAACCAACACCTACTTGTACTTTGTAGTAGTTTTTTTATTCTCACCTGTACAATGAGATGCAACGTAGTGCACCTCTTTTATTAACTCCCATGTCAGATCATCACGAAAAAGATTTCCAGCTAAAACTCTGCAACCATCTTTTGTGATGTCAAAATGTTTACAATTTTACTTATTTTCAGGCCGTTTTGAGGTTTTTTGTCAAATTGTTTGCGCTTTTCCAGCTACTTTTTGTGAAGTTGTTATCTCATGCCTGCAAGCTCTATAAACAACCCACAATTTATGCTTTCTATTTCAATTAACATTAATAAAATTTGATTGAAAAAAACCAGAGTTATACCAATTTATTTGACCATGGTATGACTCCAACCATCCTACCCTTTTGTGCTGTCTGATAATGAAAAATATCATTGAATGAATGAACCAATTACCAACAACAATCAAGGATAGCTTGAGCTAAGAAACTGGTCAGCTTCAAGATTGATTGAATTTAATTTCATAGAGATTGGTGAAGGACTGTTCTCTTTCACAAATTATTGTTTACACCACTATTCCTAATATTAGGGATTGGGTTTGAGATAATAACTTTTGGATGCTGTGTTAGTGAAACTTTAAGGCAAAATAAAATTTTAAAAACTGTTTAGCATCCCTTCCCTTTTTGGGCCCGCTTAAATTTTCTCATGTTTTCTCTTTATTTCAGTCATAACTTTTTCGTTCAAGGGTTTCAGAGTTTAAGATGTTTGTAACAGGTTTGTATCTTTCTTATATGCATTTTACATTTTACAAAAACAATACTGGCATTGATCAGAATTTACCCAGCCTAGTTATGCATGACTTTGTTATAATGCCCCAGGACGTGGACGATGCTATTAAGAATTCTAAAAATAATAAGTCCCCCGGTTTGGACCTAATTACAAATGAGATTCTTAAGAACGGAGGGGACGGCTTGGTGAATTCACTTACCAAACTTTTCAATCGATTTCTTGACTTAGAAGATACACCTAAAGATTGGAATAAGGGTATTATTATTCCCATTTTCAAGAAGGGGAGTAAAAATGATCTGAATAATTACAGGGGCATCACTCTCACATCGTGTGTCTCAAAGATTTTCAATCGTATTATTGCTAACAACATCTCTATGTACATTGAAGATAATAATATTCTTTCGGAGGTGCAGGGAGGTTTCCGCAAAGATCATAGGTGTGAAGATCACATTGTGTCTCTGAAAGGTATTGCTGCTGCAAGACTTGCTGAGAAAAAAACCACCTACATGGCATTCCTGGACTTCCGAAAGGCTTTTGATACGGTTTGGAGAAATGGTCTTTTAACAGTTGCTTGGAAACTAGGTATTAGAGGGAAAATTTGGAAAATACTGAATGGTTTATATGAAAATGTTCAATGTAATGTCAAATTCTGTGACATTGTAACAGATTTTTTCGATGTAGATGAAGGTGTAAAGCAAGGTTGTGTGTTGAGTCCGATCCTGTTTTGTTTATATATTCAGGAATTATCTAAAATGCTTGACGAACACTCTAACGCAGGGATTCATATGATGGGTGTCAACATTAAATGTCTGTTTTGGGCTGATGATGTCGTTTTGATTGCTAATAATGAACACGATTTACAAAACATGCTTAATATTGCCGCTAACTTCTCGCATAAATGGCGTCTTGGCTTTAACCATAGCAAGTCTAATGTTCTAATCGTTGGCAAGCGCACTAATAAGCATCGACTTTGGCAATTAGGCGATAACTATCTTTCTGAGGTAGATACTTACAAGTATCTAGGTGTGCACATTAGCAGAAATCTTTCTGACCATCATCACATTTCTGAAGTGATTAAAAAGGGTAACAGAATAAATGGTTACATCAAATCCATTATTGACAATCAAGATGACTTCAACCGCGTATACTACGGCAATATTCTTTGGAAATCATTAGCACTTCCCATGATCAACTACGCGTGCGCTGTTTCATCATTAAGCGATTGTGATTATAAAAGGCTTGATAAATTGCAACTTCAAATGGCAAGAGTTATTTTAAAAGCACCAAGAAATACTCCCGCGTCGGCCCTTCTTGGTGATCTGGGTTGGAGCAACTTCAAAAGTATGCATGATTTGATCAAAGTCAAGTACTTCTCTAGACTTATCGATATGGATCTGTATAGGTGGCCTAAACTTGTTTTCAATGCACTTTACAGAATTAACGATACTGGTAGTCTGAAGTGGAAGTGGTTACAATCGATTAAGAATACTCTTTGTGATAATGATGTAGGCTACATGTTTAAAAGGCACGTAGATAATAATTATGATATAGTAGGTAATTTCAAACAAATTCATTCTCTAAATGTTGATGTGTTGTGGTATGACAATGCTTGTCAAAAATCATCACTAAGTGATTATGTCAAATTTAAAAGTACACCTTTTCTTGAAGATTATCTTCTTGATAAACTTGATTTTTATGGGGCAAGTTTAAATTCAAAGCCCGTTCCAATACTTTGGCATTAGACAAGAAGATCAGTATTTGGGATATTAATATTTCTGGTACATGCTCTCTTTGCAATGACGGAATGGAAGATGTCAATCACCTTTTGTTTCAATGTAAGTCTTATAATGACATTCGCAACACTGAAATGAATAACCTCAAAATTTCTCTTTTTGAAGCAGGTTATGTTTTTGTTTGGGATTTTTTCATTGGCAGTGATCTGTCTATCCAAAAATGTTTTGTTCTGGGTAGCAATGTTCATCAATTTCTGCCTACTTTTCTATCCAATTTGTATTCTAACATTGATAACATTTTTGACAAGTATTGTAAATCATATCTTAAAAAGGCTTGGACACATAGGTCAGGCCTAAAGAATTCTCAGTCCACAGTTCATTGAATTGTGTTTATGCTTTCAATTCATGCTCTGAAGTCCTCGTTTTACTTTTAATTTATTAGTAATTTTATATGTATGTTTATATTTTTGACTCTCTATTTTTATCCCACATCTGTATATAGCCTTGGTGTTCATGGGTAAAATTGAAGGTCTCATTTTTGTACATTTTTTAAAAATTTGTATGTATATTGTTATTTTTGTTAAGAACGCACCGTTTTTAAAGACGTGTGCCGCTGTTGTAAAAGCGTATGTTCTAATAAATAAACTAAACTAAAACTAACTAATAAGTTTTGTAGTGACCAACTGAAATAAAACAGATTAAAGAGGGACTCCTCTTTCAGGTGCGCAAAGTTTATCGCTAATCAGGGCGATAATTATAACACGCACAAATATTGTTTTCAACATTCATGCAGTGCATCCAGAAGGTCGCCCGCGAAAAAAACAATTCACGAAATGTCTATGATATCAAAATGCGCGAAAATATTGGCTTTTACAGTATACAGTCATCAACCAAACTGGGATGCCCACCCTTATTATTTAGACCTCCATGAAAACCCCCATTAAATATCTGTAATAACTGTGAAATTGTTTTGCAACATACTTCAACTAGACCTTGTGATATTTCTGATATTGTTATATAAATCACTCAACATTGCCTAGGAATAATATTGGATTGTTAACACTTTCCATGCAGCAGGCGACTGCAGACGACATTCCAAAATGTTTACAAAATGTTTAAAAATGTCAAGATTGTTGAATTTCAATACCATATTTGGAAACACCATGAGAAATGCATTGAAATAAGTACAAACATCCCTAGTATTGGTTCAGTAATCGTTGAGGTAGACCTTGAAAGTTTGGAAAGGTTTTTGACAAATCTGTTTTGAATATTGTAAAACTAATAGCCGCGTGGAAAGTGTTAAAACCCGTATCAAAACATTGGCATTGTAAGACTGACATAAAATCCTAGATACTAACTAAACCTATTTACAAAAAAAAGTATGTATGTAATATAAAGCAGTTTACCAACCCACTTGGTTTACAATTAGACAATAACAACAAATTTTAACAAACACCGGTGAATGTACCGACGAAAAATAAGCCAGGACATACCAGCGAGGACTTGAACCCCGGTCTCCTGAACTCTAGGCAGGCGCCTTAACCGTTGACACTGGTCTTGCTGTACCAGTAAGTGAGAGTTCAAGTCCCTTCCAGTGAATGTCCTGGCTTATTTTTTGTTCCAGTACACTGTACATTCACCGCTGTTGGTAAACTGCTTTAAAATGATAGATTTTACACACTTAAAGGTAGATGACCCGATCACATTTTCGTAACACAGAATTATTTCAAACATACGGAGATTTTCATATCATATGAAAGTTTGTATTTTTCTCATCATCATACTGAAATTTGACGGCCTAAATCGGTATAATTACGGAGAAATCGATGAAATAACGTTGAATTACCGCGAATGGTGGTAACCACCGATATAGTTTGTGTACTACTCAATGGGTACAGTTCACAGCATCTTGTGCGTCTAAAATAAGAACCATTAGAGCTATGCAACTCAAACTTTGGAACACGACTTTTTTAAGGATGACCTTTCATGTAGAATAGAAAACTTCAAGTTGAAAATCGGAACATCTACCTTTAAATACTGGCTTTGTTTCGGGTTGTTTGAGTTGTCTTTTTTCATGAGAAGTCAAACCATAAATCTATGGTCAAACTTTTACTTTCCCAACTGTCACCTTGGTATTGGCAAAGACAGGGTTTGGTATAGGCATGGTATAGGTTAGGAGTAAGTTTAGTTTCACAAGCATGGATTAGTGTATGGAAGTAAAGTGCTATAGGGTAGGGTTAAGGTTTAGGTTTAAGTAATTATCTTTAAAATGATGATAGTATCTCTGGCTGTTTTATATGGGTATGTGAGGCCAAATACATTTGACAGAAAATGCAGGCTTAGTATAATATTATTAAACATAGGCCTATAAGGCTATATTAAAAAAATCATTTGTCTCAAAGCTACCTCACGCGTTAGTTAATTGATGCGCTTTAGAACGGTTGTTTTTTTTAAATCCCAAAAATTCACAGATTTGTCAGATTTTCATTTTAAATACAAAAGGTCCCTTTTACAAGGATTTCAATAATTTATAGAAATAAAAAAACATTAAAAAAACGCATTCCGCTTCCGCATTAGGTTTTGAAAAAACTGAAGAGCTTTGAGACAAAAGATATTTTTAATATATATATACCCTAATGTAAGTGAACACTCATGGTCATCTATTCTTTTAACTTTAACCTATCTTTATAGATGTGAATCAAGAGGAAACATTTTTCTTCTTCTTCAGGGAAATGATTATCATGATTATACCACATTTAATCTTTGCCTTTTAAAATATATAAATCTGTTCAAATAAAAGGACTAGCACTAGCTTTATTCAAATTCAGTAAGTGAAAACTTCATAATGTAAATAAGTAAAAGTGGCCTTGTTAATTGATGTGAACCCAGCAGGCCATTATTAACGCAATTAAGAGAAATGGTGCGTGATGCAAAGCCAAAACAAAAGTTACAAGTTACATGCCACGAGCAAGCTAGTCCTTCCCATAGTGGACCTTCTACAAGTTATATGCCACGAGCAAGCTAGTCCTTCCCATAGTGGACCTTCTACAAGTTACATGCTAGGAGCAAGCTAGTCCTTCCCATAGTGGACCTTCTACAAGTTACATGCCAGGAGCAAGCTAGTCCTTCCCATAGTGGACCTTATACAAGTTACATGCTAGGAGCAAGCTAGTCCTTCCCATAGTGGACCTTCTTCAACTGTCTTATCTTGGTCAAGAGAAACAAGGCATAATGCATTAGGGGAAAAGTTAAAAGGTGCATGCCTTTGGTAAACTGTCAAAGATTAACAGAAGAAAAAAAAGGTTACATGTACAAGGTATGGCTTGAAGGATGTCAACCCTTTGGGAGTAATATGAAGTGGTTCTTAACACTTTCCACACAGCTGTTGGTTTTACCAAATACAAAACAGATTTTTCAGAAACTTTTCTCAAAATGTCAAGGTCTACCTGAATGATTACTGAACCAATACTAGTCATGTTTGTACTTATTTTAATGCATTTCTCATGGTGATTCCAAATATGGTAATGACATTCAATAATTTTGACACATTTGAAACATTTTGGAATGTCGGCTGCCGCTTGGAAAGTGTTAATATGCAGAATATAATCATCAGAATAATTGAAGAAGCCCACCTCAGGCTAATTATTTCTTGACCAGTGTTTAATTTTTAGAAATTATTTGTCAACATCCCTCTTGACCGCATGAATGTCATGAATATTATCCCATGCAACATTCTTACTAATAAAAAATACCTATAAGCTTATAATTATATATATTCAATGGTGGTAGTGTTGACATTTAATAATTTTATGTTTAATAATTCCAATAATATTTTGTTTTGCACCATTTTTTGTGTGAAAATGAGACAGGTAGAACTGGATGGGGGCATGCTTGAAAGTCATTGAGACATTTAGTTTTACCCCACCCCCTAAATTAGACTTTTTATCATTATCATTATTTCTAGATTTTGTTTAATGGTTGGAACAGAATGAAAAAAAGTTTATTTACTGAAAAGCAAAAATCTCAGCTTTTCGTTCGCGCAGTATACTGTGCTCACTATATAGACTATACCGTATATATTCTAGATTTTATTTACTGGTTGGAATAGATCTGGAAAAAAGTCTATTTACTGGTTTTTTTACTGAAAAGCAAAAATCTCAGTTTCTCATTCACTATATAATATAGACTTGGTCGATTACGTCATCGAAAGCCGTCTGCATTATGCGCTTGTATCGTAGATTATAGGCTTGGATGGAAGTAGTATTTTGTAGCATATGTGGCTGTTAGGGTTAAAACATGAGAAATATGTTGAAAATTGGACTCTCTTCCTAGGAGATTCACATTTATTCCAGGCTTTCCAGCCTTGCCTTTCAGCAGGCTGAGCGGGGGATGGTGGTCCTAGCGCTTCCCCGTAATCTCTGCATCGCATTGAGCCTACAGCTATGGTGTTGTAACATGTAGCACTATCCTATAGGTTGGGCCTTGTAACCTTTATCAATTAGCGGACCAACTACTTTCTTCTTATCAGGGCCCTAAGGCAGACTAGCTAGGTAGACTGCTGGTACAGTAACAAAAGTTCACAGATTTTGGTCACTTTTTTGCATGGCTGGAAAAATAGAAAACTCAGAAACCTGGTTACTGGGAAATGTTGACTTTGGAAGGAATTTTTGGATTTGGAGGGACATAAGTTCAAGAATACAAAATACAATTTTTTTTTGTGGGGAGGGTACTTGCATTTTCTTCTGACCCTGCTTCTAATTCTTTAGTCTATCCGGGGGGGGGGGGGGGGGGGGGGGGGGGGGGTGATACTTGGTGGATATGAGGTTATCTTACGGGGATGTGCCGCCAATTAAGGTCCCATTTTCACCCTCTGGTAACTGGCTGACCCTTTTCAAAGCCATTTTTGGGAAATGTATGGGTCTAATATCCTTAAAGTTGTTGTTTTTCACCAAAATTTTAGCAAAATTTGTCAAAAATATAGGAAAATTAAGGGTTTCTGGTAAACATATGGGTCCATTTTCCCACGAAAATTGGTATCTGCTTGGGTCAATTTTGGCGGCACATATCTACCAAAAAAATATCCGAGTACCCCCCTCCCCCTCTATCCATGCAGTGACTGATCCATGGATCGGGGGATGGGGATGTAGTTTGACTATTGCACTGTAAGCGTCCCATGAATACACAAATTTGTAATAATGTGTGTGTTTTTAGATGGGGTGTGTTACGTGCGTCCATTTTCAATACCAATATTTTACTCATTTATAATTCTACTTCCAATTCTAAGCCTACTGTAAAAGCCAATATTTTCAAGTAAAGATATTTTCTCACATTTTGATATCATAGACATTTCGCGAATTGTTTTTTTTTGCGGGTGGTCTTCTGGATGCATTGCATGAATGTTGAAAACAATATTTATGCGTGTTATAATTTTTGCGGAAAATTATTTTGCGCAAGAAGCGCGAAAATAAAACCACAGCGAAAATTTCAGATTTTACATTATCTCCAAGCTCATGTAATCAACCGAGCCTATATAATGAGCGCAGTTTACTGTGGGAATGAGTAGCTGAGAGTCGTGGCTTGCCTATGCTGGCCCGGGGTTTTGGCCCGTTGTGTCCCTGGTTCGATCCCCTGGTCAGGGAGCGGTGATGTATTTGTGGATTTCTCTTCCAAAATTGTGATCCCTGTTAAAAACCCGGTTACGAGGTTATATGGTCGAGAAGCAAACACAAAGTGATTTTCTTTCTTCCCAAAGTGCAAATGATATCATTTATTTACATTTAAAATTGACATCATGATTGCTCAATATTCTATGCCACATGGTCAATACAGATGAGCCCAGTATTGAAGTCAATATAGGGCTAATTGGCATCATTATCATGATTATTGACTCAAAATTATATGATGACTGATGGAACAAAAAGAGTCTCAATAGAAGTCTCGTGATTATGTCAATAACTTTGATGATAAATTGTCATATTTTAAATATTGAACACTCTAAGAAATACTGAGTGAAATTCAACTTGTCCTTTTGGAAATAATAGGTCAAGTTTGGTCAGAGATGTGTCTGAAAATGCAGGCGTATAAGGCCCTTGAAACTCGATTCCCTGTGTGTTATTATTTTCACGATTGCTGATTCAAGCATGAAAGCGTGATAATGTAGCGCAAAAATGTCCACTTTTACAAAATGATGAGAAAATTGAATCCTGGGAGAACATGACAAAATGGATTGAGGTCATCAGAGGTCACAACCTCGGTCAAAGGTCAACTAATGGTGAATGTTGATGCATTTATCCCTTGAGAACTACCTGTCCACTGGTCAAAAAGATGCATACTTCCTTTGTTGCACCAATCAGAGACATTGTTAGTCTTATTGAACCACTACTAAAATTAAAGTGACCATTTAATAAGAAATCAGTATTTTAATAAGGTTTATCGCGAATCGAAAAAAGCCATTGATTATCCTTTTCTGTTGCATTGTGGGATTGCAAAGGGACAAAATTTGGCCCATTCTGGATCCCACAATGCATAAGAAAAGGATAATCAATGGATATTTTCCGATTGGCGATAAGGCTTTGGTTATTCAAATGAGTATATCTTGTAATTAACCAATCATAAACACTGTTAGATAGGCAGGTAGTCCTCGGAGATTGCTAGCTCAGATCTAGGCTGATGACATGTAATAGACTCTATTCACGCGGCAGCCATTTTCTAAAATTTGCCACCCAAGCCTCGTTCTCGTTACGTATACCTGCGTCTGCGTGACTTGCGGGAGAATGCGTACGCCGCGCGCTTTGGTACCATGCTTCTCACGCAGTTCTATTGTGCAGCGCGAGGTGCAGATAGACCAAACTGGAACGAGGCTTGGGTGGCATATTTTGGAAAATGGCTGCCGCGTGAATAGAGTCTATTGGTAACAAAATCTAACCCTGTATTTTTAAGAG
>CM069447.1:70822615-70857198 GCA_035610835.1 Ophiura sarsii
TTGTCCATGTACAAAACATCCCTCCC
Source organism: Ophiura sarsii (assembly GCA_035610835.1). NCBI lineage: Eukaryota > Metazoa > Echinodermata > Ophiuroidea > Amphilepidida > Ophiuridae > Ophiura > Ophiura sarsii. The sequence continues at coordinate 70,822,642 of CM069447.1, forward strand.
AATTGACAAAAATATCCCTCCAATTTCATGAGCTTCCTAGATTACCCCCCCCCCCCCCTCCCCCTCCCCCAGGCTGGAAAAGATGGGTAACTCAGGAACCTGGTGTGGGACTTAGGAGGGAAAGTGTTGGCTTTGGGAGGAAATTTTAGGTATGAAAATAAAGAAATAATATGGTACAAGAATTACAGGGGAAATAAGAATTACAGGGGAAATTATCTCCATGAAGGGACATTTTTAAATTTAAGTTCCTGGGAATTTTTTCTTCTTTTTTCTTCTGGCCCTGCTCCCTCCATGCACACGCTATTAAAATAGATAATAAGAAAAACACTGGAGAGAGAAGGCCTGTATTACTGTAACCAAATCCCAATAGTTTAAAAAAAGGGTTTAAAATGCGTGAAAATGGAAACCTTAATTGTCATTGTCCATTCTTTGCTTACATCAGAAACCCTTTGAATTTTTTTTGGACCCCTTAATTATTTTTTTGTTTTGGTAAAGGTAAGGGACGCACCATTAGATACTCAGGGGGGGGGGGGGGGGGGGGGCGTGGGGGGCATGGAAGTTTTTAAAAAAAACAACTTTGCCCACTATCCAGGAAAAAACACCTTTGCCCACCAACCAGGAAAAAAAAAATGACCCACTGCTGAGTAAAATAAAAAGAAGATGACTCACCCAAAAGGCAAATAATAAAAAAATTCCGCCTACTTCGGTGGCGAAAAAAAAAAAAAAAATCCGCCCGACCCCAACTTCCATGCCCCCCCTGAAAATCAAATGGTGCGTCCCTAAAGGGCCAGGTCATTTACTCTTTTTGGTCTCACCTTTTACCCAATCATCATTGAGTTCAAGGAACCAGGATTTTCATTCAATTACCACACCTGTCCAAGGTAGACCTTTTTATTGGTGTGTAAATCTATCATCAATTTAAACAGCATTCAATGACATCTCAAGACCCCATTAATCTTGACAATGCAGGATGTCCTTAAAAGTTTTCATTATAAGTGGTATCTGATAAATATGGACCTTGAAAAATGTGCTTTGTTTGTCATCCTTTGAATGAGCAAAAAGAGTTATTAAATTTTATAAAATGATTCAATATTTTTAGAAAGTTCAAAGTGTTTTATTGATATCACCAAACAAACAGGTATAATCAAAACAAAATACATAAATCAAAACAAAATACATAAAACATCAACTAAAGCTACGTTAAATACAACAATAACCTAATACTTAAAAATATAATATTTATTAATACTGTTAGAAAATAGACGCGATGTTAACATATAAATTCATCAACATCTAAATTCATCGTGTCTATATATCCAATGATTGTCGAGCCTCAAAAGCTTGTTTAACATATTTAATGACGGGTTGAATGCAGTCATAGTCAGAGACACCCATGATTGTTGAAAGAAAGAATATATGAAAGAAAGAATATATGGCATTAAGAAACACAATTATTTATTGAGAAAAATAGGGACCGATGCAAAGGGCTTTAATACCTAATAATAACCACTTTCCAAATCCAGTACCAAACACCCCTCTCACAGTCATCGGAACTATCGCCGCAAAAGGGTGCAGTTGTTGGTAAAATGATTTTTTTAGAAAATAAAGACAATTTGTGAAGTTGACCTTAATTTTCTTCACAAAATCAGAAATTGGCCACGAATCCCAAAGGTGTCATTTTGAAGCATTCAAAAACTCCTTATGTTAGTATTGAAGATCTCAACTTTACCTTCAAGCGGGCGACAACTGTCCCCTTTTGCCACAATTACACATTTAAAGTTAAAGGGTGTTTGCCTGAAACTGTGACCTATTACTTTCTATTACATCCATCCATCATCTTACTCTAACCTTGCTCCATGACTACAATAATAATATCACCAATTAGTAATGTAAAGATAGCCTTGCCAGGCAATTGGGAGGTAATTATAAGTCAATGATCAAGATTTATATGTAGAGAGAGGCTCTAAATATGGATATGCTACTTGTCATCAAGTTTTGAGTCTTGAGCCAGTACTTTTGTATTTCCACAGACCACAGATCTGTGGAATTTCTCAGTTTTGAGTCAGGATTTCATTTCAAAGTCTAATAATTATAATCTGTCTTGAGAGTACATGTATAGAAAAACTTAACCCTTTCCACTCCGGTATTATGCACTTACCAATTGCATCCCCGGCCTGGGAGACCCAGGGCATAGCGGAGAACATGCGGGGACCGTACGCAATCGTACAAAAACGTTGCCCGGCTATGCGGGGGGCGTGTACCGGGGATGACAAAACGTGCCCCCACTAGCCGGGTAGCCGGGCGTGTAGCAGGGTGTACATCACTGAAAAATAAGCCGGGGAGTGGCCAGGCAGTGTAGCGGGGGTGTACGGAAGGGTACACACGTACTAGCCGGGGTGTAGACATGATAGAGTGGAACGAAAGGGAAATGGAGTAAAAATGAAGAGTAACAAGACAGCAACTCCCATGTCATTTGCTTACGCGCATATTTCTTCTTTTATTATTATTGACTTCGTATTCGCATACACTCTCCACTCCGTGACCAAGGTCTGTTGACCGAAACGTCGGATTTTGTTAATACAATTTTGTGCATCTTCAAACCAACACCTACTTTGTAGTAGTTTTTTATTCTCACCTGTACAATGAGATGCAACGTAGCACCTCTTTTATTAACTCCCTGTCAGATCATCACGAAAAAGATTTCCAGCTAAAACTCTGCAACCATTTTTTGTGATGTCAAAATGTTTACAATTTTACTTATTTTCAGGCCGTTTTGAGGTTTTTTGTCAAATTGTTTGCGCTTTTCCAGCTACTTTTTGTGAAGTTGTTATCTCATGCCTGCAAACTCTAAACAACCCACAATTTATGCTTTTCTATTTCAATTAACATTAATAAAATTTGATTGAAAAATCCCAGAGTTATACCAATTTATTTGACCATGGTATGACTCCAACCATCCTACCCTTTTGTGCTGTCTGATAATGAAAAATATCATTGAATGAATGAACCAATTACCAACAACAATCAAGGATAGCTTGAGCTATGAAACTGGTCAGCTTCAAGATTGATTGAATTTAATTTCATAGAGATTGGTGAAGGACTGTTCTCTTTCACAAATTATTGTTTACACCACTATTCCTAATATTAGGGATTGGGTTTGAGATAATAACTTTTGGATGCAAGTAGCATCGTGTTAGAGAAACTTTAAGGCAAAATAACATTTTAAAAACTGTTTAGCGTCCCCTCCCTTTTTGGGCCCCGCTTAAATTTTCTCATGTTTTCTCTTTATTTCAGTCATAACTTTTTCGTTCAAGGGTTTCAGAGTTTAAGATGTTTGTAACAGGTTTGTATCTTTCTTATATATGCATTTTACACAAGTTTGTAGTGACCAACTGAAATAAAACAGATTAAAGAGGGACTCCTCTTTCAGGTGCGCAAAGTTTATCGCTAACCAGGGCGATAATTATAACACGCAAACATATTGTTTTCAACATTCATGCAGTGCATCCAGAAGGTCGCCCGCGAAAAAAACAATTCGCGAAATGTCTATGATATCAAATTGCACGAAAATATTGGCTTTTACAGTATACAGTCATCAACAAAACTGTGATGCCCACCCTTATTATTTAGACCTCCATGAAAACCCCCATTAAATATCTGTAATAACTGTGAAATTGTTTTGCAACATACTTCAACTAGACCTTGTGATATTTCTGATATTGTTATATAAATCACTCAACATTGCCTAGGAATAATATTGGATTGTAAAACCCATATCAAAACATTGGCATTGTAAGACTGACCTAAAATCCTAGATACTAACTAAACCTATGTATTGTTAAGTTATTAAGTATGTAATATAAAGCAGTTTACCAACCCACTTGGTTTACAATTAGACAATAACAACAAATTTTAACAAACACCGGTGAATGTACCAACGAAAAATAAGCCAGGACATTTACCAGCGAGGACTTGAACCCCGGTCTCCTGAACTCTAGGCAGGCACCTTAACCGTTGACACTGGTCTTGCTGTACCAGTAAGTGAGAGTTCAAGTCCCTTCCAGTGAATGTCCTGGCTTATTTTTTGTTCCAGTACATTCACCGCTGTTGGTAAACTGCTTTTAAATGATAGATTTTACAGTTAAAGGTAGATGACCCGATCACATTTTCGTAACACAGAGTTATTTCAAACATACGGAGATTTTCATATCATATGAAAGCTCGTATTTTTCTCATCATCATACTGAAATTTGACGGCCTAAATCGGTATTATTACGGAGAAATTGCTGAAATAACGTTGAATTACCGCGAAAATGGTGGTAACCACAGATATAGTTTGTGTACTACTCAATGGGTACAGTTCACAGCATCTTGTGCGTCTAAAATAAGAACCTGTATTAGAGCTAAGCAACTCAAACTTTGGAACACAAATTTTTAAGGATGACCTTTCAAGTAGAATAGAAAACTTCAAGTTGAAAATCGGAACATCTACCTTTAAATACTGGCTTTGTTTCGGGTTGTTTGAGTTGTCTTTTTTCATGCGAAGTCAAACCATAAATCTATGGTCAAACTTTAAATTTCCCAACTGTCACCTTGGTATTGGCAAAGACAGGGTTTGGTATAGGCATGGTATAGGTTAGGAGTAAGTTTAGTTTCACAAGCATGGATTAGTGTATGGAAGTAAAGTGCTATAGGGTAGGGTTAAGTAATTATCTTAAAAATGATGATAGTATCTCTGGCTGTTTTATATGGGTATGTGAGGCCAAATACATTTGACAGAAAATGCAGGCTTAGTATAATAGAATTAAACATAGGCCTACATGAATAAGGCTATATTAAAAAAATCACTTGTCTCAAAGCTACCTCACGCGTTAGTTAATTGATGCGCTTTAGAAAGTTTTTGTTTTTTTAAATCCCAAAAAATCACAGATTTGTCAGATTTTCATTTTAAATACAATTTTTAAGGTCCCTTTTACAAGGATTTCAATAATTTATAAAAATAAAAAAACATTAAAAAAACGCATTCCGCTTCCGCATTAGGTTTTGAAAAAACTGAAGAGCTTTGAGACAAAAGATATTTTTAATATACCCTAATGTAAGTGAACACTCATGGTCATCTATTCTTTTAACTTTAACCTATCTTTATAGATGTGAATCAAGAGGAAACATTTTTTTCTTCTTCAGGGAAATGATTATCATGATTATACCACATTTAATCTTTGCCTTTTAAAATATATAAATCTGTTCAAATAAAAGGACTAGCACTAGCTTTATTCAAATTCAGTAAGTGAAAACTTCATAATGTAAATAAGTAAAAGTGGCCTTGCTAATTGATGTGAACCCAGCAGGCCATTATTAACGCAATTAAGAGAAATGGTGCGTGATACAAAGCCAAAACAAAAGTTACAAGTTACATGCCACGAGCAAGCTAGTCCTTCCCATAGTGGACTTTCTGCATCACTCCATGGCCACGCACAGGGTTGTAGCAGTGACAGTTAAGAATAGGGACACTCAACTCCCATTCAATTTCCTATATCCCCATGTAAAATCAGTGACAGTTATTCCTAACTGTCTGGTTGTAGCCAGAGCATTTTGAGTGCCGGGCTCAATATTTCGCTATTTGGGCTCAATATTTCGCTATTTGGTTACATAACTCTCGTGGCTCAGGGGCCGGGATGTTTTAGGATTTTTTAATGCACTTTGAGGGTTCCTGCCACATAATTTCTTGTTTAATGAGGCAGTTTAATGATTTTATCCACAAATTGTAAAAAAAAAAGGGAAAAAACAGTTTTTTTGTGTGTTTTTTTTAGAGTGACGGGCGTCCGGGCGCCCGCCCGCCGTAGCTACAACTTTGGTCACGCATGCAATTCACAATGCGCCACTGTTGGGCAATAAGGGCGTTTTGCGCGTCCACGCTCCTCTGATTCATTCGCTATTGTAAGCAGGTTCAACAATTTGGAACTGACTGAAGTACTGAACTATTATTCGTGACTGGTACTTTTAATGTTTGAAGGATGTCAACCCTTTGGGAGTAATATGAAGTGGTTCTTAACACTTTCCACCAGTGTTGCCAATACCGCGGTTTGGCCGCGCTATTAGGCTACTTTTGAACCCTGTGCCGCGGGCAAAAAAATGTGTGCCGCGGGCAAAAAAATGTGTGCCGCGGGCAAAAAAATGTGTGCCGCGGTTTGGGAAAAGTCAAGCTACTATGTATTTTCTATGGGTAAACAAAAATTGGGCTACTTTTTGTCGTGGGCCGCGGTTTAGGGGACACTTGGGCTGCGGTTTGGGACTAATCTCAGTTTGCAACACTGCTTTCCACGTGGCTGTTGACTTACCAAAAAAAGATTTTTCAGAAACCTTTCTAAAATGTCAGGGTCTACCTGAAGGATTACTGAACCAATACTAGTCATGTTTGTACTTGTTTTAATGCATTTCGCATGGTGATTTCAACTATGGCAATGAAATTCAATAAATTTGAAACATTTTGGAATGTCGGCTGCCACGTGGAAAGGGTTAATATGCAGAATATAATCATGAGAATAATTGAAGAAGCCCACCTCAGGCTAATTATTTCTTGACCAGTGTTTAATTTTTAGAAATTATTTGTCAACATCCCTCTTGACCGCATGAATGTCATGAATATTATCCCATGCAACATTCTTACTAATAAAAAATACTTATAAGGCCAAATTAAATTAATTGTTTGTCTCAAAGCTCCCGCGCGCGTTAGTTTATTGGTGCGCATTAGTAAAAAATCCAAAATTTCACCGATATTTCAGATTTTCATTGATCACATCATCTTAAATACAAAAGTTCACTTTTACAAGGATTTCAATATTTTATATTTAAAAAAAAAAAATGAAAAAATGAAAAAAAACCGCATTCCGCATTAGTTTTACAACAGGAGAGGAGATTTGAGACAAACAATTAATTTAATTTGGCCTAAGCTTATATTCAATGGTGGTAGTGTTGACATTTAATAATTTTATGTTTAATAATTCCAATAATATTTTGTTTTGCACCATTTTGTGTGTGAAAATGAGACAGGTAGAATTGGATGGGGCATGCTTGAAAGTCATTGAGACATTTAGTTTTACCCCACCCCCTAAATTAGACTTTTTATCATTATCATTATTTCTAGATTTTGTTTACTGGTTGGAACAGAATGAAAAAAAGTTTATTTACTGAAAAGCAAAAATTTCAGCTTTTCGTTCGCGCAGTATACTGTGCTTACCATCACTACATGTATATAGACTATACCGTATATATTCTAGATTTTATTTACTGGTTGGAATAGATCTGGAAAAAAGTCTATTTACTGTTTTTTTACTGAAAAGCAAAAATCTCAGTTTCTCGTTCACTATATTATAAACTTGGTCGATTACGTCATCGAAAGCCGTCTGCATTATGTGCTTGTATCGTAGATTATAGGCTTGGATGGAAGTAGTATTTTGTAGCATATGTGGCTGTTAGGGTTAAAACATGAGAAATATGTTGAAAATTGGACTCTCTTCCTAGGAGATACACATTTATTCCAGGCTTTCCAGCCTTGCCTTTCAGCAGGCTGAGTGGGGGCTGGTGGTCCTAGTCTTTCCCTGTAATCTCTGCATCGCATTCAGCCTGCAGCTGGTGTTGTAACATGTAGCACTATCCTATAGGTTGGGCCTTGTAACCTTTATGCCTTTATCAATTAGCAGACCAACTACTTTCTTCTTATCAGGGCCCTAAGGCAGACTAGCTAGGTAGACTGCTGGTACATGTAACAAAAGTTCACAGATTTTGGTCACTTTTTTGCATGGCTGGAAAAATTGAAAACTCAGAAACCTGGTTACTGGGAAATGTTGACTTTGGAAGGAATTTTTGGATTTGGAGGGACATAAGTTCAAGAATACAAAATACAATTTTTTTTTGTGGGGAGGGTACTTGCATTTTCTTCTGACCCTGCTTCTAATTCTTTAGTCTATCCGGGGGGGGGGGGGGGGGGGGGGGGTGATACTTAGTGGATATGAGGTTATCTTACGGGGATGTGCCGCCAATTAAGGTCCCATTTTCACCCTCTGATAACTGGCTGACCCTTTTCAAAGCCATTTTTGGGAAATGTATGGGTCTAAAATCCTTAAAGTTGTTGTTTTTCACCAAAATTTTAGCAAAATTTGTAAAAAATATAGGAAAATTAAGGGTTTCTGGTAAACATATGGGTCCATTTTCCCCGAAAATTGGTATCTGCTTGGGTCAATTTTCATTTTGCTGGCGGCACATATCTACCAAAAAAATATCCGAGTACCCCCCTCCCCCTCTATCCATGCAGTGACTGATCCATGGATCGGGGGATGGGGATGTAGTTTGACTATTGCACTGTAAGCGTCCCATGAATACACAAATTCGTAATAATGTGTGTGTTTTTAGATGGGGTGTGTTACGTGCGTCCATTTTCAATACCAATATTTTACTCATTTATAATTCTACTTCCAATTCTAAGCCTACTGTAAAAGCCAATATTTTCAAGTAAAGATATTTTCTCACATTTTGATATCATATAGACATTTCGCGAATTGTTTTTTTTTTGCGGGTGGACTTCTGGATGCATTGCATGAATGTTGAAAACAATATTTATGCGTGTTATAATTTTTGCGGAAAATTATTTTGCGCAAGAAGCGCGAAAATAAAACCACAGTGAAAATTTCAGATTTTACATTATCTCCAAGCTCATGTAATCAACCGAGCCTATATAATGAGTGCAGTTTACTGTGGGAATGAGTAGCTGAGAGTCGTGGCTTGCCTATGCTGGCCCGGGGTTTTGGCCCATTGTGTCCCTGGTTCGATCCCCTGGTCGGGGAGCGGTGATGTATTTGTGGATTTCTCTTCCAAAATTGTGATCCCTGTTAAAAACCCGGTTACGAGGTTATATGGTCGAGAAGCAAACACAAAGTGATTTTCTTTCTTCCCAAAGTGCAAATGATATCATTTATTTACATTTAAAATTGACATCATGATTGCTCAATATTCTATGCCACATGGTCAATACAGATGAGCCCAGTATTGAAGTCAATATAGGGCTAATTGGCATCATTATTGACTCAAAATTATATGATGACTGATGGAACAAAAAGAGTCTCAATAGAAGTCTCGTGATTATGTCAATAACTTTGATGATAAATTGTCATTAAATATTGAACACTCTAAGAAATACTGAGTGAAATTCAACTTGTCCTTTTGGAAATAATTGGTCAAGTTTGGTCAGAGATGTGTCTGAAAATGCAGGCGTATAAGGCCCTTGAAACTCGATTCCCTGTGTGTTATTATTTTCACGATTGCTGATTCAAGCATGAAAGCGCGCACATATAATGTAGTGCAAAAATGTCCACTTTTACAGAATGATGAGAAAATTGAATCCTGGGAGAACATGAAAAAATGGATTGAGGTCATCAGAGGTCACAACCTCGGTCAAAGGTCAACTAAAGGTGAATGTTGATGCATTTATCCTTGAGAACTACCTGTCGATTGGTCAAAAAGATGCATACTTCCTTTGTTGCACCAATCAGAGACAGTGTTAGTCTTATTGAACCACTACTTAGGATGAGAGTGAACATTTAATAAGAAATCAGTATTTTAATAAGGTTTATCGTGAATCGAAAAATAAAACCCATTGATTATCCTTTTCTGTTGCATTGTGGGATTGCAAAGGGACAAAATCTGGCCCATTCTGGATCCCACAATACATAAGAAAAGGATAATCAATGGATATTTTCCGATTGGCGATAAGGCTTATTGGTTATTCAAGTGAATATATCTTGTAATTAACCTATCATAAACACTGTTAGATGGGTAGCTCAGATCTAGGCTGATGACATGTAATTATATACAGTTAGTAAGATCAAATAAAAAAATACGCATTTAAAAAAAAAAATTAAATTGCATCATTATTATAGTTGCTGCTAATAATGCCTGTTTTTACCTCTTGAATGGAGTGCCCAGTTTATCATTAAATAAACTAAATTTGACTGAAACTTGATTCCAGATGATATTTTGTGCTTTCAATTGACCCCAAAAACAAATTACATCATTTTTAATGACAAAACCACTTCTTACACGAACGAATTTGTTCCATTTTTTTGGTTTAAAATCACTTTTTACTCCTTTTTCCGTCGATAGATATTTCTCGACGTCGATGAAAAGTTAGTAAATACATTTAACTATCGGATTCACAAGTGTTAACATACCCCCTAATTAATAGAATTTCCCCGCAACCACAAAACTGTAATTGCTATATACTTAACTGTGTACATCCGGGACACTAATATACTTTTAAAACAAAATGGCGGCCCCCATAGTCAGACGAATTTAAAAATTCGCATATTTTAATTCGATCTTACTGACTGATATAACAAAATCCAACCCTGTATTTTTAAGAGTGTAATTCTCCAACTTGCAGGCAGTAATGGGCTATTAATAATGATGCCAATCAAGAGAAATATTTTATTGATTTGGAAATCATAGTGTGCACAATCATCGATTGGGTTATGTCTCTGCTGTTAATTATCATCATTTTAGGTTAATTAACACTTTCTGCGCGGCAGTCATCGCGAGACAAAAATGTCAACATTATTGAATCTCATCACCATATTTGGAATCAACATTAGAAATTCTTTTAAAATAAGTAGTATTGGTTTAGCAATTCACTGACATGACTGAGATAAGATTGGGAAAGGTTTCTGAAAAATCTTGTTTTATATGTAAAACTATAGTTGTTGAGGGGGGGGGGGGGGTGGTCTGGAAAATGTGGCATGTCAAATTTCATTTTTTTGAAAATTATTTGCTACATAATGTAGTTAAGAAACTCTCCATTTTGAGACATTATACAGGGTGTATCAGAAAGAACTGTACCTAGGCAATATGATTTATTACGGTATGAATTCGATTGATATTTTTCAAACCATTTTCACAAATATCTTGCGCAAACGCCCAGCTTTCATAAGAATTTTAAATTTCGAAAATCGGACATTTCTGATGGAAAATACAGACTTTCTGGTAAAGATGGTAGATTTCAATTTTGGTCGAAATGATGAATTTAAAAATCTGTGAAATTACTAACCCTACCTGAGATCCATCCGTCCATATATAGGACAGGGCTTATTTTTGTTCGCCATATCTCAACTGTTCACATCACTTGTATAACTTTTTATTATTTGCATACTTTTATGGGTGAAATTTGGAGATACATTTTGATTTTTAATCCGCAAATAAACCAAGATTTGTTCTGCTTGAGTGGTTTTAACTTTCCTTTCTTTGGCGGGATTGTTTGAAATGTTGGGTAAGTGGTAGAGAGGATTGATTGAAATTGAAAATACGATTTTTGAAAATACAATTTTCATCGATTTTCGATTATGTCTTGCCACACGAGAACAAAAAGAGATATCTCAATGAAATTAACATAATAATATAGGAAACATGTTCACCTTTATATTGCAGGTGTTTAAATTTAAAACAATAATCATTTTGTATTTTTTATGTATTTTAGAAACACGGTACAGTTCTTTCTGATACACCCTGTATTACTATTAGGCCCAGCTGTTCTGGGTAGGCTACATGGTACACCCCTATACTAGGTTTTGAGAAAAACAGAGGGGTCACAGCATATTAGAAAGTAGGGAAGGTCTTTACACTTACCACACGGCTTTTACAGTTTTACTATACAATACCGATTTTTCAGAAACCTTTACCAACTTTCAAACTCAGAAATTACTGAACCAGTACTAGGCATGTTTATAATTATTTCAATGCCTTTCTCATGGTGATTCCAATTATAGTGATGAAATTCAATAATTTGGACATTTTTTAAACATTTTGTGAAACTTGGAACCATCGTCTGCAGACGCCTTCACAAATACAATAATAATAATAATAATAATAATAACGGCATTTATAATGCGCCTTTGCCAAAGGATACAAAGCGCAACGACAAAACAAAAACAATACAAACAAGGGAAAGAGCAGAACTTAGGAGAAAAGGTGTGTTTAAAGAAGGGATTTGAACCCTGTGACTGTAGGAGCACTACGAATATGAACTGGAATCTTGTTCCATTGAATAGGAGCAGCCACTGAAAAAGCCCTATCCCCGGCACACTTGTAAGTCTTAGGAACCCTAAGGTTCAGGCCGTGGTCCGATCTTGTTGTAACAGAGCCATCACGGGGTCTCTTTACAATGAGGCACTCATCGATATACCGGGGACAGAGCCCATTCAGTGACTTGTGCGGCCGTAATTTAGCAAAACAGCGTAACTCAAAATATTGACTTTTTGAGTTACATGCATTTCTGGGGAAATCGAGGACGCTCTTTTCATCTGTGAGAGTCTCAAAATACCTCGACGCACCGTTTTAAAGATAGCGTAACGTATCTCAGCCTTATTTTGCAACTTTTAGCATTTTAATATGGTAAAACAGTGTTACTCGAGTTACGTGTTTCAAAATCTATTATTTTTCTTGGCAAAACAGCGTATCTCTAAGTTACGCGTCTTTTCCAAACAACTATTTTGCTACGAGATACGCGGGTTTGGCGAAAAAATAGTAACCAAAGTATTACACGTAACTTGAGTTACGCTGTTTTGCAAGATTAACTCTGCGTATAATTAGATGTCGGATTGGCAAACCCGCGTATCTGGACAAAATCAGCTGTATCTTTAGTAAAAATAGTTTACTTTACATAAGTTTTTAAAAATTAAAAAAATTAAACATAATGCACGTTTCCATTTTTAAATCAATTTCCTCTGTAAATAATAGAGAAAATGCAAACACTTAAACTTTAAAGTGCTCATATCTCAAAAACATCATTTTCGAGTTACGCTGTTTTGCCAAATTACGGCCGTGTAGACATAGAGCAAAGTTTTGAATTTGATACGGTCCTTAACACGAAGCCAATGAAGTTTCCGCAACAGAGGGCTGATAGAGGTACGTCTCGGTGTCAGGAAAACAAGGCGAGCACACTTATTTTGGAGCCTTTGTAATCGATCGACGTCCTTTTGCGCAATTTTGTTAAACAAAATGTTACAATAATCAAGGCGAGATAAAATCATTGCTCTAACTATGTTAGCGCACGTCTCTTGATCAATATACTTGCGAATCCTGTATAAATTCCGGATTTGCCAGTTGATGTTTTTGCAAAGTTTGGTGATATGCTGGTCCATATTCAATTTGTAGTCAAAGACAAAACCTAAGTTACGTACGGTGGACGATTGGGGAATTATCTCATCTTCAATGTAGAAATTGATATCTTGCAACAGAAGATGACATAATAAAAAACTCAGTTTTGTCAGGGTTTAACTTAAGTTTGTTCATAATCATCCATGAGTTGATGGCTTTGACACACTGAGATATTTTAAAAATTGCAACCGACACATCACCGGGGATTTTAGGATTTACAGGTACATAGATCTGAAAATCATCCGCGTAAGAGTGATACCTCAAATTGTGATGGCGGATGATACGGCCAACCCCGTGAGTGTACATAACAATATCATATATAAGGTTGCGCAATACTTATAAATGCCTAAAACACTGGTAATTTTCTGAGGAGTTAATTAGAATTTTGAAGAGAAAAATGAAATTAAACATAGCAAGGAGGGTGAAAGGGGTATTATGAGGATCAGGCCTGGTAAAAAAATGTATTTGAAGGGAATTTTGCATTTGGAAATAAAATAAATACATACAAATGGAGGGAAATCTAGTTTTCTTTCTAAGACATTTTGTTTGCTTCCCGGGAAATAAACATTTGTCCCCGGTGGTTTCAGTCAACATTGATTTTGGGTACACGATCGTCATTCCCCAATATAAGGGGTGTTTTTGAAGCTCTCATGCATGGTCCGCAATAAAGAAATGATAGGAATATTATATTTGAAGATCCCATCCGCTTGAGGTAAAATGTCCTTTTTTGGCACGAAAAAGGGTGTCAAATGAGCAAAATTGCCCTTGAAACGCTATTAAATTAGGTGGTATTTGACCCCCCCCCCCACCCCCTCCTGGAATGATCATGTATTACCCCTCTGAATACGAAGAGGATGCCTGACTGCCCCCCCCCCCCCCTTAAAATGATGATAGATTGTGTATGTGAATGATTGACATTTCAACTTATATGGTTGGGTTGATGGATGGGTGGTTTACAGCCTGCTAGACATTTTCAAACAGTCCTCCAATGTCATACCACTACACATTACAAAAGCAGACACTAGGGAGTCCCCCAAAAGGTTTTTCTCTCTCACTACTCCAAGGGAATAAATATCTTGGTGAATAACATTAAGAACTTGAGTTTAGGAACTTAAATATACAGTAAAAGAACACCATGGTATGGCCGGACAATAAAGCTAGGTAAACACACACAAAATGCTATGCAGGATAAACATTGCATTTGGCGCAACAATAGCCCAGCGCACTAAGGCTAGGGTACAGTGTTTGGGCCGTCCTATTCAACTCTAAATGCTCTGTTTGTACAACGGGGGTTGATTTCTTATGTTTTCTCCATTCATTCAACTGGGGTTGGTCTTGTCTTATGTTTGGGTTTAAGTCTATATGAATTGTTCCATATTTGTTCTTTTTAACAGCAGTTAAGATTGGATTTCATAAAGTGTAGTGTATACTATTTTTATACCCATGCCTATGTATGTCTATGCACATTTCTCGTTTTGATTGATTTTTATAGGCTCTTCAAAGTAAAATAGGTCCTCCCACATGATCAGAACATTCGATATCAGTAAACATTCCCTGGTCCTTGCTCCTTTTTGTGAGACACAAGGGGCAGACACCTACCAGGGCCTCACGTAAGACTAGGTTAGGGGAAATGCGCTAGTGACACAAAAGTGTCAAAAAACCCACTTTTTCATCCCACAGCTCTTTTTATCAAACGTTGTCTACATTTGTCACTGTTTAATTTGAATTTGGTTAATTTGTAAATACAACCTGGCCTAAGTGAAAAAGGTGTTGCATGTTTAAAGATTTTAGACAGAAAAGGGATCCTTTTAGAGAACAATCCAAAACGGTTCTTACTTAAGCCAATATGGTTCTTCCTTGAACCAATTCAACACCATATTATTTTCAATTTAATCCCAGTTTAGCAATAAGGTTCTTTCTTGAACCAATTCAACACCATAGGCCTATGGAGGCTATTTTCAATTACATTTTCAGAAATTTTTAGAAACCATGGAGCTAACCTTTGAAAAGGAGCATGTGCCCCGGTTCATACAGTACTATACACAGTCATGACAGTAGCATGTGAACAAAAGACTCACTCGCATCACATTGCAGTCTTCACTTCAATACCCCGGCCGTGTAAATAACACATGTATAACACAGAGATATTAGACAATATTTCACGAAGTATAGTAAGAACCAGGCACTTATCCCACCGCTGCCACCAAAAAACATATGTAATAGTTTGGCCCAGAGGCAAACCTATCAGAAACAAAATAAGGATGACACATATTCAGACTGAATGAATAGGGATATCGCGTAAGTGTTTTCAGTGCGCTGAATTGTTTTAGCTTTACCGCCCTCTAGGGGGCGCTTGCAGGCACGTGTCAATTAAGCGGAGACAATTTGCACCGAAAATAGCTTGCATTGCTTTGGGGCTCGTTGCTTTGGTAGCATTACACGCACGCGACAAAACTATTTGACTAAAAGTGTTCTGCTATTTGTGCGATGGATAATTTGTACAGATGATAGGATGATAGGAATGGTGGTATCTCTATACTTACTGATTGGGTCATGGAATAATAGCTTTCAGTTTAACAGTTTCTTGCAGAACTTGAAGCAGAAGATTGGTTCATTTTATTTGTGAGAATAACTTTAATCATATTATAAACCAGACCCTAGCCCAAGTAGGGGAGGGGGATTTTTATTTGAGATGGAAGCAATAGGTGGTGGGAAAAAATTGCATTGCCTGACCTGAGATTTGAACCAGGGTCTTCAGGGTACTAAAAAATACTACTCTGATGCCGGTAGCGTGCGCATCCACAATCTTGTTGTGCGATCAGACAGGTTATATGCTTGTAGGATTGTGACCAGGGTTCCGATTCTGGTACCGGTACCTGCAATGCAATAGTGATGGACAGACTAGACATGCCCATAGCCAAGCCTCGATTTAAGTGGGAGCTGGGAGTTTTTTGCCCCCCGGTTGCCAAGTTTTTTTGCTCCCGGTGTTTTCAAATTTTGTATAGCAAAGTATATGAGCGGGAGCTACTTTTGTCAGAAAAGTTACAAAGTAGCTCCCGGTTCACACATCCTTAAATCGAGGCTTGCCCATAGCACATTGATGTAAGCGGTATACAGTCATAAAAAAGGTAACTATACAGGGAATAAATGGCATCTTACTCTTAAAATATATATCCTACCTAAAATATTAAATAATAAAGTTGTTGAGAAATTCATCTTCTTTAATATGAGATATTGCACGCTAAGATCGGGTGATTATTGAGGAAGTGACCCTCCAAAATGTAAGGTGAAGTCCGATTTTCATTTTCACATTTTTATTTTCTACACACAGACCCATCTACGGGTACCTTATCGATTACCGGTAGTGCAATTGGGGGATGCATGCGATATGCGCAGGTTGGATAGACGGCCGTATTGTTCCGCTTGATCAATACGCCACACACTCGCTACCTGTCACACTCTCCCCCGTGTTGAAATGTAAAATGTGAAATTGAAATTGTGACTTACATTACATTTTCGATTGTCACTTCTTCAATATTCAACCGATCCTAGCGTGCAATATCTCATATAAAAGAAGATCAATTTCTCAATAACTTTATGATTTAATATTTTTAGGAGGATATATATTTTTAGATTTAAAAGTCCATTAATTACCTGTATAGTTACTTTTTTTGATGACTGTAAAACAGTAGTGGGTTGCTGGTTACTACATTTTAAATTGGGAGACATGCTTTTACGACTAGTATTCATAATATAGGTTACAAGTTGTTATTGGTTCGCGAGCGGACAAGTTTAAAATTGTCAAGCTATTGTCAGGATTAGCTCTGACTTCTTCAGGATAAAATGATTATAAATATTTGAAACATAAAGATTGCCACTTCTCTATATACTTTCATGATTTGAGAGTCAGTGTGGGCGGGGTGCTTCTTGTAAAATTGGTGGCTCTGAAAAGAGCTTTAAAAAGTAGGTGATTGGAAATTGGAATGTAGTTTTAAATTTCCTACTTGAGAAAGATTGGTGACGTTTTGAGTTGAAAATTGGTGATGCTTTGAGTGATGTGACATTTTGAGTTGAAGATTGTTGTGAGCTTGAATGCTTCATCATGAATCATGAACCTTTTTTGTATACATGTATAAAGAGCAAAGGTGAACAACAGCCCAACAGACATTAACACGGTCAATGAACTGAGTGATTACAAATCAAACTGGTAACTCTCTACAGAGAGCTCTGATGGGCCAATCAATTGGATCACTGCAACTCATAATACAAGTAAGCACAAATGGACAGTGTTAAATAAAATTTCCTTTAAAAGGAAAGGGGCTCAAATCAAAAAGCAAATGAAAGTGGCGCGGCACAGGAATAAGATAAGATTTGATTGGTTATTGATTGGTTATCCTTTTTTGTTTCAGATGGCTCTTGAGTCCAGCGCGGCAGGACGAAGACAGCATGTGAACAGTCTCCGCAACAACTGTCCAATATCTCTGGTAAGTATGTAGGCCAAATCAGAGGGCAGAGGTGGGAGACCGTTTTTAATAATTTAATGATATTGAAGAGTGTTTTTACCCCAAGAAAAAATGTGTGATTGAAAAAAATGGGATATAAATAATTAGTATTGAATACATATTGAGAGTTTGACTAACTATAGTTTAATCAGTTCCAAATTAGCAAGAGATATACGGTTTTCATCTCTGCACTAAAGTAATCCAAGCATAGGTACTCATGCTACAGTGTACATGTCCAGATACAGGGGGCGGGGGTACTTGCGCCAAAATCGTACGTGGATGTGCCTGCGGGACTTCGAAAATTTGACTTTCTCTATACCTATTTCCGGGCCAATTTCCCACCCATCAATATACCAATTTTGTTAGAAAAGCACTGAATTTTGCAGAAATTGGGTGTTTTTTAAAAAAAAAATCCTCAAAATACACCCAATATATGCCAATTGGGCGCTTTGATCTGTGATGAAAACACCTCAACGCTATACCACTTTTTGCGAAAAAGCACCCCAAAAGGCAGGCACATATACATATACCATCTCAATGTGAGAACCCCCGGGTCCAGACACATGCGTTTTTTGCCGCACGCAAACATCACTCATATGATGCATTAGTGCGTCAGTTGTCTTCATGTGCGCCTGCGTCCTTCTGTATTCATTGTTGCTGTAGGAGGCCTCTCTAATTTATAACTGCATGATCAAACGCCAATCAAACTAGTCTTGAGACTATATGACAGTCTGAACACGCCTACAGTATGTCTTTACAGGGTGAATTCCCTGCTCAAACTATAGTCTTGAGACTATGACAGTCTGATCAAGCCTATAGTATGTCCTTACAGGGTGAATCCCTGCTCAAAGTATAGTCTTGAGACTATTATGACAGTCTAATCAAGCCTATAGTATGTCCTTACAGGGTGAATTCCTTGCTCAAACTATAGTCTTGAGACTATTATGACAGTCTGATCAAGCCTATAGTATGTCCTTACAGGGTAAATTCCTTGCTCAAACTATAGTCTTGAGACTATGACAGTCTGATCAAGCCTATAGTATGTCCTTACAGGGTGAATCCCTGCTCTAAGTATAGTCTTGAGACTATTATGACAGTCTGATCAAGCCTATAGTATGTCCTTACAGGGTGAATTCCTTGCTCAAACTATAGTATTGAGACTAAGACAGTCTGATCAAGCCTATAGTATGTCCTTACAGGTTGAATTCCTTGCTCAAACTATAGTCTTGAGACTATATGACAGTCTGAACACGCCTATAGTATGTCCTTACAGGGTGAATCCCTGCTCAAACTATAGTCTTGAGACTATTATGACAGTCTGATCAAGCCTATAGTATGTCCTTACAGGGTGAATCCCTGCTCAAACTATATAGTCTTGAGACTATTATGACAGTCTGATCAAGCCTATAGTATGTCCTTACAGGGTGAATTCCCTATAGGTTGTCATCCTGAGATGCCAGTAATGAGGTTAATGGATCCCTAAGGGTTATTATGGGTGACAGTGTCTACAAGTATAAATGATGTATGTCTGTAGGCTGTCAGCAGTACAACTGTTCTAACACTTCTAGTATTCAGACTCAATGTCAATAGATGTGGCCTTGATTGGACTGTGACAGGGTTGTGATGGAAGCTTGGCACCTACATTGATGCCATGAAAACATCAAGAAGTGAATCAAATATTATATCAATACTGCAAATGAAGCCGGGGAGTTTTCTGTATGTTTTCTCTTCGTATTCAGAGAGGTAACAGATGATCCTTCCAGGAGGTTGAAATACCCCCCCCCCCCGGTGGGGGTTCTCACATTGAGATAATATATGTATATGTGCCTGTCTTTAGGGGTGCTAAATTGGTATAGCGATAGGGGTGTTTTCATCACAGACCAAAGCGCCAATTGGCATAATTTGGGTGCATTTTGAGGCATTTTTTGTAAAAAGCACCAAATTTGTGCAAAATCGGGTGCTTTTCTAACAAAATTGGTATAATTGATGGGTGGGAAATTGCCCCAAAAGTAGGTATAGAGAAAGTCAAATTTTTGAAGTCCAGCAGACACATCCATGTATGATTTTGGCCGGGAAATACCCCCTGTTTGATGCGTTGCAAGGACAATTTAGCTCAGTTGACACCCTTTTTTGTGCATAAACGAAGACATTTTGCATGAAAAAAAACACCCCTTAGTTTACCATTTTAAAGGACACTTACTAAATAGTCCCCTGTTTTTGCGCAAAAATGAGGACACGATTGGTTCAAGATACTCCCTTTCACAATTTATGCACAGAGGAACGGACATGATATGAAAACTCCCCTTTTCAGAGATTTTGGGAACGTGTACCCTAGTCAATGTCGACTGTCAATTGATTTACCTTCTTACATATTTATCATGAATTTGGGTTTTCCTCCGAATATTTAAAGTCTAAAGGTTTGTGTTTAGACCGTGCCCGTATTATATTGTCTGACATAAATGCGTTAGATAGTTGTTGTTTTTGCGTAAAACAACATGGCCTGCGTCGTTCCTAGATATTTATGTAAGAATGAGAATCAAAGCCGTTTCATACAGGCATGAGAATCTTCCTGATAATTCAGGAATTCCTGCTTTTTTGTCACCCAAATTTCTGCATCTTTATTTATTTTCATCCTGTTTTTTGTCTTTTTAGCCCAATTTCAAGCTTATTTTCCTACTTTTTCACAAGTTTCCTGTTTTGTATTTAAAATCATTCTCATGCCTCATGAACAAACAACTTTGAAGTGAAAAGACACATAACCAAGGGAAGCAAATAAATGCTACAGTGTATGGTGTTAGGAATTTTCCATAGGGGAGGGGGGGGGGGGGGGGGGGCTAATATCAGGATAGAAAGCGGATTGTAAATCACCATGTGACCCTGTCTTCATTTCATTCTATTTTTAAAACTTCATAAATCCACATTACTTGCAGCAGACAGCGCACAATAAACACATTCCATATTGACTATTATCAGAGTCATCAGTTACCATGGTAAGGCCAACATTCTTTTTTGTAATGTTGTCCTCGACCGCCCGCTCCGGATTTAGGGCCGCTCCGATTTTTATTTTTTTCATTTTTTTTTTTCAATATTTTTTTTCTTCAGATTTTTTTTTCTTCTTCAGATTTTTTAAAAAACAGTTTAAATGGCATTGAATATTAAATTAAGTGTTTATAACATATATGTGCGACTCTCAGAGTGATTTCAACTTCTTGTTGGCTGAACTTTGAGCTTCCGCTGGTAAAAGAAAATTAAAAAAAAAAATTAAAAAAATTAAAAAATCTGCCCGCCCGCCTCCTCTCTGAAAGCTGTGGAGGACAACATAACAATTTCTTTTTTGGGCCTAACTACCAGTTATGCCAGTGAACCTTTCATTCCAATGTGTGTGGTTGAACTTGATTTCTTTCTGAACTGTCACCAATTGTCCTGGGACATCATTAGAAATGGAAGGGGCAGTCAAAGGTCAACTTGGAGATGACCCCCACTAGTCTGAGTAGTTCCCCCACCCAATGACAAGCAGGCCGCAATTTTTCAACGGAAAATTGGTTGCCAAGTACAGGATCCAATGATGACAAACTTCAAGTTGATTGGTGCACTGTGGGTATTATGCAGAGGTTTTTTTCTGAGTGTATTAATATAACTTTATAAATAAGATAAAGTTTGATGGCAGTTGCTATAATAATAATAATAAGCATTTATATAGCACTCTACAAAGAACACAGCGCTTATCGCAAGCTCTTGGTTTGATACCAGTACATTTGACTCAAATTGGTTATATACATGTACATTTCATGTATTTTTTTCAATTTTAGGGAATTAGTGAAACCAAATGATGGCTGAAATGATTCACTAAATATTGTTTATGTGTTTCTGACGTATTGGTAATATGTTCCTAGCCATGTATGGGTTTTTGCCAGTTGTTGCCATTTTTGCCGGCAGAAACTGGCAAAAACCGGGCAACATTTTTGTTTTTGTTTTTTTTGTGCAAAAACTGAAACCTTGGTGCATGTATAGTATAATTTGATGGTTTTGTATGAAGTAACTACCATCATAAAGTTATATCTTGTCTGTCAGGCTTATTTTGAGATATAGCGTGAAGTAAAAGATGAGGAAAAACATCTTCTTTTCTTCATATATTAAAAAGCATTTGCAGGCATGAGCATTTCCAGAAAATTCAGGAATTCCTGCTTTTTTTGTCACCCAAATGTCCGCATTTGTATTTATTTTCAGCCCATATTTTGTCTTTTTAGCCCAATTTCATTCTATTTTCCTATTTTTTCACAAGTTTCCTGTTTTTAGTTTAACTTCATTCTCATGCCTGATATTGCTTCAAATAAAAATGATTAGGCATCATTGAGACTTGCTTAAAACATTGTCAGATTTTGTCAAAATCTTAAGTTTTTTCCACAGACAGCAGACAAGTACCTGTGACTGTGATGTGATGCGTATACTTTTCTACTGTTCTATACATACACTATCCTTAACACTTTCCACACGGCAATTATTTTTACTATACACAAAACAGATTTTTCAGAAAGCTTTCTCAATTTTCCAAGTCTATCTCAAGGTTTACTGACCCAATACAAGGCATATTTGTACTTATTTCAATGCATTTCTCATGGTATTTCCTATTATGGTAATGAAATTCAATAATTTTGACATTTTTTAAACATTTTGTGAACTTTGGAATGTCGTCTGCCGCGTGGAAAGTGTTAAACAGTAGCAAAGGATGTAGCTGTAGGTAGAATCTGTCTGACTTACTTTCAAGCTTTGAATAAAACATTTCTTCAAAATATCTGGCATAGCCTGGAGGGTATTTACAGTACAGGGTCAATGAAGTCCGAGGTGAAAAGTTAGTCAATTATTAATTATCAATCGGCGATTACTGGAGCGAGAAGAGGAGTGCATTCAGCTATAGTGTGTTCAGTTCCAAATTGACAAAGCCGCCTTACAGCAGTGAATGAATACAGAAGGATTTGAGCACGCATGACGGCAACCAGCGCACTATGCATCATATGTGTAACGAGTGTGCGCGAGCAATACCGCCTGTGGGTGGCCATAATCGCTGGCGAAAGCTTGGAATACTTTTGCGTGCAGAGAGATACAAACCGAATACTTCTCGTCAATTTGGAACAGATTAAACTATACCAGGGATGTAGCTGCGCAGGTCGGGTGTAGCCGGCACTCACGCTGACCGACGACCGGCACGAAAAGCTGGCCGACCGGCACAAAAAGCTGGCCGATCGGCACTAATTTTTTTTTTAAAGTTTTAATTTTGTTTATGGCTAGAATCATTGAACTGCCTCTTAATATATTAAAATAAGATATTAGGTGGCAAGAACCCCTCAAAGTGCATTAAAAATACCTAAAAAACATTAGGCAGGCCTCTGGACCCCATGCCGTGATCCACTGCACTTCGTTGCTACACATACTCTATTCGCCGTCAGTAAAATAAGCCGCACTCAAAATTTTCTAGCTACATCCCTCAACTATATCATGGCAAAGTTTTTTAATTTTTAATTGGATTGTTTGGAATGATTGATGAGAGGCAAATAAGAGAATATTTGTAGGTTTGTTATTATCTTTTGCTTACTTAAAAGTAAATTGTAAAATTTATTAAGTAAATGTACATGTAGGTCAACTGTATCGGATGGGACAGAAATTAGCTAGAGGCATTTTATCTCATTTGATTCCGATCCGATCTCATATACCTGGCAGCCTAATAAGTTTTTGCCTTGGTGCCAGGAAATAGAAATACGCTTATTTTTGGAACATTATTTGCATTAACATGATATAGTGATACTTATTTAAGTAGTTTAAGACTTCCTGGAAAAAATCCTAATCATGAGTAAGAAAAATGATTTAAAGTTTCTCAGTTGCTGGCATGTAATGGTTGTATGGAGCAGGGGGTCTGCAAAGAACAACCATTTGTTTCTTAAAAATGTATAGCAAGAGTGAAGGGTGACAAACTCTATAGCATCTCTTTAAAAGGTAGATGACCCGATCACATTTTCGTAACACAGAATTATTTCAAACATACGGAGATTTTCATATCATATGAAAGCTCGTATTTTTCTCATCATCATACTGAAATTTGACGGCCTAAATCGGTATAATTACGGAGAAATCGAAGAATTAACGTCGAATTACCGTGAATGGTGGTAACCACCGATATAGTTTGTGTACTACTCAATGGGTACAGTTCACAGCATCTTGTGCGTCTAAAATAAGAACCAATAGATCTATGCAACTCAAACTTTGGAACACGTCTTTTTTATGGATGACCTTTCATGTAGAATAGAAAACTTCAAGTTGAAAATCGGAATGTGTTCGGGTCATCTACCTTTAAGATAAGGTTCTTACTTATCCAAATAATATACTCACAACTGTGGACGTTTCGGCAACACTGTTGCTTTTCTCAACACTTGGTAGATTGTGGTGAGTTATTTACTGTCACCGACGCTAGAGGGAGTTTTCTGAGCGGCGGTTTTGGAGTTGCCAGTTCGTTTCTTGACTCACAGTTGTGAGTATACTATTTGGATCAGTATAAGAACCTTATTTTATCAGTTATGTCTACCGATCCTGATGAATCTATTCAATAGCATCTCTCTTGTTTACACACAGAATTCCTCATGCCTTCGTGGTGGAGTTCAATTTCAATGAGGTACCGTGACATTGTCATATAAAAATGCAAATGAGATCCGTCGTTGTAATAGGGAACATGGTGAAAACAGCAAAAGTGTCTGTCACGCCTGAAGGGTGTGTGAGATTCAAGAAGTTGTATGTCTTCTTATTGTGAAATGCATCCCTTGATATCAGAATCTTATAAATTGACAAAGCAACAGATTTTCAAGATGTGTTAACTTTCACTCATTTCACATCCAAATAGGCAACTAAAATAGCAAGTTGTTTCTGAGAACAGCTCGTTCAGAAATATTAGCCACTCCCCTCTCTATCCTGCCAAAGGAAACAGCAATTTGTTTCTAGAAATGTTAGATCAAGTGCTACGAATTCTAGCACCTCTTTTTGTGTACACACAGAATTCCTCATGCTTTCGTGGTGGAGTTCAATTTCAAGAAGTTGTCTTCTAATTGTGTAATGCATCCCTTGATATCAGACTCTTATTACAATTTACAAAACAACAGATTTTCAATATGTGTTAACTTTCACAAACTTCACATAATCAAATGGGCAACTAAAATAGCAAGTTGTTTCAGAGAAAGGCTGGTTCAGAAATAGCAGCCACTGCCCCATCTCACGCTTTCCTGCCAAATGAAAAAGCAATTTGTTTCTAGAAATTTAAGATTGAAGGGTGACAAACTCTATAACACCCCTTTTGTTTACACACAGAATTCCCCATGTCATTGTGGTGGAGTTCAATTTCAATGAGGTACCGCGCGACAGAAAGCTTCTATATTGTCATATCAAAATGCAAATGAGATCCGTTGTTGTATTAGTGGACACGGTGAAAGGAATAGTTACGAGCGAAAGTCGTCTGGAGGGTGTGAGATTCAAGAACTTGTCTTTCAATATGAATGCATCCCTTGTTATTAGAATCTTATTACAATCAACAAAGCAACACAATTTTCAACTTGTGGTAATATTCATAGATTTTGCATAAAAATATTACTGGGTACCTAAATAAATAATATAACATACAGAAAATATTGTTAACAGTTGTAATGTGTTAGGGTTCACTGTTAACTTTATGTTTGCCAAATTGTTAACACCATTGCCTAAGTTACAAATAAGCATTTATTGTATGTTGATGCTACACCAAAGAAGATTTTAAGGTCTTCCCATAATGCATTGCGCAAATCATATGTCTATGGCAGGCCTTCTCAAATGGTGGAGCGCACGCCACTTGTGGCGCATTGCATCAGTCCGAGTGGCGCGCGGAAGGATGCATGAAGAAGAAGAAGAAAAAGAAGAAATATATCCCCAACTTCAACCAGATCGCAAGAAGCATGAAGATCCACTTCAGCCACTAACTGCAGTGGTGCTAGTCATGATTATTAGTAGTAGGCCTATTGATTATCACTATATTTGCTACCGTACCATTTTTTTGTACATTTTACCATCAACATCTCTTTATTTCCTGTACCATATTGAATGCAAATATAGCTCTCCTTAGCCTCTTTAAAAGGAGGTAAACCCATGAGCTTCCAGGGGGCTTAGCGGGGCCCTAACGCAGGCCCATGGACCCCACCCGTTATCGCACGCTATGCTCGCAGGGATAGTGGCGCTTCTAGATCACTAACATCTCAAAAGTGGCGCGGTGCTTCACAAAATCTAATTGAGACGGCCTGGTCTATGGGAACCAAGACAAAGTGGAGACCAGAGTTCATTTTGCAAAAACGCAAGTGCATTGTGCAGGGGTGTGAGAGCTCCTCTTTTTAGCTGATTTCCTCTTTTTTTGAAAAATTTCTTATGCCAAAATGTCAGCCTTTTCTTTTCTTTTCACCCCATATTTTGTATTTTCCCCCAATTTTTCACTGTTTTTCCTCTTTTTGGCCTCTCACACCCCTGATTGTGGTGGTGTCTTTAAAATCTTCTTTGATGCTACACTATCTGACAATCTTTCAAAAAAATAGCAAGACATTTTATAAGAACCAATCCACTCCTCAAGAAAATAACTATAATTATGTGCCAGCCAATCACCCCCCCCCACCCTCAATTACAACAACAAATTTACACTACTGACAAAAACAGTGACTCAAAACCTATCAAGAACAAAAAAAGTATGAGTTAACTCATTTACAATACAATCCAGAACATTTGGTTGAATCAATTACCAAATTCACCCTTTTCCTCATAAAGCTCGGCACACTGGTGTTAAAGGGACATTAAGTGGTGTTGAAAATTTTAAATGTTTAAACATTTACTTCAGAATTCAAGATGAACATTAAAAATTGCCATTATTATTGTTTCTTCTAACAAAAACACAGCAAAATTTGATTAAAACAATATCATCGCTATTTATTGAAAAACGCCCTCTATGCAAATGTGGTTCGCGTTATGTATCACGCGTACTGCAGGGGGATACTGTCGGACGTAAAATGCTCGTTGCGGCTCTACGAGCATTTTTGAATCGACGTTTTCTTGTACAAAGAGGGCTGATTTTTCTTAATCCTTATAGGTGTAAGTTCATACATACAATAATAAAAATATACTAATCCCAGTTTTTATCATAATTGAGGGCGCAGCCTCCAACAAATCTCCTAGTGCCCCTTTAAGCCAAGTAAAAAAATAAAGCAGTTTCTCGTCCCCTCGCGCATAATTTGTCAGGAATTCGATAATTCTATAAAATAAAGATATTTGTATGCATTTTTTCCATAACTTTTTTGTTAAAGTATTTAAAAAAGCTGACATCTTCGTAATAGATTAACTATTATAGTCCAATGAGCATTTCAAAGCAGGTTTTGTATTCAGAAGCCCCCCAGAACCATGAAATAAAAAGATTTTCCAAAGGCCTCATCCTCTTCAAGGTATGCAATCAATAATGCAATACCATGCTGGTAATGGTGATTTTGCATTGTTTACTAAAAAAAAAAAAATTAAAAAAGTGCCCTCATCATCCTTTTTTCAAAATTTAGGACGAGAAACTAGTTTTTATTTTTATTTGGCCTTTATGCCTGCTATAAACATAAATTAGCACATCAGAAAACAAAAGTGCCTCAAAAGCTACCAAAACAGTACAGTACCTGTCAAGGCATACAAAGGATTCTGATGTGTACTGATCGTAATGAATCACCAAATAATGCTCTCAAACTTCTATCAATGTTTTTCTATCTCCATTTTGTTGTTGCTTTTGGGCATAAACAGAACTCATAATAATGGCACTGATCATAAGTCTAATGGATTCAGTTGATGGTGTAGTGTATTCAAATACACTTAGTTCAAACTCAATTGAGAGGTTCAAATCATAGCTGCTTTGTGGTAATTTTACTGTTCTTTCAAAACCTTGTATGTAAAACTGTCTAACAGCTATGCATAGGGAAATATACAAGTTCAGAGGCAAAATAGCACTTAATATGGTTTTAGTAGATGCATAGAAGGCCCAGAGGTTATACCAGATGAAGATCATACAAGGTTTGTACAGAACACTAGCGACAATGTTATATTTGTTATGCATACTGATACTAGTGATAGGACAGAGTTTGTCACAAGGGGGGGGGGGGGGGGGGGGGGGGGGGGGGGGGGGGGGGTTGTGACTGGCTGAAATCCTGCCCAAACAACTGTATTGGGATAGGTTGGTTGGTCATAAGGGAGGTTTGCCTTATCAGAGGGTGAGAAGGAGAAGGAGGTTGAATTATTTTTTACCAGGTAAATGAGGTAAGGGGCAGTTTTCCCCCTTGACACCCACATACCCTACCTAATCCACTTCAAGATTCTTCATTATGATATGGTAATCATGATGGGGCATTCCTCCCCCCTGGCATTCCTCCCCCACTTTCCCCCAGTTAGTTCAAGCCCTACCCCATTTTGTCCCTCGAAAAAATGTTGACTTTTAATGTTAAAATTACTTAAAAATATATAGCTGTAAATGTTGGTCAGTGTCTAATTCAGAACAATTTAAGCTAATTTCAGCCAATTTTTACAATAAAAACCATCCCTTATATTTGTTCTTGCCCCTTAAAAATGTTGATGCTGGTGCCGTCAACGGTCTTACTTTCGGTTTAGGCACATGTAATGACTTACAAATGGCAGCCATCACAGCTACCATCCTCTGGTACAAATGATGTAAAATATGGCTCATGTAAGGCCAAGTAACAAAAATGATGTGCATACTGATTTTGACACTGCTCCAATATTTTTTTTATTGTTTAATCATTTTCAAAAATTCCTTCAAAATTCCAAAAAAAGTTCGAAAAAAAAAATCAAAAATTATACCTGTCTTTGTTGTGTGTGAGTGTGTCCATCATTTTCAACTATATTTCAATGAAAAAGACGCGAGAAACACTCGTTGGCACAGATTACGAATATCGAAACAATTCTTGCAAAAAGCTTGTAATTTGGCTTCTGAAAAATAACAAAAAATCCAAAAATAACAAATAGTAAGGGCCGCCCTCACTGATTTTTAAAAATCGAGAAACACATTATTTTTGTTACTTGGCCTAATGGAACATAGCCATTAGACAAGATGATAATCACTTGTAATAATACAACAATACCTATCATCAACATTTCCATATCTAACTACTCTATGGACTCAGGCTATGCTATAATACTCAGTCATAGCATCAACGAGGGATATCAAAATACTGCATTGTACTGGCTGCAATAAGTGTCGGTTTGGCGATAGAAATATTGGTGAATGTCAACCAACTTTGAAGAAAGGAAAAAAATGTTGGAGCTCTTCTGTGCTAAAATGTTGGAGGGTTGTCAGACGCAGAATTTCCTGTAACTTTTGAAAGTATAGCAGGAATATAATCAGCTTTAAAAATGGAAATGTATATGAAACCTATAGCAGATTTATAAATACTGGCCGATCAGTTGTTGATTTAGACCTATTCATTAAACATTAGAGGACCCACAATAGACCAATCACAACAATATTATCGGCAGCGTTTAGATGCTATTGGTTTTAATGTGATATAATGGATTTTAAACATTGAAGCAACCCATCCCCAAATATCATGCATGAATTTAAACTACCAAAGCAAATAGCGCGCTATTCAAACGTGCCATTTAACAACTGACATGTATTGAATATCATTAATCTTTCTTAATATAGATGAGGATTAAATAGTGCCCATAAAAACCCAAACTTCTGTGAAATTAAAGGTAAAGAGCAACATATCATTCTTACTTGATAATCTGAAACTAGAGATATCATAATACCGCAATTCAAAAAATAAATGGTTAATATTTTTGCTGCTTACCGTATAATATTTACGCCCGAGGCGTACTTACTTAGAACACAATACACCGCTTACCACTTACGTTGAAATGGAATCGTAATAACTTGCTATACTATTACTGGGTTCATATAAGGTTATGCCGACTATTGTAAGACATTTAACTAACATTGGAAGGTGGTATAGTTAATGTGCCGCCTCGATGAGGCACTTTTCACCTTTCTCTACAATGTCTTCTGAGAACCATCTGCTGATTGGTCAGAAAGATGGATACATCAATTATTGCACCAATCAAGGACATTTTTAGAATAAATGTATCCCTGGTAACAAGTCCTCTAAGAGCTATCTGCTGATTGGTCAGAAAGATGGATACATCCATTATTGCACTGACCAATCAAAGACATTTTTAGAATAAATGTATCCCTGGTACCAAGTCTCCTGAGAACTATCTGCCGATTGGTCAGAAAGATGGATCCTTTGCACCAATCAGAGACAATTTTAGAATAATTGTATCCCTGGTAAAAATTGGAGCGCAATGTTTTAGAAGCAGTCTTTTAATGCGTGATTTAAATTAATATATTATAAAAACTAACCGATAACTGCTCAGAGACAATGATGGGTATGATATTTCAAGATAAAGTTTGGTATGTACTTACAGCACTAAGTATCATAAATGAACCAATCTGAAACACTGTTAGATAGCTAGGCAGGTAGTGCTAAGGGTGTTAATAATGCTGCATCCTGAATCACCGAGCCAACTCATCCATTGGTGCAGATATAGGGTTCTCCATCAACTCTACACCACATTATGTTGTCGCTCTGTTATCATATACAGCATATATATACATCTGCCGAAGACTTTCTCTCTCCAAAATGTCTTTTTATCCTTTTGCTCCCACTTTGTGGAACTATCTCCCTGATGTTGTTGTCAAGAGTGCTACCTTAACATCCTTCAAGACTGCTGTTTGCCACCATCTCCTGTAGCCAGTTCCTTTTGTTTCACTCGTCGGGTCCCTTTTTGTTTTTCCCTCTCAGTTGTCTTGTTCCCCTTTTTCTTTTTTCTTTTTAGTCTGTCCCTTTTTATTATTTTAGATGTTCGGGCATCCCTTTAATTTAGCACTATTGGGTTTGTCCGGCTCTTCAGCCTATTGTTATAAATATATAAATAAATAAATAAAATACCAGGGGAAATAATGATCAAACACAAGTTGAAGTTGAGGTGACGTATCAAATACCAAATGAATATGAACTAACCATAAACATTTTGAAGAAGATGAATTTTAGACTTAAAACCCACCCCAAAACATTCTTAAAACCCCAATTTTTCGCTAAAAGTCTGCGCAAACGCCACCAATTTTGAGGTTGACAATATCTTGAAATTACAGTTTTAAGGATACTGTGAATGTCCGACAAACCAGCAACTCGGGCAAACAAAAGCTTCTAATTTCAATCATCACATACAAAATGCAGATAGACATCTGTCATCTTGAGCATTCTCTTGTTGTATCCACCCCATCAACATCAGCTCATTGCTTGCTCTAGGTTATGATTGGACGTTTAGAGGGCAAGATCTCGTACAAGTCCGGGATGAAATGGATATTAATAGCGGCTCTTTCTTAGTAGCAGGCAGGGCTGCTTACTAAGGGATGTACACAGTACTTTGTTAACCCTTACAGTCCAGAACCCCATAAAATACCATTTGAAACCATGCTGGCAGCATGTGTCGCCTCAGTCTATCTCGCCGGGCGCTCACGGCAGGTGATAAATGTGCACTGAATTGTTGATTACGGATGCATGACCCCCTGGCCGAGCGTACTAAGACAGTGTATTCCATTCTGGAGGACCCGGGTTTTAATCCTGTCACAGGCAAGTCTAGTTTTCCCCCGCCCATTTCCACCCCAGAGAGTTTGTTCAACATTTCCGTCCCAAAAGTG
This sequence comes from Ophiura sarsii, assembly GCA_035610835.1. Lineage (NCBI taxonomy): Eukaryota > Metazoa > Echinodermata > Ophiuroidea > Amphilepidida > Ophiuridae > Ophiura > Ophiura sarsii. Next base: position 70,854,136 of record CM069447.1, read on the forward strand.
TTAGGGATATAAGCTACTGTAAAAGCCAATATTTCCGCGCATTTTAATATCATAGACATTTCGCGAATTATTTTTTCGCGGGCGACCCTCTGGATGCACTGTATGAATGTTGAAAACAATATTTTTGGGGACAATAATTTTTTTTCGCAAAAATAAAACCACCGCGAAAATTTGGTGTCCACAAGTTGTCATCAGATATTTTTTGAGTCTTCTAAATGTTATTTCTACAAATATATTTTGAAAAGGTTTTTAATTTTTTTAATTTAAACAAAAATACCGCCCATTTTTCTGATTCGTATGTAATGTTCAGCGATAAGCCATTTGTGCATTGTTCTCATCGCAGGTCCCAGTTAATTAACCTATGTGATTTACTGATTTAACACTTTCCACACGGCAGGAGTCTGAATAACATTACCATTGGAATCACCATGAGAAATGCATTATAATAAGTATAAACATGCCTAGTATTGGTTCAGTAATCCTTGAGATAGACTTTGAAATTTAGAAAAGGTTTTAGAAAAATCTGTTTTGAATATGGTAAAAATAATAGCTGCGTGGAAAGTGTTAAATGAGCATCTAATATATTCTGATACCCAGAAACCAATATAGCCAAATACTATATAATAACAGATAGGCTGTAATTGAACTTTGGAAGTGGAATGAGGCTGAATAGGCAACACTAGAAAATAACTGATAGGCTGTAATTGAACTTGGGTAGTGGAATGACCCTGCTCTGGCAGCTTGTCATCTTAATGATGGAAGATAGGGATAAAGTTGATGAACAGTGATGAATGCAGGTATTCTTTGAACTTTGGTGAGGGGAATGAGATTGTGGGAGCTTATCCTTATGATGAGCATGATGATTGAGACAAAAGGTTACTTAATTCATCAGAAGTATTATAGGTCTGCTACAAATTAATTAGTCTCATCCCAAAGATGAGGTTATGGGAGCTGGTTTTTGATGATAGGGACAACAATAGGTTACTTTATTCATCAGAGGGTATAAACAGGTTAATACATGATATATACATGGCATCCATGCAATGTATTAGCAGCCATCTTAGGGGGGGGGGGGGGGGGGGGGGAGGGGGGGGGGGGGGTTGGCAGGGCTGGAAAAATGCAAGGGAAATTCAACAAGTTGGATTTATGTAATGTATGTGTTTAGTTTATTTTTTTGAGGGGGGAGAATTTCCCCGCGAGATGGCAACATTTCCCGGCAAGGAGTTTGCTGTTTTGCCCTCTTTTTCCCGCCCTTTGGTCATGGGATGAGGCTATGGCAACTTGTCATGTTAATGATAGAACAAAAGTTGACTTTCATCATCAGAGCTGTTAGTATTAGTGTAAATATTAATATGTCTTGTACGTACCAGAGAAAATGTAAAATGACATACGGTATTCATTGAACTTTGGTGAGGGAATGAGGCTGTGGGAGCGTGTCATTGATGACAGGGACAAAAAGGTTACTTTGTTCTTAGTCATAGTTTTGTCTTTCATTTTCAGGTATGGATACATGTAAGTTGTATTTAATCATACTGATGACAAGAGATGAGGGTAGAGGCCGAGACAATATCAATGATTATTTTCTAGAGCGATAAACGGATTAGCTGCCATCTTGTCAGGAATAATAACTGTGTTCAACATTTTCAGAACTAAGTCACCTGTTTCATGCAGGGGTGTGAGAGTTCCTCTTTTTAGCTGATTTCCTCTTTTTTAATTTTTGTTATGCCAACATTTCAGCCTTTTCTTTTTTTTAGCCTATATTTGGCATTTTTTGCTAAATTTTACGCTGTTTTTCCTCGTTTTTGTCTGTTTTCCTCGTTTTTTATTTGTGGCCTCTCACACCCCTGTTCATGATAAGTAGGCCAATTTGGTATCACATCCAATGAATTGGACGTCGTGCTCCGATCCAATTGAATGTAGACTATAGGCCGGGTGCGATTCCCTTTGAAGTCCATTGCGCATGGCTACATGGATAACCTCTATTGGAATTGAAGTCTGAAGCGGCTTGGAGCGACTGGTGGTGACAACATATGTCAAAATTAGGCTGATTTATAGTTTTAGCTTTAAAAAGAGAATATTTCTTTTGGCCAAAATGTTTACAGACGTTTGGATACAAATGCCATTTCGTTGGGTGAAACTTACCGTTAGAATGCTAATATTACTGGACCATGCATTCGGTATCCAGTAGATTAGCCTGCTTCAAAAGCCGTTGATGTTAAGGGAAGTGTCAACCCTAATATTTTGATGATCAACTTTTGCTTCTAAGTTTGAGAATATTGAATAAAAGTACATAAAAGTATACATTTTTACAAAGGAAATTTGATAAGGAATCCGATGGTAATATATCAATGTGGTACCAAATAAACTAAATATTGAGAAATGAACCAAAAAGAGATTTTTTTACCCCAAATTTTTCAGACAGCATAACTAAAAAATAAAAAATGGTAATTTGTTCTAATATACATTTTTGTAAACAAGACAATTTTGTCTAGGAGGCAATTTTTTCTTTTACCAAAATAAGGCTTGGTTTTGGAAATATTGCTAAAAACATCGGAAAAGTGTAAAAGTCGTGTTTTTTTGCATATATTTTGCTAGAAATGGATGCATATCTCGAGTTTAAAATCCATAATCGAAAAAATAAAAATTTGCCTCCTAGCGCTGAAAGTCCTCTACACAATGGTTGTAAAAGCTTACCTGATAGTTTGATATATTTTTAGTTATATTGTCTGAAAATTCGTAAAATTCCTTCAAATTTGAACTTCTAAAAAACATCGATTTAGTAAAAATATTGACATTTTCCACCATTTAAAGCTAAATTTTCATGGAATACAGGGGCGTGTGACCTAAAAAGCGAGTATACTATTATGAACAATCATTATAAACTATCAGATTCAATTTATATTGTCACAATGTGAAGAAATTGGAAGAAAACTGAAATTTAAATGATCGTAAGATTGGCCTTTGTTTACATTTTTAGACATTGTTTTGCGCTCTTTTGTTTTTCGCGTCTACGTCGCGGATATTAGGCGGCGCGTCTAGTATTACGCGCGGGAAGTTTCAGCG
>CM069447.1:70857298-71071216 GCA_035610835.1 Ophiura sarsii
CAAAAAAGTTGAGTGCCCCCCCCGGGAATTTAGTATTCACTAGTCAATACCAATAAGACGCATTGTGCCTAAATGGTCATATGTTTTGCCCAAACACTCTTACACAATTTGCTTAAAGACTGGAGCACAATGGACTACTATTGTTGTTGCTGTATAGCTCATCATTGAATATCTTGAGTTAGAGGGTACTGTTGAAAAATACTTGTTTATTTTGTGGGGATTATTTTTTCATGTGCTGCCTAATTGCAAATATAAGCCTAGACCTATGTAGATTTCACTGACCCAAAATGCCAGTGTTTTAGTGAACTTATTTACTTGGTGACATGGAGTAAGGTTGGGTTGGGGTACATGTAGGGTTGGGGTTTATTTATGGTTTGAAGCTAGTAGATTGCTGATTTCAAGCAACCTGCCTAAAAACAAATTTCCAATAAAAGGTGCATGCAGGATGGGTCATTGTTGATCATTAATATGAAAATAGTGTAACAATTAATCTGGTTTGATCACCCTCTGAGTCTGATACTTCGCCTTGCGAAAACCGCTCACAACCGAGAACCGACCAATTTGGTCGGTTCTCGGATTGGAAGTATCAGAGGGTGTTGTCTGATTGTGTGACAGTGAAATTATACAAGGTATACATAGTCGACTAGACTCTGACTTGGACCAAGTCTAGCTCATATTTTGTACAAAGACATTTAGCATGTCAACAATAATGCCCTGGTTTTGTGTAGTTATTTGTAGAGTGCATTTGTTTTGCTCCCTCTATTCAACTTCTATTCTTCTATGTGTAAATTGTGGCAATTGCTTTACAAGGACACCGTTTAGTTGCTATTGTTAGATGTGGACTAAAGGGACCTCCCCTCTTCTTAACCTGCTGTCATACAGGCAGCCAAACTTTTTCAAGATGTTCAAAATTTGGTGTATGGTCTACATGTACTGTGACTAGAAAAATTGGGATAATAATGTTTGCACTGTTTTCTGGGTAGAATATAGGGAGAACGTAAATTACTATTGAAATTTCTGTTTTCGACCATGTTTTTATTAATATAGACTTTTTTCTCGAATTACCATTATAGCTGATACTAGTCTCAGCATAGGCTAGTGAATATTAAACTTTCCTTTGAAATTGTATGTTGACATCAGAGTTTGGAATATTGTAAAAGGGATCATTTTCATTCAATTAATTTCTTGCGCTTTGCAGGTTTTCATTTTTTTTAAATTTGCGATTTGTTGCTTCATCACATAGACCTATGTATACACAAAAGAAATATATTCACATGTTATTTTTGCGGTAGCTGATGGCTTCAACGCTAAATTGAAATGTAGCGCAAATGTATACAGTAGTTATTTTGACAATAAAGTGTAGCCTACAAACAACCTTTTCCCCATAAGACACACCTCATGTACATGTATGCAGTAATAAAAATACCCACATGACTCGCATGTCTTGTAGTACTGTGCCATGGTTCAGAGATATGCATTGCAATGCAGATGTCCATGGTTCAATTCCCACTTGAACCACTTTTTCAATTGATTGATTGATTTCCTTTTGTAATAGTTAGAGTTAGAGATATTGTAAGTCCACAAGGTGTGTAATTCCTACCGTGACAATCCTGGATAGACAGTCATGTGGGTATTTCCATTGCAATAACCAAATCGTGAAATTCTACATGATAGATGTCAAATTAATGTAAACAGTTTTAGATGGTAGTTAGTATATTATGTCCATGTATTACTACGTATTCCAGGTAAATTGAGGGTGCTCTCACCTTTGATAAACTGATAGATTTTTATCTTTGAAACCTGTATTTCTCAAAATATGTTGCAGCAGAAGAATTGTGGTTCACAAGTTTTGGTAACTTTGAAAAACCTACATCTTTTCTATTTAATATGTTTTAAAAAATTGTTAAGTTCCTGCATTACATTTTAGAAATGGTATACATTAAAGTAAATACTACTAGTAATAATAGCTCAGAAATAAGCAGGTGGTCTGTGTTTTAACATAAACAATGGATCTATAAATCATAATTTTGAATTACAACAAATCTCTGGTGAGGTAGTCTGCCCTGATTCAGTGTTGCCAAATATTGGGCTATTCCATTTCAAATTCATACACCCCCTGTGGAATATCATCTTTCACATAGGGAGTATAATTTCAAATGGGGTTACCTGCTGCATGGGTGACTCCATTTGAAATCCACACTGTGTGGAAGATTAAGATCATGTCTTTCATATGGGGGAGGGGGGGGGGGGGGGGTATGGATTTCGAATGGAATTGCCCATTTGAACAATACACCTGATTTATTCCTGCGAAAAGTAGATCAATGTGTCTATTAAAGGTACACTCAGTCATTCGTTTTAGAAAAAAAAGTACATTAGTACACAAAAAAGGTACAATCCCCCCCCCCCCCCCACCCGCATCCCGCACCCCCTGGTTACGGGCCAGGGTCAAACATTGGTGGTTGCGCTCTTTAACTGCTGTGTCACCCATAGCCAGGTAGTCCATTTGATTGATCAAATAATAGACTTCATACAATATGTGATGCGATCAGTGAAAACCCGCCACATGGTGGCACATTTCATATTTGAGATATTACTATCATAAGAAGGCTAAAACTGCGCTGATTACAGAACTGTTTCGATCATTTTCCTACGATCACTACAAAAAAAATTATGAGTGAATGATGATTATGATGTCATAAAAAGCTACAAAACAAGAAATCATGAAAACAGGTCAAAACAGATACATAATTCAATATAATAACATTATAAAGTTAATAAAAAGGTGACCTGAGTAAGTTTTTGAAGTTGAAATTTCATGAAAGATGATGACACAAAGTATTGGAATTTAATTTTCTTTAACAAAAATCTAAAATTAAATTTAAAAAATAAAATGAAATAAAATAAAAGAATACCCATATCCCTAGTTCACATTTTGCGACATCCTACGGGTTTTCACAGATCACATCACATATTATATATAGCTCACAGATGTCAGTCAAGTTGATCTTTGATGGTTTGTCTGAATTTTCAAAATTTAGTTTTGAAAATATGTTAAATTTAGATGTTTTCCCCTGTTTCCAATTTGTTGACAGTTTTTTGACAATTTCTTAATTTTTCTATTGTTTTGAAAGGAAACTTGAAACAAAATCCAGAACAAGGACTTGAATGGAAATCACTGAACGTACCTTTAATTGCACTTCGTTCCTCTTATTTCACCCAATTGGGCTACAAGGTGCATAATCAAGGAATAGGAAACACTGTCTGCGCTACTTTTATACCCAGCCCTATTTCACTGGTTCACTTGCGGAGGGCAGGTGAAGGGGGACATACCCCTGAAATATACCACCAAGAAATGCATAATTTCAGATCCCTTTGTCAAATTTGATATGGGAATGTTTTAGTTGGAGCCACAAAAGTAACTTTGTCATGCTTGTTAGTTTTGACCAACGCAACAAATTGCTTCAAAATCACTTCAATGTTCCTATTTTGAAATGACTCTATCAGCCCCAAAGTCTTGGGTTCTCCAAACCTTTGTTTTCTTTCTCCACTCCACTCACAATCTATTTTCACACACACTTTTTGCCACTTGATTGACAACTTGAGATTGACCCTGCGTTTCACCTTTCACTTTCAAGCCATTAGTACTGACTTCTAAATATCTTCAACGGATGCCGTCTTTCACTACCTCGCAGTCTGGAACGCCAGTGATAATGCCATGTTTGTAGGAGAGACTAGTAAATGTCACTTTTCAACTTGTGAAGCATGTGTAACACTTTAAAGGTTTAGTGTTTCTGTCATTACTGCACAATTTAAGATTTGTCAGATAAATAAACACAGTGTCATTTTAACTTCAATGTAAAAGTCATCTGTGAGTAGGGTAGTGCATGGATGGTAAAAAGTTCTGTCATGGGTAATAGTGCTGGCTCTGGGTCCTATTGAATGTTTCTGAATTGTAAACAAGCAGGGATGGTTGGATCATGAAAAACAAATTTGGTGCAAATAACCGCTTTTTAGGAGCAAGTTCAAGAAAAAAAATTGTGAGGAGGTTCTCAAATGGGGTCCAGGGATGGGTGCGGTTCTGAAAAGGGTTGTAGCGTCCGGCACTCTTAAAAAATAAGGGTACAAAATCTGGCACTAAATTTATTTATTTTTGTGTGTGGAAAAAAATCATTAAACTGCCTCATAAAACAAGAAATTATGTGGCAGGAACCCTCAAAGTACATTTATAACCCCTTAAATACATTGAGAAGGCCTCTAGACCCCATTCCATGATAATAATAATAATAATAATGTACTTAATATAGCGCCCAACACAAGAAGAGGCCTCTGAGCGCTTTACACAGTAAAATCTTAAAAACTACAACTAAAATGCCAAAAATTATACCATATTAAACATTGATTTTTGTGTGTGGATGATCCACTGCGCTTCGTTCGCTACACTTACTCCATCGCAGTTATTAAAATTGTCCGGCACTCAATCTGGTCTAGCTACACACTAGAAACATTAGTTAAATTGACATAATTATGGGCCTATATCAATTTTGTCTTGACATAAAACCATATATTTTTCAGCCCCCAAAAAAGAAACAAAAACGTTGGAAAAAAAAAGGATTTCTGACCGACCGATCCGATTTTAAATTTTTAGCATTTGAGGGCAACACAACTTATTATTTTTCTTGGCCTAACATAACCTTCTTCTATGTCTAAAGATAAGTTTATCAAGGCCATCTGGAATGGTTGGTTCCATTGAAAGTGTTACTTTTGTGACAATGGTAGAATTGTTTTTCCACTTTTCCCAATAAAGGCTTGAAAACTCCTAACATTTGTACCAAATATAAAATAATGAAAAATACAAAGTGCAAAAATAATTTTGCAAGACCTGGCATTTCATATTTACAAGTATTCCGACAGGGGGCCATAGGGAAAATGCCTTCCCCACCAAAGCCCCCAGTCAGCCCACCCCATTTTGTCCCCAAAACAATCGAAAATGTTGAGATTACTTAAATTGGTCTGAAATGTCTATTTTGTAAATGAATTGCACGTTTCATGTACATCCCTCCCCTCCATGTTTTGCTCCTCCAGATATTTTCTTACCCCCCCCCCCCCCCCCCCTCCACCCCAATAAAAATGTTGATGCTGGTGCCGCCACTGATTTTAGGATGAAATAACTTGGTTTGAACATGAAATAATTTGGTTTCAACTCGAGATGTGATAGTTGGTATCCAAGAATATCTGTGTTATTAAAACCAAAGAAATACAGATTTCCATCACCCATCCCCCTGTTACAAGTGTTTCTGACAACAGCGCTAGAAGACAAATTGGTCCAATAAATCCGTCTTAAAGACGATGACTTAGCGTTGACACGGTGGCGGCTGCTGAATCCATTCATAAGCATCTTCAATAACGTCTCTCTGTGGCGGCGCGCTCACAGGCATCTCCACAGGCATCAGCATCATCCATTTCCTGTGTGATTATTACTGGTTTTCTTTACGTCGTATCGCACTGATAGTCTGCTTTTATCCCTATTGTTGCGTTTATCCCTGCTGTTATAGCGGGAAGTCGTCGCGTCAAAAAGAAATTTAGTGTACAATTTTGATTGAAATGAGTGTCAAAGCGGCAGGTTTAAACAAATTATTGGATGAATAGGGATAATGTGATTCACCTACCATTATTTTGTCATGGACTTTTGAAAGGCAATGAAATAAGCTGAATGATTTTAAAGGGTATGTTTGCAAGCATAAACATGTGTCTAAAACACCGATTTCTGAACAAAAAATTGAGGAATCCTTTTTTGGGGGGTGGGGGGATTCTCAATACTCATTTAATAAAAATAAATAAAATAAAACATAACAGCTTCTAAAGTCATTGTACACAATGAAACCAAAAGAGTCAAATTTTACTCTTTCATTCACATTGTAGGATCAAACATAACCTTTTGGATCAAATTTTACTACATCAGTGGATCAACTGATTTGATCCCTGAGTGAAAGGTTAATGGCCACGTGTTTTGAACTCGCCACCCAAAAAAGGTGGTGTTGTTGCGCTTTTCTGAATCGTGTTCTGCTCAAATCACGATAACTCGGGAACGCAAAAAGATATTGTCATGGTTTTGGTCTCATTTGAAAGCTAAATAATTGTATTATATAACCTGTAAATATGAAGCATGTAACTTCTTAAATGGGAGAGATGTGTTTGATTGAGTTGGGAACAGATGAGGTGGTGGAGGGGGGAAGTGGTACACATAAACTCTATGGGGGAAAAATTGTGTGCCAGGCAGGGTGGCTTTAAACTTGAATCAATTCACCTCTGTATGAGCTACAAACATGATTTTGGTCTCTTCTTAAAGGTTATTTAATAGTCTTTATGTGTGTATTTTAACAGATTTGTCAACCTTATGTAACAACTATTAATTATTGATAAATCGCATGATCATTGGCTTTCTCCCTATTCACTACACAGTAAACGCAAATATTAACCCCAATTTAAATTACTCTCGGAAAAAGTATTCAATCTATGATAGCAAAAGTATACATTTTTGGAAAGCTCTCAACAAGGGCAATTCAAAAATGCAGTTTAAATCAGTGTAGGGGGCATAGTTAACAAAATATTAGTGAAAAATTAAAAAAATTGGGGCCCATTCATCAGCCGGTATGTTATTTTACCAATATAGTAACCCTTGCCAATCATAGATTTCCTTGTTGGCAATGTCATGAGGAATTCAAAAATGCAAAGTATATAATGTCATGGGTAGGTATAAGAATTACATGGATCTCAAATAAATATAGGAATTTTTAATTAAAAAAATCAAACATTGTGAGTTATAATATGTTATCACTAGGTACTACCCTAATTTCAATAGCATAATTGGATTCCTCATGGAATCTCCTTTAAGAAAATGTATACTTTTTATGGGGTAGGGCAAGTAGTTAGAGTGATATGCTAACTTGAAGTGCATATGGCGTAAAATGTTAAAAATCGGACATGCAACGCAAAGGTTGGCGAGTTCAAAACGCATGGCCCAATCCTTTAATCCCAACTATACACAAGCTTCGGATGGACACAAAATTGACGCTGTGTATAGTTTCCCTCAAGGGTTCTTACAGATCCATCTGTTATTATCACCTAATCAAGCTGCTGCTGATCTTCTTGTAACAAATCTTGCAAACGAGTATGTGACTCTACAGACATAAGAATGGAAGGGCTTTAGGCCCGGTGGTTTCAGTCAACATTGACTTTGGGTACGCATGATCGTTCCAAAAATCACGGAAAAGGGGGGTTTTCTGTATCATGTCCGCGGACATTCCACGGACATTTATGTCCGCGATTTCCCAAAATAAGGGGTGTTTTTTGAAACTATGTCCGCGATTTCCAAAAATAAGGGGTCGTTTTGGAAGCTATGTCCGCGATTTCAACAAATTAGGGGTGTTTGTTTTGAGAGGCTATGTCCGCGAGGAAGAAAACAAATAGAATAAGATTTGTTTCATATCAAATTGTCCTGGGAATAGGAAAAAGGGGGTATTTTGAACCAGATGTGTTCGCGTTTTTGCGCAAAAAGGGGGGACATTTAGAAAGTGTCCTTGAAATAGTGAAAAAAGGGGGGTTATTTTCAGACAAAATGTCCGCGTTTTTGTGCGAAAAAGGGGGTCAAATTAGTAAAATTGTCCGCGAAACGCCGTAAATAGGGGGGTATTTTAAGATCCTGGAACGATCATGTGTTACCCCTCTGAATATGAAGAGAGAACACCGGGGCTTTAGGCACCTGAAAGTCAATTTCCAGTTACCCGCCTGCGTCCCTTTTTGTTCACCCGCATCAATATTTCAAGATTGCCAAATAATTCATTATATATATTTTCAAAACATCATTGTAGCGGGATTTAGCAATTTCAAACATATTTTTCTCTAAGTAAAATATGAAACTGGGAACTAGGCTCAACATCAGGGCTTTTTATTGTAAATACCTTTCATGAAATCCATGTATCAATATGGGTTGATCAAATATGCATTTATATGTCAATAATGAAATCTTATCAAATAATGAGTAATGAATAATGAAAAAGTTGCCTCATCACTCAAAAAAAGCACAGTAACGGGAAAATCATAATTGACTTTCATTAGCCTTTTATGGGGCTATTCAAGTTGAAATCTTTGTGGAAGACATTACCTTAATTTATCTTGCAGGGAGTGTAATACTATTATAGTCGTATTTATAATAGAACAAACACATTGAAACAGCCTATTGCGTACATTGCATGATACGCGCACAACCATAAATTAGATAATTTCGGGTGCGATCATCTTTGTGCTGCGTGGTGTGTGTTTGTCCAATTTTAAAATGGAGTCACTCATGCAGTTAGCTCCATCTGAACCCCCCCCCCCCTTCTTTGGGGAGGATTAAGGTAAGGCCAAAAATATATATATTCGTTGTCCTCCACAACTTTCAGAGAGGAGGGGCGGGCGGAAGTTGAAATCACTCTAAGAGTCGCACATATATGTGACGCGATCAAGAGGAATGAGTCGGATGTCAGGGAATCCCATATTGAGATATGGCCAATTCAAAATGGCGGCTTATATAAGTTTTGATGGAAATTCATGTATACAATTTGACATAACTTTGGAACAAAACGTCGTATCGACATGGGGTTTTCAGTTTCTGAAAGCTCTAGGTGTCTTCTTTAAAACTGTATTAAAAACTCATTTTCGACCAGGGTCGACATCCGACTCATTCCTCTTGATCGCGTCACATATGTTATAAACACTTTATTTAATATTCAATGCCATTTAAAATGTTGAAGAAGAAAAAAAATCGGGGGAAAAAAAAAATCTGATTTGTTTTTTTGGAGCGGCCCTAAATCTGACGAGCGAGCGGTCGGGGACAGACAACATAACAATTTTTTTTGTGCCTAATCACTTCAATAGAGGGGAGGGTGTATGGATTTCAAATGGAATAGCCTAATGACTATTGATGGTGCATACATATAGGAGAAAAGGATGATAGTTATTACTTTTGGAGGATATTGCTATGATTTAACAGCAGTTTGGTAGCGCGAATTGCAAGGTTCTTACAAGTTTCATAATATCATCAGCCTGCTGTGATAATTGCCTAACTCAATTTTTCTAGTTTTTAGAAAACAACAAAATATCAAAAGTGAGTTAGGAAATTATCGAAGCAGGCTGAAGATATGGTGATATAGTCTAATACGAGACGAGTTAATAATTACCCATTTTAAACATTTTACATTATTATTACAATCTGCCCACAAGGCTGACTTTTGATTGGTCTATGACTTAGGCATTATTGCAGCATTTGCATAAAGTAAGGAAGTCATGATATATGCCAAAAGCTCAATTTCGCTGAAAAGTGAGTTAGGCAATTATCGAAGCAGGCATGACTATGAGCGTGTTTCTGCTAGGGAAGAAACCGCTAATAAACGCTAAGTTTGCCCAGTAGAAACAGGCAGAACCCGGCAATAATGGGTATTTTTGGTAATCCCAAAAACCTTCACAAACCAGGTTTGGAACCGGCAATAATAGGCAATAAACCCAATAGAAACAGAAAGGCGATTCTTAGCGGTTTGCGCCATGAACCGTGTCACGCTGGGTTATACACATTATTGAAAAGCAATCTTTTTCAGGTGCGGTGGTATTGTTTGGTATTACAAAAGGTCAAATGTCGTGGCTCATCGACTAGGATCGATAAACTTAGCGGTAACTTTTCGCGAGTAGAAACAGGGGGGATTAAAAACCGGACCGATTGAAACTTAGCGTTTATTAGCGTTTACTTTTTGCAGTGCCCCAGCAGAAACACGCTCTTAATGTAACTTGGCTAGGATTTAATAATTTTGAAATGTTTTGTTTTCTATTTTGTTTGTGTACTTAGCAATACGGCTATATCTTGAAAATGACCAAAATGATGAAGAACCGTGTAATTCTAAGTGACAATGTAATAATTATAGAAACCTGGTTATACTCCCTATATATGATGAGGTCCTCCAGAGCTGGGGTAACAATTGATAAGTGCATTATGATAATGAGATATAACCCCAGCGTGGTGCACTTGAATGCTCACATCAAGGGGAAAAGCAAATCTAAGGGAGGGGTGAAGACCAAAGGGGGGGGGGGGGGGGGATACTTGAATATTTTTTGGTAGGGATGTGCCATCAATTGACCCGAACATTTACCAATTTTCGGGGGAAATGGACCCATATATTTACTGGAGACCCATAACTGTCCTATATATTTCACAGCTTTTGCTAAAAAAAACTGTGAAAAACAGCAAAATTAAGGATTTTAGCCCCATAAATTTACCAAAAATGGCTATGAAAAGGGTCATTCATTTACCAGATGGGTAAAACTGCATCTATACATTCAGTATTGGCAGTACATGTGAAGTCATTATTGGAATTTGGTGTGACACTAATGAAATGTGTTGGGGGCATACTATAGAATGATGGATGAATCAAAACGCATTTCACTTTGATATTACAACTGATAATATGGTTTGAATGGATTATATCGAGGGTTGAGCGCCAGAAGGCTGTAACTCAAGAAATGCTATTTTGAGAAAATAGACTTTCAAATATTTGGGACTCATTACAATACGCTGTAGCACCCAACTTACAACTCTAATTTTAGTCAAATTAAGAGTGTTTATGAGTTATCTCTTTATGGTTCTGAAAACCTAGGTTATATGGATTATTTTTGTACCAAAATATCAATTTGCCCAAAAATTGAGTTACGGCCTTCTGGCGCTCAACCCTCGATATGTGTCGAGCACCTGCCTCTAATCTTCTCTCATTTCTCTCACATGAAAAGCTGTGACCAAAGAAGATTTGAAAGACACTACCACAATGCATTGCGATTTTGCAAAATTCCCTAATTCTGGTATCCAATTTGTCTCGGTTCCCATAGATGGCTTCATAGCGTGTTCATCATTGGAGCTAATTTATTCATTGATGTAAACTAGAGGTCCGTATGCACAAAAGAGTTAGACCCTAAGTGAAATTTATTCATGCCTCAAAATCTGTTTTCCTCTGCATTTTCATGAGATATTTTGTGCTATTTTGTAACTTTGCATCCGAATCTTTACAATTTGTTAGCTTATTTGAGAAGGAAATGTAATTAAAGGTGTGCTTTCACAAAAACTAAAATCCACTTAGACCAGGTCTAACTTTAGACCCGGTCTAACTCTTTTGTGCATACGGACCTCTAGTTTACATCAATGAATAAATTAGTTATCAGTGTTCCTTTTTCTTATTTCTAAACTTAAACGTATATTATGTGATCTTTTCAGGGAACGCCCTCAATCCTAAAATCCATAAAATGGTTTTAGAGTGAATTTTGAGTAAAAGTAAGTTGTCGGCGCAGTAATTAAGAATCGTATCGCTTTGTAACTTGGAATATATTCATGATTTATGATCAGAAATGTAAATCTGCAATAAAATCTGCTTTCATTTTTTTCGAGGATTGAGGGCGTTCCCTGGAAAAGATCACATAATATACCTTTAAGAGCTCGACAAATGCATCGTGTGAATTTTTTTTAGTTAGGTAGCGTTCGCGCAATGCATTGTGGGAAGTCCTTAAAATCTTCTTTGAGATGTGACAGTTGTGTGTAAAGCAAATAAATAATGTTGGATTGCCGTTTCCTGATGCGGGAGAAACCTGAAACGTTTTCGGGTAAAAACAGCTGTATCTCTGACGATGATGATAAAATTGAGTCTCCGTTAAATTTGCCAACAAAACGCTGTTCTTTACTGACTGAACTAATGTGTACTTACGCGCGTAAGAAATTGCTATACCGATTTTCGCCATAATTGAGTTTTGTTATGTCTAAAATTATTTTTCTTGTCGAATATGCTACTAGTGACGTCCATACAGGTGTTTGTTTATTTTTCATTCTAAATCAATTTTTGTCTCAATTCGGCATTTTTAAAAACTTTAACATACAGAGGTGGTCTGTATAATAATAAAAAATAATGCTACATATCTGAGCGCTAAAGTTCCATGGCACAGATTTCCTTTAAAACGGAATGAATACATTTTGCAATAAAGCAGGGCTTATCATAACATTATTGATGGTTGAATGAGCCCTTTTTTTTTAATAGAAACACCCTATAGCATTTTATAGAAACACCCTATAGCATTTTAAAGTCAAGTTTACCTGCAATGACTAACACACATCATTATAAGTTAAACTTATTAACTTATTAAATAGCTGGAAAATGATTGACATTGGCCACAGAAAGCCACAGGCAAAAAATGAGAGATTCCTAAAGAGCTTATACTGCACTGAGCTGAGCACTTTCACTGGCTTCCAACAGGCAGACAATAGGCCATGGACTGACACTCAGTGGCGGCACTACGGGGGTGTGGGGGATGCCTCCCAGTCATGACCTCCCTCCCCGGTCAGCTCAAGCCCCACGCCATCGAAAATGTTGAATTTTTAATTTCAAAATTACTTAAATTTAGCTTAAAATTGGTTGAAATTACTAATTTAGAACAAATAAATCTTATTTCAGGCATTTATTACAATAAAAATCAAAATATTTCTCTTGCTTCGTGCGCATTTTACCCCGATTTTTTTTCTTGCTCACAAGATTTTTTCTTGCCCATCCCCCCGTTTTCCCAAAATGTTAATGCTGGTGCCGCCACTGCTGACACTTGGGCTTGAGTGAATGTTTCACAATTTCAAATGTTTTAAGGGCAGTGATTGATCAAGAGTCTTGTCCAATGCAGAAGATTTAAGTAAATCAATCAAAAAAGCCGCTAATTAATGCTCTCTGAACTGTATTCCATGATTGGTGATCTGGTAAAATACTTGTAGACAATTTGATAGGTGTGTCGTCAGCCTTGTTCTCAAACAGCTATACTATAGGCTATAGCGTCATACAGTTTGTGATTGCTTTGGCTGAAAACGAATTCTTCCTGTTGATTAAAACACTGACCTATTTAAAATAGACGACTTTGTCTACATATTGTTGAAATTATTGTATTGTTATCTCGTTGTTTACCTCTTTTTGTTTACCCTTTGTTGTTGTTTACAGATATATGGCAAGAGGACACAGGATGGCCTGGGAGAATATGCTGTACTAATGCACGCTCTGGTCATTGCAGCGCTGCCTGTATGCAGGTAAGGTCATCAAGAAATCGCCGGCCAAATAAGGTTCTCACAGATAGAGAACGTATCAAGACCAAGGCTTCCCGTTTAGGTTTGAAAAATGCGCGTCCACGTGGACGCAAGTTTGCCAACAAGGTGGCAAACTTGCATCCAAACGGAGATGTGTGCGTCCATGGGCAGACAATTTTCTGGTTTCGGGAACTTGCGTCAGAATTTTCAAAATCGTGTCTGGACGCAATGACACGCGCTAAGGCACAAAAAAATGTTTGATTGTCCTCGTCCGCCCGACCCTCTTAATCATTCCGACTCAAAAACTTTTTTTTTTTTTGTTGTTGAACATTTTTAATTTTAATTTTAAAATTTCAATTATTGTTGTTGAAAATTTCTTTTTTTTTGCAAATATTAGTTGAATTTTTTTTTCTTCTTTCCATTTTTCATTTTTTTTTAAGTGTTGAGAAAATAAAAATACTCATCAAAATATTAAAGATTTTGTTCCCCGTTTTGGTTACCACAACAAGTACATTTCATTTTACTTTTGGTACCTCAAAAAAGGGCAAGTGAGAAAAGAAAAAAAAAAAAAATTCTCAACCGACCTACCCAACTTTTAAAAGTGATCTATGGACAATCAAACATTTTTTTTTTTGCCTAATGGGAAGTCTCAACTAGTGTCAAGACCATAATGTGTGATCCATCACATTGAAACAGACCATTCATTGGCAAACCTTATTTGTAGTGTAGTCTGTTACGGTAGATTTAAGGCCTTATCGTGACATTTTTGATACAGCTCTATAAATTGGTACGTATATTATTTCGGCTGTACCACACAATTTAGGAAGGGGTGCCAAAAATGTTGACCATGTGATGACGTCATTTTCGTGAAAACGTCAAAATTGCGGTTCGTATAACTCTTTTTCAATCTTTCGTCTGTATAAATCAATAAGAACCATCAATCTTGTTGTGTATAGGCCCATATTAAAGCTAACAACATTTCCTATCGCACAGTACCCGTTTTTACAGATTTACATGAATTTAACATACTTTATTCACCATGTTTACTATACGAATAACTGAAAAAAACATAAAATAAATTAAATGTATTCACCGATACGGCGTTTTCCTTTAATTTCTCTTGACCCAATAAAGTATTATAGATGAGATCATCTAAATATCTACCCAGATAGTATATAAACATTGTGTGAAAAAGTAAATGATCTATGTCTTATGCTTCAAGAGCTATAACATTTTAAAGTTGATTAATGCGAACACAAATTAAGCAAATTAAGCCACAATGTGACGCATGACGACCACCAGTATCTTCCTTACATTGTATACATTTAACAATGCACATTAATCTCATAGATTACTATACGTTGTTGTTATATTCACATCAGGAGCTCTTGATAATTCACATTATGACCCAACATCTACACATTACTGCTAAAGGCTCATTTCACGGGCAGGGAATTAGTATCTTTCAATTTCGAACCACGTTCAATCAGGGTACATGTAGGGAACCCATTGTGATAGAATCAGATATTCCATCAAGTAAATACTCTCCACCTGACAGTTTATAGTAAGTGCCCGCAGTGTCTTGCAACTTTCCCAATACTGCTATTCCTAAGGTAACCCTTACTGAAGTGGAAAATCAACTACCGTATGGCAAGGGCCGAGGAGACCAAATGGATCGAACAGACCATTCAGTTTTATCACGCAAAATACAGCTCCAAACCGATGCCCGATGGGTTCCCATACACAAACGGGATATGGAATCACTACCACGTACGAGTATTGAGGAAGATTTGAAGCAGTTCTGGTTAATTTCAAAGGCAAGGAACAAATTCTCTTATATGCCAATGGACCAAGCTCATGAACAAAACAATGCCACAATGAAATGCCCAGGTGGTGCAGTGGGACTTACAGAAAATCCATCTGCCTTTAGAAGATGGATGGTGGCTGGACCCGAGCAAAAGAGGTTGCATTCAGAATTTGAGTGCCAACTTAGTAATAATGCAGAAGATGTTAGCCAGCATGAACAAGGCCTGTCTACCCAAGAATTATTTCGACGACAGGTCAATAGCCTCAGTTAAACAATCACTAATGGGTAACCCTTTTCTGGATGATTGCTCGGAACTTCTTGCCTTAGACACTCGGAACTGTATCAACGAGAATGTTATTTCAACTCTACGTAACATTGAGGATATCGGGAACACCACGTATCGTGAGTATGTTCCCGCAGCTGCAAGTGTCGAAGAGCTGGTATATCATCTGATCATGCAGCCCTGTGCAATTGTTTGGGGGTGTGGGGTGGGGGGGGGGGTGGGTGGGTATGTAACATTTAAATAGCTTTGACGCTTTAAAAGGCGTGGTCGATACGAATACTGGTATTTTCAGAAATAGTATGTGCACCTTGTATCTCTGAACTGCTTCGTAAAGTTGAAAATGTGTGTGTTTTTTTGCAGGCCCTATTGTGAGAAAAAGGTGGGCGTGGTTTTAATATGTAAAAACTCATTATTTGGTCTGTCTGTGACCACGCAAAATACAGATATGTATGAATTCCTATACTGCCTATCTTCTTCAGTGAAGCTTCAATTTAATAACAGTTATTGCAGTTTTTATATCAATCAATAAACACCCTTAAAAGGGGCGTGTCTCATGTTAAATACATCATTGATATTATTTAGTCACGGGGTATCATTTATAGATTGTAAGCTTTAATTTGATACCAAACTCGACATGTTTACTCACACTTTATGTTAAACATAATGTATTCATTATTTAAAAAATGGGCGTGGCCATTGACCACAATAACAAAGTCTGATTTGTTGGCACCCCTTATAACATGATTAGGTATGTCTCAAAGAGTATGTGTGCCAATTTACAGAGCTGTATCAAAAATGTCATGATCCAAACCAGACTACACTATTGCAGAAAAGAACAACGGAAGATGAGAACAAATAAAAATTAAATAAAAGGAAATTATCACCTCTCAAGCTTCACAAAATCTGAAAGAATTGGAATTTTCTTTTTAACAAATCCATGTGTACTCACTAGTATCGACGTTTCACAAAATCTGTTTTATAAGTTAGGTATAATTTTAAACCTTAAACTTAGGTTTATAACATGAAATTAAATTATCAATCATTTTTGGAGACAACTGGTTTGTTTTGATGTGATGGGTCATATTTTAAAATTTAACAAGAGAGATATTGATTTGAAGATATTTGTATGTACTTTTTGGTTGTGTCAGGGACAATTAAATGCCGGGACAAGAAACGGCCTATTGTATCACTACATCATCGTATTCAATTACATAACATGCGTGTTGGGGGTTAGCTCTAGTAGCTGTTACAGTAGTTGAGGTGTGTTTTTATTCAAGGAACTCAAAGGTTGCCCTATAATATTTCGAAAAATGATCAAAATATAATTTTCCAAAAAACTTAGGCCTAAGTCAAACTGAATTCAATTTATACATGATTTGTTCAAAAAATAACGTTCTAGTGTTAATAATAATCGGTATATTTGAGAAAAAATGTGAAAACATGCTAGAACAAAGCAATTAATAATTTTCCTGGAGAGTTTAAACTATAGACATGTTGTTCCTATTGATTCCAATAGCCAAATCAATCGGAAAATGATGTTCTTTGATGATATATATTTGCATTTCTTGAGTATAGTTTCGGTAGGAATTGCACAGGTAGTCAAGTGGGTCCATCCGTATCGAGCACGACACACAGCAAGTCGTGCAGTATGATTGCTGAGATTTGTACCAGTGCCCATTCATGAATGTATTGTGTATGCTTGCTCAACTGATGATATTTGTACCCCCGCAACACACATACTTATATAAAAGTACAATTGTTTCTTGTCCCTCCATTCGATTGTCCGTGGTTGTGTTGAGGTCTCTGTTCAACAATTTGGAAGTGGTGTTTATTCTGGTTGAATCCGAAATGCTTGAGATGAATTGTGCATTTGCAATATTTGTTTGAACTTCAAAATGAACATTTCTTCTCTGGTTAAAATTTATTGAATCAAATGTAAACCTGGGCAATTATTTTTCAAATAGAGTGCTATTTAGGAATAATTTAGATACCTTTTTTGAACCATGGAATTTGAGCTCCGTAGCTTTCGAGGTCATCACGACCCCTTCATTCAGCGTACATGTAGTGTTTACTCCCCCCCCCCCCCACTTGTCACATGACAGCCTTTTGGGCGTTCAAATGCAAAGAAAACCACCCTTAATAATGAGTAGGGGTTTTGAATCTCCTGCCGTACCCCCCCCCCCCCCCCCCCTTGGGTTAGAAGTTCAATTGTCTTCAGGAATTCTGCCAAAAATAATAGAAGGGTTAAATGTATTGCTGACCACACGACTGTAAACAGCAAGGTTTGTTCAAATTTCAAGCTTATGCCTGCTTTGATTAAATCTGGAATTATCTGAGGTCAAAGACAGACACGTACTGTATAGATCCCAGACAGTCTACTATTTGTTCAAACTTCGGATGTCAAAAAATAGAGATTTCTCATCTTTGACATCAAACGCCTGAGGGGGTGACAGCAGTAAAAAGAATGTAGCACCTCTGCTGTATCATCAGTAGTAAGGGGTAACTTACCACGAAGGCTGTCAAGAGGAATGAAGTGAAGTGAAAGCATGTATGTTGAATGCAAGGGTGGCAGACTTGCAGCCTATAGTATAAACCGTCAGACCATGTTAGATGCCGGTGGTGGGGGGGGGGGGGGGGAGGTACTCAGATATTTGTTTGGTAGGGATGTGCGGCTAGCAAAATGAAAATTCTAGTACTGGGGGGGGGGGGGGGGGGGGGAGGTACTCGTACTCAGATATTTTTTTTGGTAGGGATGTGCCGCCAGCAAAATGAAAATTGACCCAAACATTAACCAATTAGTGGGAGAAATTGGACCCATATGTTAACCAGAAACCCATACATTTCCTATATATTTGACAGATTTTGCTAAAATGTTGGTGCAAAATTAACATACATTTACCAAAAATGGCTTGGAAAAGGGGTCATCCAGTTACCAGAGGGTGAAAACGGGACCCTATTTGGTGGCACATCCCCGTAACCTCATATCCACTAAGTACCTCCCCGGCGTTAGATGTCCTGTTTTTGCTAGAATCTTGAATTCTCACCTCCTTGGTGTTTATAATGAAGGATATGGGTATAAACGAAGTCTAGGACAGTCTGTTAATATCTATTTGGTAACTTCAGATTTAAAAAAAGAAAAAAACATTTTTCACCATAAAAATTATCTTAAAAAATAAAGGCAGGTTTTTTTTGTTGAGATTTTATAGGTCGGTCATGTGGCGGCAAACAAACTTTTTTTGTTGACCTAAATATAAACAAGGTTGGTTCAAACTTCAGATTTCAAGCTTATGCCTGCTTTGATTAAATCTGGAATTATCTGAGGTCAAAGACAGACACGTAATGTATAGATCCCAGACAGTCTACTATTTGTTTAAACTTCCGATGTCAAAAAATAGAGACTTCTCATCTTTGACATCAAACGCCGAGGGGTGACAGCAGTAAAGAGAATGTACCACCTCTGCGGTGGCATATCATCAGCAGTAAGGGGTAACTCATCACGAAGGCTGTCAATAGGGATGATGTCTCTGTGGTGTAGATTGAAATTATGAAATCTGGCAAGTGACAGGTTAGGCAGTTATGTTCAAATTAATTCATTTCATCAAACTAAAATTGTGGAGGTTTTTGTGTGTGAGTACATATATATCCTAATCCTACACCTGGGAGGGGGGAACAAGTTCCGTCACCTTATTACGCTTAAAAACATTAAATCATATTTCGCTCAACAGTAATGTAGTTATCAATTGCACCCCAGGGGAGCCGGAACTAGCGGGATTTGGGCTGGGATGTGCAAATTGCTAATGTGACGTCCCCGGTACAGTTGTGCATGGTCCCCCGCAGGGTGGGGCATTTTTTGTACATTCTTGTTTTAAGTTCAATTTTTTTACATAAATCATCTTTTTATTACAAAGAAGAAACATTTTTCTTTTTTTTACATTTCGGGTATCCGGGTACCCAATTTCATACCGGGTACCCAGAATAACGGGCGGGTACTAAGTACGGGTACCCGGGTATAAGTCACAGCCTTAGTCACCGGTACACCCCCCCCCCCATAGCCGGGCAACATTATTGTACGTCCCCCTACAGTCCCAGCCATGTCCCCGGACCCCGGGTCCCTTGGGGTTGCAATTGATAATTGTATAATGCCTGAACTGCCACTAAATAGTACACTTATCACCTACTCTGGGTTGCTACTTAGGGAGAGGATGCAAATCACCAAATTTTGCTAACAAACATACTTAGGTCAAATCTTGCCAGCCAGATCCTTTGGGAGTATCTCAAATTCTCAAGGTTGAGATTTCTCCATCTTAACTCTATTTCATCTATCACCAAATAATCAGGTGTATAAATTGGTGGAAGTGGATCTATGCCTTTTAAGATGAATTTGTAGGATGAATTTTACAATTTTAAGATGGATTTGCTCTCAAAAAAGAAGTTTCTCCGTACATCACACTATTGGTTTTCAAAACAAAACTAGAAACACCTTTACCCAAGTTCAAGTCAATGCATAGCCAAGACCATGGCAGGTAATACCAAGACCTATACACGATTATATAGATGTGAGTGAGTCCTGCTGTGTTACAAATTGCTGTTGATTGGCCAAATATTGACATAGCTTTTACCATTGATAGTGATACCTGTATTTCAATTTAGGAGATGTTTAAACATGATGAAGTAGAGAAAGTCACGGTGATAGTACAGGGGGAGGTACACCAGGTATGAAATTGTAAACATTGGGCGTGAATGGAAACATTGATGGAAGTTGCTTTTTTAACCAAGACAGTTGGTTGGGGTGGGGGGGGGGGGGCGGTATTGTAAGCATCAGTGTAAATGAAAACACGGAGTGATGAGGGTGTGCTTTTTCGACCACTATCTAAACTGGGCATGCCCATTTTAGAGTTAGGTGCGGTATTGTAACTTTTGTGTATTCACCTGACACATGATGCATTGAGTGTGGTAGTTTTTTAAAGAACGACGCATAACAATCCCGTGCGGTATTGTAACTTACAATCCCGCACCTTAATGCCATTTTAACGGTATTACAATTTCAGAGAATAAGTGTGTCTTTTCTAACAATTTGAATTATTGCTAATAAGTCATTAGATTAGACAGTTCACTTATGACATTCTAATAACCATGATAACTACTTCTCCAGCCTCCAGTTCCACTGAAACACCCATAGATGAGTATTTCAGAGGAATAGATATTTGAAACCAGGCTAACTGCAATTCATTTGTAATACTATAATAGGTCCTACAGGGTGAGTCAGAAAGAACGGGCACTTTTTTGGCGAAAGCGCCACAGAAATATTAGGCCTGCATATTAAAAACCAAATATAGTGTTACAAAGAACTCATTATTTGGCTTTCATTCAAAAAAAGATTTTTTGAATTCCAACATTGCATCATAAAGTTGCAACCATTTGAGTAGAACCGGTATTTTAAAGCCAATCCACGGAATGGCAATAACCCATAGTATTGTTGGTTGCCTGATTCAGAGATGCTGATCAATGAAACTAGTGAAAAAACCCTGAAAAGGCACATGAATGTTGGATACAATATCTTAAAATGACTGGAAATAAATAGATCTGTGTAATTATGAGTAATAAAAGCCTGAAATCAAGAAGGAAAAGTAAAAGGAGGCATATCTACTGATTCAGGAGGTAAACCCCTTTAGAATAATTTTAGCAATAGCTTGATAATTTGACCATTTCGTGGATTTGCTTCAGATTTGTGGGGCTTTACTCAAATTAGTGTAACATGATAACGAAATGGTCGATTTTTAAAATTCTTCTTTCGAATGAAAGCCAACTTGTAGGTCTTGAAAGCACTACCATTGATTTGGAATATGCATGCCTACATCTTTGGTGACACTTTTTTGAATAATTTGCCCGTTCTTTCTGACTCACCCTGTATTACTAGTACCGTATTATTCCTATTAAGCGCCCAGGGCGGTTAGCAAAGTCATTTTGGGTGGGCGCTTATTATGTTACTTGTTTTACACTCATTTATCTTACTAAATAAAATATACAAATGGTCATTTGAAGATGCTGACCATTTGATGTATGAAATACAATGTACAAGTGGTAATTTAAGAAGGATGATCACTTGATGTACTAACGAAAATGTACAATAATTGGTAATTTGAGGAGGCTGACCATTTGAAAAGGTGGGCGCTTATATGGGATTGTTTGTTGGTAGTCATTGAGAAAAACAAGGGTGGGCGCTTAGGCCAAATTAAATTAATTGTTAGTCTCAAAGCTCCTCTCCTGTTGTAAAACTAATGCGGAATGCGTTTTTTTTCTTCAATTTTTTTTTTTTTTTTTTTAAATATAAAATATTGAAATCCTTGTAAAAGTGAACTTTTGTATTTAAGATGATGTGATCAATGAAAATCTGAAAAATCTGTGAAATTTTGGATTTTTTTTATTTTTTATTTTTTAAAAAGAAAAAAATCTAATGCGCACACCAATAAACTAACGCGTGCGGGAGCTTTGAGACAAACAATTAATTTAATTTGGCCTTATAAGGTCCTGGTCCTGATATTACGGTATTAGAAATGTCAAAATGCATGGTAGGGAAGATGGCTCAGCCCTAAAGGCAAGGGTAAACGCAACCTTCATTATACATGTAAAAATATGTTAAACCCAATGTAAAGTGCATGTTGTCGTGTCACAGTATAAACTATAGCGATCACATAGCGAGGGCGCCCCATGGAGAAACAAACATGGGTGTCATGTTGACAGCTGACATGGGAAGTCTACTGAATGAGACAGCTGATCTATTGGAATACGCCACCAATCAATTAGAGGGCATTTTACTCGCATTCATTCAGGGATCCAGTTTCTATTGCGTGTTACAAGAGAGGGGTTTAGGCCCTGAGGGTTTGTAAGGTGAAATCGAGTGTGGTTTACAATGCACTGAAAATGAAATCTAAACATGGATTTAAAATGAGCAATGATCACGTCCATTTCCCCCTCCCCACAGTGCCACAAATGCTATACAAATCATTTTGTAAAGTAGAGGCCCGGGGGAGGGGGGGGGGGGGGTACTCACCTAATTCGGTATATGGGGATGTGCCGCTCTAATGGGTAGCTTTTTTTGCAAAAAATCCTTAAACATGGGGCATGATTTTGTGCTGGAAAATCCCCAATAATGGGGTCATTTTTTACAAATGGGTCTATTTTTCGCGAAAATTAGGTATATTTTCCCGAACATTGGGTCTATAATAAAGCAAAACCCTTAGAAATGGGTACCATTTTTTCCAATATCACCCTTAGAAAAGGGTAGGGGTTTCGAATCTCCAGCCGCACACCCCTGAGCAAACCAAATCCGAGTACACCCCCCAGGAGTAGAGGATGAAAACCAAAGCTATAACCATGATAACAGTGCTGCATGGGGTGCCACTCCTATTGAGGCCTGGAAATAGCACACGCCCATAGCAGGTACTACTTTTGCATCGTGCAGGTGAAGATGCAAAAGTACCCAACTAACTGGTGGGTAACATTTTTGTCAAACTCACAGTGTAAGTGTAAGTTTACACTGGCTGAGTGGCTGGTGGAATTTCTGCCAGGCAGGTACTTTTGTGAATTACCTTCCGGATTGACCAGTTGAACAAAACCTGAAGTTTTTGAAATATTTATGTTCTTACTAATCAAATTTGAAAAACAACTCAGTTCTTAAAGACCTACTTTCTCGAGAAAATCAGTTCTTAACACTTTCTACTCTGCTGTTGGTTTTACCAATACAAAACAGATTTTTCAGAAACCTTTCTCAAATGTCATGGTCTATCTGAAGGATTACTGAACCAATACTAGTCATGTTTGCACTTATTGTAATGCATTGCTCATGCTGATTCCAAATATGGTAATGAAATTCAATAATTTTGATATATTTGAAACATTTTGTGACATTTTGGAATGTTGGCTGCAGCTGCCTGCCGCGTGGAAAGTGTTAAGACCCTATTTTTTCAGTTCCGAAGCCCCCTTTTTGAGACCCTGGGCGGCCACCCCTACTAAAAAAAGTTGAGATTTTTCAGAAACCTTTCCCAACTTTTAAGGTTTATCTCAGGGATTACTGAACCAATACTAGGCATGTTTGTGCTTATTTCAATGCATTTCTCATGGTGATTCCAAATATTGTAATGAAATTCTATAATTGTGACATTTTTGAAACATTTTGTGAAGTTTTGGAATGTCGTCTACATACGCCTGCCGCTTGAAAAGTGTTAAGTATACTTACAATTTGCACATGCACACAACACACTACAGATTGTGTTTCTGTTGTGGGTGGGGTGTAAATTGCTGAAGCATAAATTTACCAGAGCACATGATCAGGAGGTCATGGGGTCAACTCCTTTTAGTCGAAATTTGAACCTTTGGGCTTTTTCTATCGGCAATTGATTAGAAGATGCACAGATACCGTAACTTTTCAGAGTTCAGTTTGGGCCCGGGGTGCTCAGTGGTCATTACAAGAGGGGTATCATGCGCGTCCAAGAAATCACGTAATTAGGGTGGTTTTCAAGGTGGGGCACGTTACATACGTAACGTGAATAGGGTATCAAAACAAGCCAAATTAAGAAAAAGGGTATACTTTTTACATCATTGGCTTTCGTGTTTAGGGTCCTTATTATTTGCTCCATGAGGATTTAATAGCCATGATACAAGGGCGAGATATATTTCTCAAATTGTATCCTTCGCAAGTGATCTGATAGATCAGCTCGGCATTTGTTTCATAATACAATTATAGCTTTTATATTGGGGAAGGAAAAAGGGGTTAGAAATGTGTCATCGGCGCGGTAAAAGGTTTAAACTATACAAATTACTTGCTTAGGGTATCAAAATATTTTGAGTACTTGTTTAGGGTATCAAAATATTTTGAGTACTT
This sequence comes from Ophiura sarsii, assembly GCA_035610835.1. Classification (NCBI taxonomy): domain Eukaryota; kingdom Metazoa; phylum Echinodermata; class Ophiuroidea; order Amphilepidida; family Ophiuridae; genus Ophiura; species Ophiura sarsii. The sequence continues at coordinate 70,881,393 of CM069447.1, forward strand.
GTTTAGGGTATTGGAAATACTGATAATACTTGCTTAGGGTATGTAAAATGCTGTGCCATACTTGCTTAGGGGCTGCTTTTTCACATTAACACGATTACGTATTTAGGGTACTTTTTGAAAGTCCTTGGACGCGCATGATACCCCCTTGTAATGACCACTGAGCACCCTGGGAGTTTGGGACAGCTCAGAGTTTTCGAGTCCCGCACATCAGCCCAAAGCAGCTTTTTCCTCATTGATGTTGTGTGTTACTCTGTCCCTCTGATCACAGCATGACCTATGACCTCGGTCTATTTGTCAGTATCAGTTGGAAACCAATCAGTAGATTTATTCCTGTGGAGATGAAATTAGGGAAGAAGATGTCATGAGGCTTTTGAGTAACCAAATCCAGCATAAGTAATGGGTCTATATAGGAGTGTTCAGACCAGGGCGCTATGCTACAATGTAGACAAATTTGCTAGTCTTGAGATTAAACTCTCAGTTAACGGCTGTGTGAATTGTGGCATGGTTAACTAACCTCAAGTCAAAAACTAGAATTTTAACCCTACTAAGTAAAGTAAAAGTAAAGACTCACGCCGAGCAAAGCTCGCACGCGGAGTGCCCATCTCTCTTTCATTAGCGTTTGGGCCAGACTCCCCATGTAATATTTGGCAGTGGGGGGTTCGCCACTCCTTCTAGCTGTGGGGGTTCGCCACTCCTTCTAGCTGAGGGGGGTTCGCCACTTCTACTAGCGGGTAACTAGTCCTGAAGCACGAAATCATTGATGTACTGATAAAGTTATCGTATCACATCAGTAACTACGAATCAGTATAAAAGATATTTTCAGAAGATTTTTGCCAAAATTCTATAATTTGATAAAAAGACCACTGGAAATGTGCGTAAATACCTATGGTTAATTACAGCAAGAATAACTGAGGCACTATCACAACCTCTAAAGTTAGGCGTTCTTGAACACTTATATAAAGCAAAGCGCTTGATAACAGACTTCTTCAAAACAACATTAATATTTTCAAGTAAAAAAAGTTGGATATGGGTATTCTTGGGGAAATTGCAAAAATTGTATTGTGATAAATTTCTTTGTGAAATGAAACTTAACTTTATATGAGTAAAACATACAAAATATGCTTTGGTTTTTTATGTTGGTTTTTTTTTTGGGGGGAGGGGGTTGATAAAAGAGTTGCTGCTTTAGTTTTAGTTCTTAACACTTTCCACATGGCTATTGGTTTTACCCTATACAAAACATTTTTTTCTCCAAAAAACCTTTCCCAGTCAAGGTCTATCTCAAGGATTACGGACCCAATACTAGGCATGTTTGTACTTATTTCAATGCATTTCTTATGGTGATTCCAAATATGGTAGTGATCATGATCAATAATTGTGACATTTTTGAATGTCGTCTGCAGACGCCTGCTGCGTGTAAAGTTTTAAAACAGTTTGCCAGTGTTGTATATTTGTTTTATTTTCATTTTGTAAAACATTGTTTTGTTTTTTGTTTGTTTTGTAGGCACACTCCTTCTCTGCAGTTGCATCAGCTTGTGAACAACCAGATGAGGTAAGAGTGCTATCAATAATCAATAATCAATATTCACAGTCTATTGATTATTTTTCAAGTAGATCTCGGAAAAGTATCAAATAAAAATGTTCATCGATGGAGTGTTGGCAAGTCATTCAGACTATAACTTCAAACACTGGAATACCTGTGTAGGCCTAATTGTTTTTTCTCTCGATGGGTTTACCTGAAAATGAGAGAATAAAGGTATTGTTTTTAGACCGTTCCCTGTGTTATATTGTCTGACATAAATGCGGATGATTGTAGTATTTTATAAGTCGGCGGAGTTGTTCTACGCAAAAAATAATACTACCGAACGCATTTAAGTCAGACAATATAACACGGGTACGGTCTAAAAACAATACCTTAATTCTCATTCTTAAACAATCATACTTTAGACATTTATCAAAGAAATAAGTTCATTTTATTGTCCACATTTGACAACTTTTACCCCTGCTAGGATCGAATAACCCACAAACATTCCATCCAATCCCATGCAATGAGTACACAATGCGTAAGCGTGGCTGCGCCGGCATAAGCGCAGGAAAGGCGCCAAAAACGCACTTCAGAAGTGCGCGTTATGGAGTAAGCCACACATTGTGAATGTCGGACGCACTGTTAAAACATACACCCCACCTTCCCTTATTCAATTGTCTCATCTAAATGTCGCCGATTTCTCTGAGTGGGATTGCTTAAACTCTCATAGAATATAGCATACTAACAGGGCATGTAAAAAATGTGTCCCATGCGGGACAAAAATAATTTTAAATGTTTTTGGTTTTCAACAAATAGTCTGTTGGTAAGCCCTATTAGTCGTCTATCAAATACACGTTATCTCATTACATTTCACCACCTAACTGCAGAGATATCATCAATTTAGTAACAAGAGTGCGAATCCCGCTTTGGCCACTTTTTTGACACGAATTGAATTTTCAACTGAAAAATAAACTGCCTTTGAGATTTCAACGATGAGTCATAGGCTAATCAATGTATTGTTTAAAATACATCTACAATTTAAATACTCTGTGGTTAATCATGGATAATATGGATAAAAATATGTTTTTCGGCTCACATTCGACTAACTATAAACATTTAGCTCAGTGGTTAGAGCGTTCGACTTGTGTTCGAAAGGTCACGGGTTCGATTCCCACACCGGCTCACGTCCTTGCTTTTTAAGTTGGGATATGAGTCTAGGCTTGTTTAATGTTTGTTTGAGTTGTGGAACTTGCGGTAGTTATCTGCCTCGCTGTTAAATTATAAACATTTAGTAGGTAGATTATCATTGATTGTATTGACTAGGTTTAATTATTACACATGCCTGAGTAGATCTGCCTTAACTAAAGTGGCTGTATGAAAACTCAAAACCTAATGATATGAACATGGCTATAGCTTACATCATGTCTTGTTTTACATTTATTTTTTGTAGGTAATGCTGTTTCAGTGCCTCCGCAGATATGAACGTAAGTGCCAAGGAAATAGCACTTACCAGGTTGATTGATTCCACAAACCAAGTTAAACGAAGTCTAAATGTATACTACATGTAGTCAGTCCTATAAAGGGGCCGTTTCAGTTACTTTTCGTTTCTCTTCTAAATTTTTATTCAACCTAGAATTTAAAAAATGCTTTTATATAATATTAACCATATTATGTAACCTTTTGCTACAAAAGGGTGCAGTTGTCAGTAAAATGCATTTTGAGATATTGATGGAATTAGGCATGGAAAAGCAAACAAAATAAAGACAATTTTACAGTAAGGCCAATTTTGTTTGTTTGTTTGTTTGTCCATAGAGGGTCCGAAAAAGGTAGGGTCGGTAGGTCGGATATTCTTTTTTTTTCTTTTTCTTTTTTTAAATTGTGTTTGGGAATATAAATTCGGCATGAATACTGTGAATTGAAGTCGTCCAAACACAAAACACATCACTTTGATACTATTGAACTCTCTTTCATGAGTTTGTTAGAATTGTACTTTAATATTAGGCCTACAACTAGTACAACTGGTAAACTAACCAAATGAACATGTTGTCATGTCGGTCGCCGCCATTTATATGATTGAAAATTTGCAGAAAGTGAAACAACGTAGTGTTGAAGTTATGTTAGAAATATATACGTGAAAGTAGTGTTGTTATAGATACGAAATTTTGTATCGATATGTCGTCAAAGAAAACTTCGACATGTCGATTATTTATTTTATCGATGAAATATAATTGGTTTCCGAATTCTGCGACTATCGTCGCCAATCAAAAACGTCAGATAAAACCTGATCAGATCGGGAACGTGGGAAATATTCATATCAATGATGTACCCCACCAATTAATAACTTGGAAAATTGGCCGAAAAAGTCATTTAAAAACGTTAAATGAAGACTAAATTTTCCAAGGTACACGGTCGGTCGGACGTGGACAAACAAAAAAACAAAAAAAATTGCCTAATGTTTCTTTTATAAAATCAGAAAGCAGTAGCAAATCGCCCCTATAAAGATGTCAATTTGAAACATTCAAAAACCTCCTTTTATTGGTATTATGATCTCAACATTGAGAGACAATAAAAATTTGTACACAAATATGGTTAAGTTCACACTCATAAGGTCATTGTCTCAGAAATATTTTGCAAAAAAGCTTAGTGCTGTGCGATTTTGTTTTTTGAGAATAAGCTATGAGGTATATATATATATTTGTTTATGCGAATTATTTATGCAATTATTTTTAAACGGCCATATTTAATTTATCCTGCTTTGCTATGAATTTTCTGGTTTCCAAATGTATGCATATCATTTTCGTGTTGAATTAAACTTACAGAGAACAACAACAAAAATGGAAGAAAAATGCATCGCCCGCGTAGAGCTACACACCAAAGCTTATTTCACATACCTATTCGCGAAGGTTTTCTGAGATAAACCTTTTTTCTTTCTTTTTTTGCCTAAGCATGATCATTGATGATATCCACCCCACCCCGGTGCATGTCAAACTTTAATGATATACTACTGATTATCTCTTCCACAGAACGCGAAAGCTGCTGTAGTCGTGCCCCGGTGGGGACCCAGTGTCGTATTCGCTGCGAGGCAGTATTTGACCATCCACTTCCTGGGAATGACCTGACGCTTGATGTTGAGATATTCTGTACGGCTGTCGATAGGCAGATATTGCAATGTGTCACTAACTACACTAAAGTAGTCGTAACGCCGTCAGACCCGAGAGACAGTAAGGATAAACTTTCATGTAGGAAGGGGGATTGGGTGAACTTACATTTGGGACAAGGGGTGCTGTCAGAGTTTAAAGGGGGCACCTTTGAATATAGGTGACCCCGGACCTTCAATTTTTGCTGTTGACAACAAAGCAATTCAATTCAAAATCTAATACTGCGCTCTCTCAAACATAAAGAAGATCGTTACTAGTGACAGTGTGCGGTTCGAGTTAGCCGCGGGCGTGCAAGCCGTGGTCGTGTAAGTGACTGTTGTTTACGTTAACAAAATGTCAAAAATTCACAAAATGTTGCACCAGATTTTTGGACTTTCACCTGTAAAAAACATGTGAAAACTTGCATTATATGGATTACATTGGACAAATATTCTGTTCTATGGTACTATTACAAGGAGGTACAAAAAGGGCTATATTCTGGCCATTTTGGTGATTAGTTCAACCTGAAATTTCTTGACTTCAAGTTGTTTATTGTTAACGGCATGTGACGTCATTCCGGGCCGACCTATTCAAAATTTCCAAGAAACAGCACCCTTGCAAAAATACCACAAGTTGACTTAATTTTTACCAAATTGCATCATATCTTTTCATTAAATTCTTAATTCAGTGTTATAACTATAAGAAACTGGACTTTGAGACTTTGAAATGGTACATGGAAGAAAGTTTAAATAAATTGAACCATTTTAAAACCAAATCTTGTAATGAAAATGGGTTATTGAAAAACAAAATGGTTGAGTCTATTACCAATGTTTGCAGAACATTTCCATAACCCATTTTGTACTTAGCACCCGGCCCCCTGCCCCCTCTTCAATTTGTTTGGGTGAAAATATCAGCAATACTGTTTGTATTTTCGTTGTATGTTCAGGTCTGCACTGCTGTGATCATTCTACCAGCCCAAAGTGTCGTGAGACGTGTCGTCGGGTCCTCGTCAATATGACATCGGAGGATGACATCATTAATGCGTTGGTTGCAGGGTGTGATGATGTCATGCCGCATGGTGAAATGTGGAAGTGTTTCTTGCTGGATGGTAGTAAGTGTTTCTATTTCCTGGCTAATACTTTATACTTTCCACGGTGCTATTAGTTTAACCATATACAAAACAGATTTTTCATAAACCTTTCCCAACTGTCAAAGTCTATCTCAGGAATTACTGAACCAATACCAGGCATGTTTGTACTTATATTAATACATTTCTCATGGTGATTCCAAATATAGTGATGACATTCAATAATTTTGACATTTTTAAAACATTTTGTAAAGTTTTGGAACTGTCGTCTGTAGACGACTGCCACGTGGAAAGTGATAAGTGATATAGGATTTCTAATCAAATACACAAAGCGAAAATAATTTCCTTTTTTGACTTCCTCAAACAAATGCATATCATAATTTTCAATGATTTGTCATATGTTTTGATTTGAACTTTGTTTTAAACTTTTATACTCTATTTTAACAATCTTTCCCTCGTTTCTTGTAGCTTATCCCCAAGGCAGCAATTCTGCAGAGGTTGGAATATCAAACCCCAGTGCACTTGATGGAGCTAAATTGCAGTGCTGTTCACGTGCCGTCAGCACACGGTGTAAAGAGATTTGTATCAAGGTAAAAATATGGAGGGTTGCTGTTGTTTATAACCTGCCTTATTTTAGGGACCTGATAGAAAGATTTGCAACATGATTTGGACCCCCATCCACATTCAATCAGGCCTGGAAATAGCACGCCCACCAGCCCATAGTGGGTAACTTTTGTGTTGGGCCAGTGAAGATACAAAATTACCAGCTCGACTGGCGGATAAGAATTTTCAAACTCACAGTGTAAGTGAGTTACACTGGCTGGTGGAATTTTTGTCAGGCAGGTATTTTTTGTGAGTTACCTGCCCGACTTGCTGGTTGAAAAAAAATCTGAAGTTCTAGCCCTGAATTCAATTAATCCCGGTATGTGAATGACCTCTAAGCCAGGCTAACCTTTGCTTTGATTTATCAAAGTTGCTAAATAAGATATGAATGGAGATATTTTTCTATTAAATCACTTCATTCGTGTTTTAAAACAGTTAAGAAGATTAAAGAAACAGTTTAAAAACTATGTTAGTGTATATCCAGAAAGCAAAATTCTGGTGAAAAAACATCAACTTTCTAAATTTTTTTGAATTTCTAAAATTAGGGTAGGTATTAATTTGTACAGTAAACAGTTTTCAAAATTAGGGTATGTCGGAAATGGACACACAAACATTTTTTTTGAGGGGTGGGCCTGATTGAGGCTCATGAGTGAGGGGTCAGGCATATGTTCCCCTCCCCTTGCACCTGCACTGGGCACTGCCACTGGACATTATATCGTTAACGAGACAACAATATCGGGAACAATCATATTTGTTCAAACCTTTAAAATCAACCGTTTTTTGTTTGTTATATTTGGCAGCTATACAGCACAACTTGGAAAAATAAGGAGAGCTGGGAACAATTTGACGACCATTGTCAATATCAACCAATAGAGGGCGGTCTTCTAACATGTTTAGCAGACAGTGAGTAGTATTATAGTGCCGTATTTCTTGGTCATTTTGGAACGAGAAGCAATGGGGGTTTGAGGTTTGTGTAATTACTGTATCCGCAGTTACAAGGAGAAAAAAACCACATCTCGATGTTTTAGTGCAACAGAGGGCTATCTGCATTTAGGCTATTTTGAGAAAAAGTGAATTAAAGATTTGTACCAATCATTGTCACCTTCTGGTTTTGACAAGTTAAAAGACTGTAAGTGTTACAATAGAACGTTGTGCATTATAAATCATTAGGAGAATTAGGTTCCTGATCTTGTGCGGATCCTTTTGATACCAAAATCTCATTTTGGCCAAAAATGCAGATAGCCCTTTGTTGCACTAAACCCTCGATATGTGATGTGATTTAAGCAAAATCAGTCGGAAGTCTGATATATTGATTTTGAGATATAGGGTAATATGGGGTAATATGGGGTAAATGGAACGGTGGGGTAAATGGAACGGTGTACACCATCCCCTGGCCTAACCAAAAAAAGAATTTTCTTTTCTATTGTTTTGAAAACTATCCAATAACAATATTAATTATTTGGAATCAATTGTCCATTTGAGATGTGTTTTTTTTGCAAAGTGAAGCTGTGTAAATAACCTATACAATCAAGTAGTAAACTCAGAATATTAGATATTTAAGACTTCAGACAGATTTTGCTTGATCACATCACATATTGAGTTGATTTGCTAACGAATTACTTCTGCGCATTTTGATATCATAGACTTTTCGCGGGCGACCTTCTGGATGCACTGCATGAATGTTGAAAACCATATTTCCGTGTGTTATAATTTTCGCATACAAATATTTTGCACAAAAAGCGCGAAAATAAAACCACTGCGAAAATTTCAGCTTTTACAGTATTCCATTTCATACGTCCCATATTAGGCTATTCCATTTGAATTCCATACACCCCCAATGGAAGACATAACCTTAGTCTTCCACACAGGGAGTGTAGATTTCAAATGGAGTCACTCATGCAGGTAACCGTATTTGAAATTGACACACCCTTTGTGTAAGATTAAGTTATCGTCTTCCATCTAGGGGTGTATGGATTTCAAATGGAATAGCCTAGCATAGAAAATTTGTATCCGTGCGACCACTGATGGAATCATGTATTGAAAGTTTGTAGGGGTGTGTGTGTGACAGCTATCACATGGGTTCCACAACGTAGAAAAAGTAACATTGTCATACATTTTGATATTAGAATCGCTTCCAATTCAGTTGAACTCTATTGAAACGTATCTTGTGTCCTTAACCTTATCTTTTCAGTACAAGAACCCTGTCAACCTGGGTGTAAGGGACTAGACTACTGTGACAATTGAACTCTATTGAAACGTATCTTGTGTCCTTAACCTTATCTTTTCAGTACAAGAACCCTGTCAACCTGGGTGTAAGGGACTAGACTACTGTGACAATTTTAATAACAGGTAGGTACAGGTTTTCCAGCACACATCATACGTTATTTTCAGGGATTTTTTGCAAACAAGTGACCCATTGGTGCGGCACACCCCCGTATACCTTATGTTCATCAACTAACACAACCATCGAAGGGACTGTCGATACATGCTTGAGGGGACAGCATAAACACAACACTGTCCACTGTGACTAATTATTGCCTTTTATGATGCTTTTGCGTGAGTTTTAAAAGCATGGGTCCTAAACTAAATAGGATGCGCGCAAACCGCCGGGCATAGAACAATGGCAACTACCCACCAAATGCCTGGTGTGACATCCCCTGTCTACCCATTTATAAAACAACTTAATTTTGGTCTACCCATTTATAAAACAACTTAATTTTGCTAATTTGCTAGGAGATCCAATTCGGTCAAATTAAATTGCTGCCAATTATATAATTTATAATGGTTATAATAGGAAGATAATATAATATAATATAATACAAATTATAGTGAAAATGAAATTGCCGCAAAGAGTTGACTAAATGCTAATTCGCAACAACAAAAAAAGTTGTTGTGAAATTAAGTTGTTTTACAGTTAGAGAATAAAGGTATTGTTTTTAGACCGTACCCGTGTTACATTGTCTGACATTTGGTATGGTCTAAAAACAATACCTTTATTCTCATTCTTAAACAATCATACTTAAGTACATTTTATTGTCCACATTTGACAACTTTACCCCTGCTAGGATCGAATAACCCACAAACATTCCATCCAATCCCATGCGATGAGTACACTATGCGTAAGCTTCGCTGCGCCAGCATAAACGCAGGAAAGGCACCAAAGATGCACTGCATAAGTGCGCGTTATGGTGCAAACCATGCATTATGAAGGTCAGATGCACTGTTTAAATGTAAACAGTTACATTTAACCCCCCACCCCCACGTTCAATTGTTACCCCCCCCCCCCCCCCCCCCGTGTTCATTTAAACCCCCCGTGCCTCCCCGTGTTCAATTGTCTCATCTAAATGTCGCCGATTTCTCTGAGAACCAATGAGATTGCTTAAACTTTCTTAGCTGTTTAAGAATATACATAAGTACACCACCCTGTTCAGGCTAAGGGGCATGCAACTGGGGAGTGAGTGGGAAGAATAACAAAACACAGTTACCTTTGAAAACGTTACGCTTACGTTTACTATTTTCAGACCAGCGGATATGTTTCGTAGCTGCCTACCGCGGTCAGATGAAGGGGCATCGGGCGACATGCGACTTTGGAGCGAGGGCATTATTAACATGCCATTTATGGACATTCCCGTATTGAGCATCGCAGAGTGTGAGTCGGATATGTGGAAAGCTATAGCGTGTACGTTGCAGGTTAAACCATGTCACAGGAAGTCACATGCCAATATGATATGCAAGTAAGTTTAACCCACAGGCCGAGCACCGAGGAACTTTGGCCTTGGTCATTGTGTGATCAGAGGGAATTTTGCATTGTTTTGTTCGATTTCGTTGTCAGGGCAGACAGCATGATTGTGTTTCATTTTGAACTTTTCACGCAATGTTATAACACACTCCCTGGGGCCTGGTGTGTCTCAACTGCGTTTGTAAATACCTGCAAACGAGGATGCACACCCGTTTTTTACATTCCAACTGCGGACACACCTGCAAACGAGGACATCCTCGGTTTCTTGATCATGCAAAGTATTGCAAACAACATAAGAAACGTTATCTAAACGAGGTCCTCTTTGGTGATGCTCTCCCCCATACACCTTTAGGCCTCTGTTAGATAGCACACAGGTCTAGTTGGCGGTTTGACACCCAATTTTTTTCTTCAACTGCCATTTTGGTCCTCGGTGTGTCGGTGTGTGTCCAGGTTGGTGGGTCCTCATTTGGATAGTACCACGTTTGGTCCTCGTTCGGAGGTATTTACAAGTGGGGCAAAAGTGCTTGCGTTGCATTTGTGGCGATGTGTTGGTAGAGACAGCTTTCGAAATAGAGGTAATCCGTGCACCCGAAATGAGCACATTTCCTGGCGGATAACCATTATTTTTCTTGCTGATTGTCCGACCGATAACCAAGATTTTGACACCAAAACAACTGAAACAATTGCGGATAATTATATAATATTGGATGGCTTTGAGGGTGATACAAGAAATTATATTGAAGCCGATAACACGTATTTGCGAAACACATGCAATCAGCGAAAATTAGTCTCGACTGCATGCCTAATAAACACTAAAGTTGCGTGAGATTCTTTGTATACAATAGTATAGACGAATATTCGTAATGAACAAAAAATGGGTATGAGACTAAACAAACAATATTGGACGGCAATATTTTTAGAATACTGGATGCATCCGGGTACTTTGGATAAACAATATTGAATACACAGTTTTATTGTACCGTTAAAAAGCCTGATATAAATAATAATAACAATTAGTGGTGGATAACCAATATCTGCTGCTGGGTTATCCGCTGGATAACCAGTATATGTTTTGTTATTTCTAACACTATTCACAAAACTATATTCCAAATGTTTATTTCCTATTTTCCTATTATATATTATCAGATCCGACTGTATCCATATACTAAGTAGATGCATAGATGCCACCAGGACAGCTAAGGGTGTCACACCAGAAGGCTTATGTACCATACTATCACCTACTGATGACAATGCACCATGTGTATCACTCGATAAGTTCTTAGGTAAGAAGGATATATGATGTTATGAGGAGAGAATGAATGGGCGGGGAAGGGAGGGGTGGGGATAGATGCATAGACAGCACCAGGACAGCTAAGGGTGTCACACCAGAAGGCTTATGTACCATACTATCACCAACTGATGACAATGCACCATGTGTATCACTCGATAAGTTCTTAGGTAAGAAGGATATATGATGTTATGAGGAGAGAATGAATGGGCGGGGAAGGGAGGGGTGGGGATAGATGCATAGACAGCACCAGGACAGCTAAGGGTGTCACACCAGAAGGCTTATGTATCATACTATCACCAACTGATGACAATGCACCATGTGTATCATTGGATAAGTTCTTAGGTAAGAAGAATATATGATGTTATGAGGAGAGAATGAATGGGCAGGGAAGGGAGGGTGGGGATAGATGCATAGATGCCACCAGGACAGCTAAGGGTGTCACACCAGAAGGCTTATGTACCATACTATCACCAACTGATGACAATGCACCATGTGTATCATTGGATAAGTTCTTAGGTAAGAAGGATATACGATGTTATGAGGAGAGAATGAATGGGCAGGGAAGGGAGGGGTGGGGATAGATGCATAGATGCCACCAGGACAGCTAAGGGTGTCACACCAGAAGGCTTATGTACCATACTATCACCAACTGATGACAATGCACCATGCGTATCATTGGATAAGTTCTTAGGTAAGAAGGATATACAATGTTATGAGGAGAGAATGAATGGGCAGGGAAGGGAGGGGTTGGGATAGATGCATAGATGCCACCAGGACAGCTAAGGGTGTCACACCAGAAGGCTTATGCACCATACTATCACCAACAGATGACAATGCACCATGTGTATCATTGGATAAGTTCTTAGGTAAGAAGGATATACAATGTTATGAGGAGAGAATGAATGGGCAGGGAAGGGAGGGGTTGGGATAGATGCATAGATGCCACCAGGACAGCTAAGGGTGTCACACCAGAAGGCTTATGCACCATACTATCACCAACAGATGACAATGCACCATGTGTATCATTGGATAAGTTCTTAGGTAAGAAGGATATACAATGTTATGAGGAGAGAATGAATGGGCAGGGAAGGGAGGGGTTGGGATAGATGCATAGATGCCACCAGGACAGCTAAGGGTGTCACACCAGAAGGCTTATGCACCATACTATCACCAACAGATGACAATGCACCATGTGTATCATTGGATAAGTTCTTAGGTAAGAAGGATACGATGATATGAGGAGAGAATGAATGGGCGGGGAAAGGAGGGGTTGGGATAGATGCATAGATGCCACCAGGACAGCTAAGGGTGTCACACCAGAAGGCTTATGTACCATACTATCACCAACTGATGACAATGCACCATGTGTATCATTGGATAAGTTCTTAGGTAAGAAGGATATACAATGTTATGAGGAGAGAATGAATGGGCAGGGAAGGGAGGGGTGGGGATAGATGCATAGATGCCACCAGGACAGCTAAGGGTGTCACACCAGAAGGCTTATGCACCATACTATCACCAACTGATGACAATGCACCATGTGTATCATTGGATAAGTTCTTAGGTAAGAAGGATACGATGTTATGAGGAGAGAATGAATGGGTGGGGAAGGGAGGGGTTGGGATAGATGCATAGATGCCACCAGGACAGCTAAGGGTGTCACACCAGAAGGCTTATGCACCATACTATCACCAACTGATGACAATGCACCATGTGTATCATTGGATAAGTTCTTAGGTAAGAAGGATACGATGTTATGAGGAGAGAATGAATGGGTGGGGAAGGGAGGGGTTGGGATAGATGCATAGATGCCACCAGGACAGCTAAGGGTGTCACACCAGAAGGCTTATGCACCATACTATCACCAACAGATGACAATGCACCATGTGTATCATTGGATAAGTTCTTAGGTAAGAAGGATACGATGTTATGAGGAGAGAATGAATGGGCAGGGAAGGGAGGGGTGGGGATAGATGCATAGATGCCACCAGGACAGCTAAGGGTGTCACACCAGAAGGCTTATGCACCATACTATCACCAACTGATGACAATGCACCATGTGTATCATTGGATAAGTTCTTAGGTAAGAAGGATATATGATGTTATGAGGAGAGAATGAATGGGCAGGGAAGGGAGGGGTGGAGATAGATGCATAGATGCCACCAGGATAGCTAAGGGTGTCACACCAGAAGGCTTATGTACCATACTATCACCAACTGATGACAATGCACCATGCGTATCACTGGATAAGTTCTTAGGTAAAAAGAATATACGATGTTATGAGGAGAGAATGAATGGGTGGGGAAGGGAGGGGTGGGGATAGATACATAGATGCCACCAGGACAGCTAAGGGTGTCACACCAGAAGGCTTATGTACCATACTATCACCCACTGATGACAATGCACCATGCGTATCATTGGATAAGTTCTTAGGTAAGAAGGATATACGATGTTATGAGGAGAGAATGAATGGGCAGGGAAGGGAGGGGTGGGGATAGATAGGCCCTTTTTTCTTTGATTTATAAACTTATAGCTCAAAATCGCCCTTATAATATTAGCGATACATTTTGCTCACCATAATGACGAGGAGGCCTCTTTAAATTGTTTTAAGAGTATAATTGAGGGTAAAGAAATGTTGGACCCCATTTGGTGTTGGGGTAAGATAAAGTATGTGAGATCTTACAGCAGGGAGCTTATATAATGGGAGAGGAAATTCAAATAGCAAAACTGAAGCCTACTATATATGGGCATGTGGGTGTGAGTACGCGCTATGTAACTCTTGGAATGAAGCGTTATCTTGACAACGCTATGATTGACAGCACGAAAGTCCTTATAAGGGAGTCTGTGTACAGTGGCACCGGCCTGTCTACAGTGAACAAAAACCATTGTATTATTATGCACCATACTATCACCAACTGATGACAATGCACCATGTGTATCATTGGATAAGTTCTTAGGTAAGAAGGATATATGATGTTATGAGGAGAGAATGAATGGGCAGGGAAGGGAGGGGTGGAGATAGATGCATAGATGCCACCAGGATAGCTAAGGGTGTCACACCAGAAGGCTTATGTACCATACTATCACCAACTGATGACAATGCACCATGCGTATCACTGGATAAGTTCTTAGGTAAAAAGAATATACGATGTTATGAGGAGAGAATGAATGGGTGGGGAAGGGAGGGGTGGGGATAGATACATAGATGCCACCAGGACAGCTAAGGGTGTCACACCAGAAGGCTTATGTACCATACTATCACCCACTGATGACAATGCACCATGCGTATCATTGGATAAGTTCTTAGGTAAGAAGGATATACGATGTTATGAGGAGAGAATGAATGGGCAGGGAAGGGAGGGGTGGGGATAGATAGGCCCTTTTTTCTTTGATTTATAAACTTATAGCTCAAAATCGCCCTTATAATATTAGCGATACATTTTGCTCACCATAATGACGAGGAGGCCTCTTTAAATTGTTTTAAGAGTATAATTGAGGGTAAAGAAATGTTGGACCCCATTTGGTGTTGGGGTAAGATAAAGTATGTGAGATCTTACAGCAGGGAGCTTATATAATGGGAGAGGAAATTCAAATAGCAAAACTGAAGCCTACTATATATGGGCATGTGGGTGTGAGTACGCGCTATGTAACTCTTGGAATGAAGCGTTATCTTGACAACGCTATGATTGACAGCACGAAAGTCCTTATAAGGGAGTCTGTGTACAGTGGCACCGGCCTGTCTACAGTGAACAAAAACCATTGTATTATACTGGAATTTTGTTACTATGTCCACGGAATGGAGATAGAGGGTAGGGGTAGATGGGGAAGAGGGATTGGTGGAAGATTGAAGGATAACATTTACAGTTACTTTATAGCGGGTAATGAAATTCATCAATTCTTTCTCCTATTTCTATGATAACTTCACAGTGCCATCTAAATACATGGAGCCTATAGCTGAGTTGACCTTCCCTTGTAATCCAGACCCATGTAACAATGAGACTACAGGAGCAAGAGGCATCTGTGTGGTGGATAGGGATAACTGTGGATATGGACAGGTATGCCCAAGACATACATGCACACAAGGTAAGGACAATTATTAAAATAAGAAAGACAACAAAAAGAAAACCTGATTTACGGGCATGACCGACTCTCTTTTTTTATAGAAATATTTGGAAATTGTTTACAAACTGTTAGCACATTTTTTTTTTTTTGTTGAAATATTTGAATTTGTGGAATATTTTGAAGTATTCCAAAAAATGCTGAAACGTCAAATGACTTTTTGAATTTTTTGGAAAAAACAACAACAAGCAAAAACAAACCGACCGAGGTCTTTTGCCAGTAGAACATGGTGTTTTTTCTCGTCGTCTAAGAGAAAATTATTTGAACTGAGGATACTTCAATATAGCACTGAGCCAAATATACATGTCCATAAATGTGGACCACTTTGCCGCACCCCCCTCCCCTAATTTCTCTCATAACAACCTATATGCATGTATTGACCTGTAATATCTTTATGTCTTATACAAGAACTTTTTTACCTTTTCCACCCTTTATCCAGGTTGTCGTCTTGGCGATGCATCGTCGTTCCTCGTACCTCAGGGTAGTACAGTACGTCTTCCAGACTCCACCAGTAATCTAGGCTGTTACCAAGCCTGCACATGTAACAGTAATAATATGTTAGAGCAATGTCAGCCCTTAAGATGTGAGGTGCAGGAGTCTTGCATAGTCAGTGGACAGATTAAAGGTATGTGAAGATTCAGGTCAAAAAAGATTTTAAGGATATCCCACAATGCATTGCGGGAGCACGAGGCAACTAAGGTTTTTTCACATGATGCATTTGTGGAGCTCTTTAAGTTTTAAGAAAAAGGAACACTGAGAACTAATTTATTAATTGATGTAAACTAGAATCCAAGAGCTCCAACGATAAATGCACTATGATGCCATAATTTTGTGCATATGTCTATGGGAAAAGAGAAGAATTGGAGACCAGATTAAGGGCATTTTGCAAGAATGCAATGCATTGTGTTGGTGCCTTTGAAATATTCTTTGGATTCTGTTGACATAATGAAACAAACCTGACCAAACAAGATGATACATAATAACACAATGATGTCAGCCATTGGGCGACAACAAAACACCCTGTTATTTTATTTGTATTTGTATGTATTTTTGTTTGACATTTTTGATGGTTTTTTTGCAAATTTTGAACATCGAAAAATACTGACAATTCACCAAAATGTCCCGAAATGTTTGGAAGTCCATTTGCCCATAGAACAGGTTTTTCATCTGTTGGAAGTAATCTTGTCACCAGGCCTGTACGTGTAACAGTAATGTTAGAGCAATGTCAGCCCTTAAGTTGCAGTCCTGCGTAGTCAGTGAACAGATTAAAGGTATTTTCAAAGTTATGTTATAGCTATAGTGAGAAACTCATCCATAGATGATAGTTATCATTAGGCAAACATTTTTGTTGTTGTTATGTTGTCCTCCACAGCTTTCAGAGAGGAGGGGCGGGCGGGCAGATTTTTAAAATTTATTTATTTTTAATTTTCTTTTACCAGCAGAAGCTCAAAGTTCAGCCAACAAGAAGTTAAAATCACTCTAAGAGCCGCACATATATGTTATAAACACTTAATTTAATATTAATGCTATTTAAACTGTTTTAAAAAAAATCTGGAAAAAATCTGGAAAAAAACCCAGAAAAAAAACCCAACAAAAATCTGATTTTTTTTTTATTAAAAAAAATATGACTTTTTTAAAAAAGAAATACATTTTTTTTTTTTTTTTTTAAATCTGAAAAAAAAAAAAAAAAAATCGGAGCAGCCCTAAAATAACGAGCGGGCGGTCGAGGACAACATAACAATTTTTTTTTTTGCCTTACCAAGTTGGTGAAATCAAACAAGGTTGATGACTCATGTATCATTGGGGATTCAGCTGATATCAAGCAACTTGTCACAATAACATAAACATATACAGAAAAAAACTGTTGTACTGGCCCGACTGACCTATTTTGTTTGTTAATTTTCAAAAATGTTCAATATATTTCAAAAAATGAGCAAAATATTACTTTTTTAATTTGTAAAATAAAAAATAAGATTGAAAATTTGAAAACAAGTGGGTGGGTTGGGACTATAGAACAGGGTTTTTCATCGCCTAATCTCTTTTCATTTTGCAGAGCATGGTGCGCACTATGAAATGGACTGCAATATCTGTGTATGCTTTGGCGGCGTGGAAACTTGTTCCAAACGACAGTGCGTGAACAAGCAAACGATAACTCCAGAAGAGAAGCGCCACCATACATCACTGCCATGTGACTGTGGAGATAATTACTCGCCGGTATGTGGGGCTAATGGACAGACTTATGCCAATGATTGCCTGGCAAAGTAAGTATAGAGTTGAGAGTAATTCAAAAGCTTTATGGTTTCACAGACCTATAATATTTAGAATGTTGCTATTAAGAGTCCTTGGCTTATGCTTTAATTACTGTAAAAGCCAATATTTTCGTAAAGATATTTTTGCGCATTTTGATATCATAGACATTTCACCAAAAAAAAATTGCGGGCGACCTTCTGGATGCACTGCATAAGCGTTGAAAACAATATTTTTGTGTGGAAAAATATTTTGCGCGAAAATGAAACCACCGCGAACATTTTAGCTTTTACAGCAGGCTTTCTCAACTAGATTTACTGATGCGCCACATTTTAGTAACCAACTTGTTGAAGCTCCACAGTTGGTCATATTTTTTAGAATTTACAACGGCAAAATTCGCTTCATGGCATTAATTTCAAAATATTTTAACATATATGTATAATAATCATAACTAATATTACTCTTTTTAGGGCACATTCGCGCATAGCGCACGAAAAATTGCTGTCTTTATACATCTGACCGTCATAGGCCTATGAAATCGAGCTATATCATGATAGGATGTTTTTATGTAAAACAAATTTCAACCACTCTCGCGCCACTTAGGATGCCTTGATGCGCCACCAGTTGAGAATGCCTGTTTTACAGTATCCTACAGTGCAACGGCAAACTGGTTCACTTTTAGTCACCTTTTCAGAATTCACACAGTAATCTTACTATGCAATTTCATGACTTTCTTGTACAGAGTAAGGCATTTAGATTTATTTTTTACAACTTTTTTGCAATATAAAAAAGAAATTGTTAAAAATTGTGACAATTATTAAAATAAAATAAATATATAGACGGACCGGCCGACCCTGCCATAGAACATGGTGTATTTTTCATCACCTTACTAATTTTAGTTTGTGTTTACAAGTTTATAATTTAATGTCCAGTCATCATACAGGAGATAAAACTCTTTCATATGGATTTGTTTGGCTGAAAAAGCACACTTAACAGAGCCTATTAAATACACGCAAATCACTAGCTATTTCCTATTTGCCATTGTGTAAACAAATTATTACGGGCCGTCTGTGGGGATATCGATTAGCTTCACGTAGATTTCTACACGTAAGATTTTTATTTTTCCAAAGTCATGAAATTCCCTGATAATATCTCCATTTAACTCCCTTTCCATCACTCTCTGACAACTGATATTTGACAAATAGTATCTTTATATTGTTAATAAACTTTATGTTAAGTCATACTGTTCAAAAATAGATGAAAATAGTGAATTTTTATCAATAGAACGATGAGTAATGAACTCACGGCTCGCTTTCCGTGTTTGTATGTATAGTCAATGGGGTTACGCTCGACCGTAAGATTTTGGTACCGATTCCGTAATTCGTCAATTCGGAAAAGTACAAATGACGTGGGCTTTTCTCAACCAATCAAAATGTATTTAACATGGACACGTTTCAAACACACCAAGTGTACGATGGCGTGTGTATGAGATGTGTACCTTATTTATTTCCAGAGATACAGCGAGCTGAATACATGCCCCGTAAAAACGCGTGCACTTGGTGAATTTGACAATAATGTTGTTATTCTTTACTGTGCGGGGAATCGTGAAATAATAGGATGGAAAAGTAAAATATTAAATGACGCAGGCATATATTTTTCTAAAAATATAAAACGTAGATTTTAAGAAAGAGAATTACTTTAGCTTTATGTGGACACGTGTATGGCATTCATACGTTATACACAGCTCAAGTTAGCTCAGTAGACACACAGTTGGTTGAGATGCGTCCTATACCAGTACACAGCATCGATTTGGATGTTTTTCGCTATACGAAAAGTGACCCCATGAATTCAATATGAGTTTGTCTATCACACGATTTTCCTCGACTCCCATTACAGCCATTTGATCCTCCTTGCAGGATTTTTCCCGTTGTTTATTGTCACAAAAAACAATACAAAACAAATTAATTGTAGATATTATGAGAAAATTACTTTTAAAATCGCAGCTTTACTCCTATCAATTGACTTTCAATTCAACTTGTTCCCACTTATTTTCCAGGTGTGCAGCTGAATTACTGAATGACCAGTTTGAGTTTGGTTCATGCTCCTCCAAGAATCCATGTCTACACAACCCATGCCCAGCAGGTCTTAAGTAAGCAAAATAAACAGATATTTTCACTTTGGCAATAGATAGAAGAAAATGTATCTGGCAATGCATATACATGCCAAGTTTATTGTATTTGAATATGAAGAGCTGTTTTGCAAATGGGCCTACATCCACTTCTGCCTTTTACTCATTTTGCATTATTAAATGGATGGCTATTCATTGTGTGGAATGTGGCTTGTATTGTTGGTGCCTCAATTGGCGTGCATGGATGCACTAATCCAAGTCATAGAAACAGTAATGAACACAGCCATACAATAATTTGATTAATTCCATGGACTTGTCAATACAAATTCACTGCAAAATGAGTAACATGTCGGGGTGGTCTGGTGGCCCTTTTGCAACAAAGCTCTTCATATACACATA
Organism: Ophiura sarsii; assembly: GCA_035610835.1. NCBI lineage: Eukaryota > Metazoa > Echinodermata > Ophiuroidea > Amphilepidida > Ophiuridae > Ophiura > Ophiura sarsii. The sequence continues at coordinate 70,901,665 of CM069447.1, forward strand.
CTGTTAGTCACTTTAGCACTACCTGCCTATCTAACAGTGCATATGATTGGTTAATTATAGGATATACTCATTTGAATAACCAATTAAAAACTTCTTCTAAAATATTTCACTCCAATCTTTATCAGGGATACAATTTTTTGAACAATGTTTCTGATTGGTGCAATAAATGATGTATCCATCTCTATGACCAATCAGCAGGTAGTTCTCAGGGGGTGAAAACATCCAAGATATTACCTCCTTTTCTAGCTTTTATTTGACTTTATTTTATCCTCATGATATTTTTTAATATTCCAAAAAAACCTTTGGTATTCAGGTTAAAGTCTCTTACCCGTACTTATTTGTGTTAATATTGTTATTTTTCAGGTGTGTTGTAAAACGTCAAGTATGTCTGAGTATATCCTACGCTGTGTGTCCACAATACCAATGCGGTAAGTCTTAGTTCATATGACTTCCCCAGTGTTCTCTCTTCGTATTCAGAGGGGTAACACATGATCATTCCAGGATTTTAATATACCCCCCGTTTGACGGCGTTTCAGGGACAATTTTGCTAATTTGACCCCCTTTTTCGCACAATAAATGGATATTTTGTCCAGTACTACTACCCTGTGGAAGATATCAGGTTAAGGTTGGTTTGTTCTACAACAGTGGTTCCCAACCTCTGGGTCGCGACCCCAACTGAGGTCGCAACGCACTTTTTGTAGGGTCGCGGACTAGCCTAATTTAACCAAAAATGTTGTATCATAGTAAACATACATGACTTTGTTCTGTAAGGGGTCGTGCTCTGATGCTGGTTTCTGGAATGGGGTCACCACCAGGAAAAGGTTGGGAACCACTGCTCTACAACATAATGGTGCTTTAACACTTAACATGCAGCTATTGTATTAGTTTGACCATATCGAGACAGATTTGTCAGAAATCTTTCCCTACTTCAAAGTCTATCTCAATAATTACTGAACCAATACTAGGCATGTTTGTACTTATTGTAATGCGATTCTCATGGTGATTCCAAATATGGTGATGAAACTCAATAATCTTTACATTTATGAAACATTTTGTGACACTTTGAACTGAACTGTCATCTGCAGATGACTGCAACATTGAAAGTGTTAAATATTTTCTTAGGTGTACTTCCCGGTAATAACAAGTAAATGAGTGTCCATGTTCAAACACAATTTTTGCCAATTTAATGTTGAAGTATTTTCTTCTGACTTTTGTGTTTATTTTACAGTTGCTCGTCGAAGTAGCTGTGTTGGTGAGCCGTACAAGCCTGTGTGTGACACACAAAATAATGAACATGTTAACATGTGTAGTTTATTGAGTAGAGGCAAGAAGTTAGCCTATCCTACTAGATGCCAGGTAAGCTGTAGGAGCAAATATTTGGGGGTGGGGGTGTCCAATTTAAAGCTGTAAGTGTAAGTGACCAAAGAATTTTTTTCTTCTTCTTATTTTAACTTACTATGGTCATGTTTAAAGGTCACATTGGTGACATTTTAGCAAATTTTGTTTATAAATGCAAATAAAAGTTTGTCTCATCATACAAATAACTTGTAATAATCATTAGCGGATAGTCGCAGAAATATTATCTTGAGAAATGTGGGCTAGTTTCTTTTTTCAAAATTAGTCTCAAAATAATAACAGACACAGATTATTATTCATTATAGAGGTTATGTAGCCATGCGCAATGGACTACAAAGGGGAATCGCACCCGCGGGCTATTCTACATTCAATTAAATTGGTGCATGACATCCAATTCATTGCATGAACCATGTTACCAAAATTGGCCTACATATCATGAAACAGGTGTCTTCTTTCTGAAAATCTTAAACACAGTTATTATTCCCGACAAAATGGCAGCTAATCTGTTACATGGATAACCTATTGCAATTTCCATCCTATATGTAAAATTAACCCTTACCATTCATTCATTCATTCATTCATAAAAGGTTTATTAACATAATTGTTATAGCAGAATAACATCTGAACTGCAACAATTTTACAATATAAAAACATTTATAAATATCAAAATACAATTGCACAAGCCCATCAATAATTATTTAAAAGATAATATCAAGAATAGTATTTAACCAAATAAATGAACCACACATTACATACACACCTCACAATTGCTCAGACTTCATGAGAGACTACAAAACATGACAATGTTACAATCTTGTACTGCACGGCGGCCCCATCAATCTTGTGCCACGCTCAGCGAGTGGTTCAACTGGTTAAAAAAACTGAAGTTTTTAGAACCTCCCCCGTGTAGCTGTCGTCAGAGCATCAGATTTGCATGCACGCGGCTTGGGTTCGATTCGCGGCGCGTGCGGAGACTGATTTTCCCCTCAAATTTGATCCGTTTTTCTCCCTGATAGTTTAATTCACAAAAACACGCCCGGGGAGTTAGGGTTAAGAAATAATCTAAATTTGAACATGTTTTATTGCTTTCCTTTTTACTTCAGGAAATATGCAGTATTGAGAAAAGAAAACCTGTGTGTGGTCACAATGGACAAACCTATAATAGTATGTGTGAAGCCTGGGCCGATAGAATTACAGTAGATTATTACGGGCCATGTCAAACTGTAGGAAAACTGACGGGTAAGTAGATAGGTAATCAGGGAATGGGGGGGGGGGGGGGGGGGGGGTTCATGTCGGTGTGCGGTCACAATGGACACACATATTCTAGTATGTGTGAAGCCTGGGCCGATAGAATTACAGTAGATTATTACGGGCCATGTCAGACTGTAGGAAAACTGACTGGTAAGTAGATAGGTAATCAGGGAATGGGGGGGTGGGGGGGGGGTTCATGTCGGTGTGCGGTCACAATGGACACACATATTCTAGTATGTGTGAAGCCTGCGCGGATAGAATTACAGTAGATTATTACGGGCCATGTCAGACTGTAGGAAAACTGACGGGTAAGTAGATAGGTAATCAGGGAGTGGGGGGGGGGGTTGGTTCATGTCGGTGTGCGGTCACAATGGACACACATATTCTAGTATGTGTGAAGCCTGGGCCGATAGAATTACAGTAGATTATTACGGGCCATGTCAGACTGTAGGAAAACTGACTGGTAAGTAGATAGGTAATCAGGGAATGGTGGGGGGGGGGGTTCATGTCGGTGTGCGGTCACAATGGACACACATATTCTAGTATGTGTGAAGCCTGCGCGGATAGAATTACAGTAGATTATTACGGACCATGTCAGACTGTAGGAAAACTGACGGGTAAGTAGATAGGTAATCAGGGAATGGGGGGGGGGGGGTTCATGTTGGTGTGCGGTCACAATGGACACACATATTCTAGTATGTGTGAAGCCTGGGCCGATAGAATTACAGTAGATTATTACGGGCCATGTCAGACTGTAGGAAAACTGACAGGGAGTGTGAATGGGGTTACCTGCATGGGTGAATCCGTTTGAAATCTAAACCCCTCTCTCTGTGTGGGAGATTAGGTCATGTCTTCCACTGGAATTTCAAATGGAACCCAAAACAACTCCTAACATTAAATATCCTTGTAATTCTCTCTGTATTAATTAATGTAATGTGATTTCAATTTTATTTATCAACAGCTAGGGACACTCTTCAACAGTGCCATGCTGTAACCTGTCCACATCTAGAGTTCCCTAACTGTATAGGATTGGTTCCCCCTGGTGGTTGCTGCCCTATATGTGGTAAGTTACCTGTTCACACCTAGAGTTCCCTAACTGTATAGGATTGGTTCCCCCTGGTGGTTGCTGCCCTATATGCGGTAAGTTACCTGTCCACATCTAGAGTTCCCTAACTGTATAGGATTGGTTCCCCCTGGTGGTTGCTGCCCTATATGTGGTAAGTTACCTGTTCACACCTAGAGTTCCCTAACTGTATAGGATTGGTTCCCCCTGGTGGTTGCTGCCCTATATGTGGTAAGTTACCTGTCCACATCTAGAGTTCCCTAACTGTATAGGATTGGTTCCCCCTGGTGGTTGCTGCCCTATATGCGGTAAGTTACCTGTCCACATCTAGAGTTCCCTAACTGTATAGGATTGGTTCCCCCTGGTGGTTGCTGCCCTATATGCGGTAAGTTACCTGTCCACATCTAGAGTTCCCTAACTGTATAGGATTGGTTCCCCCTGGTGGTTGCTGCCCCATATGCGGTAAGTTACCTGTTCACATCTAGAGTTCCCTAACTGTATAGGATTGGTTCCCCCTGGTGGTTGCTGCCCTATATGTGGTAAGTTACCTGTCCACATCTAGAGTTCCCTAACTGTATAGGATTGGTTCCCCCTGGTGGTTGCTGCCCTATATGCGGTAAGTTACCTGTCCACATCTAGAGTTCCCTAACTGTATAGGATTGGTTCCCCCTGGTGGTTGCTGCCCTATATGCGGTAAGTTACCTGTCCACATCTAGAGTTCCCTAACTGTATAGGATTGGTTCCCCCTGGTGGTTGCTGCCCTATATGCGGTAAGTTACCTGTCCACACCTAGAGTTCCCTAACTGTATAGGATTGGTTCCCCCTGGTGGTTGCTGCCCTATATGTGGTAAGTTACCTGTCCACACCTAGAGTTCCCTAACTGTATAGGATTGGTTCCCCCTGGTGGTTGCTGCCCTATATGCGGTAAGTTACCTGTCCACATCTAGAGTTCCCTAACTGTATAGGATTGGTTCCCCCTGGTGGTTGCTGCCCTATATGTGGTAAGTTACCTGTCCACATCTAGAGTTCCCTAACTGTATAGGATTGGTTCCCCCTGGTGGTTGCTGCCCTATATGCGGTAAGTTACCTGTCCACATCTAGAGTTCCCTAACTGTATAGGATTGGTTCCCCCTGGTGGTTGCTGCCCTATATGTGGTAAGTTACCTGTCCACATCTAGAGTTCCCTAACTGTATAGGATTGGTTCCCCCTGGTGGTTGCTGCCCTATATGCGGTAAGTTACCTGTCCACATCTAGAGTTCCCTAACTGTATAGGATTGGTTCCCCCTGGTGGTTGCTGCCCCATATGCGGTAAGTTACCTGTCCACATCTAGAGTTCCCTAACTGTATAGGATTGGTTCCCCCTGGTGGTTGCTGCCCTATATGTGGTAAGTTACCTGTCCACATCTAGAGTTCCCTAACTGTATAGGATTGGTTCCCCCTGGTGGTTGCTGCCCTATATGTGGTAAGTTACCTGTCCACATCTAGAGTTCCCTAACTGTATAGGATTGGTTCCCCCTGGTGGTTGCTGCCCCATATGCGGTAAGTTACCTGTCCACATCTAGAGTTCCCTAACTGTATAGGATTGGTTCCCCCTGGTGGTTGCTGCCCTATATGTGGTAAGTTACCTGTCCACATCTAGAGTTCCCTAACTGTATAGGATTGGTTCCCCCTGGTGGTTGCTGCCCTATATGTGGTAAGTTACCTGTCCACATCTAGAGTTCCCTAACTGTATAGGATTGGTTCCCCCTGGTGGTTGCTGCCCTATATGTGGTAAGTTACCTGTCCACACCTAGAGTTCCCTAACTGTATAGGATTGGTTCCCCCTGGTGGTTGCTGCCCTATATGTGGTAAGTTACCTGTCCACATCTAGAGTTCCCTAACTGTATAGGATTGGTTCCCCCTGGTGGTTGCTGCCCTATATGCGGTAAGTTACCTGTTCACATCTAGAGTTCCCTAACTGTATAGGATTGGTTCCCCCTGGTGGTTGCTGCCCCATATGCGGTAAGTTACCTGTCCACATCTAGAGTTCCCTAACTGTATAGGATTGGTTCCCCCTGGTGGTTGCTGCCCTATATGTGGTAAGTTACCTGTCCACATCTAGAGTTCCCTAACTGTATAGGATTGGTTCCCCCTGGTGGTTGCTGCCCTATATGCGGTAAGTTAATCCTTTTGACATATCTTCTAAATGTGTGTACTGTAATAGCCCAAACAAATTGTTGCCCTCAGCAACCGACCCTTAAATTTCAAAAATTAGGGTCGCAATTTTATTATTTTAGCCAAATTGTCAAAATATGACTATTTTCCCCTTGAAATGAATAAGTTTGCTTGAATAAATAGGGTGAAAACTATTGTCACTAGAAACATTAGTAAACTTGAAATTTACCAATTTGGTTTTGACATGAACAACAACAGCCAGACAGTAATATTTGTCAGCCAAAAAAAAGAAGAAGGGAACAAAAGAAAAGAAATCAAGGGCAACACACACACACACAATTGGGCCTAAATCATATGGATAATTTGACATTTACAACATGGGTTCTCAACAGGCGGGCCAAATTTGGTCCGCCAACCAGTTTAGTTTGGCCCTTTGAACACCTCTGAAATACAATGTACATAGAAATGTATAGGAAAAGCTCAGAAAGTAGTGTTCATTTGGCTTTCGAGCATACATTTTTGAACTCCCTTTGGCCCTCCATGGCCCGCCAGGAAATATAGTTGAGAACCCTGATTTGTATCTTGTAAGTGCAAATAATAAGATGGAACAGCAAGTCTCAACATATAGAGAGTGGGAGATGTAAAAGAGGGATGATGGAGAGAGAAAAAAGTAGAATGAAAGTGGCCGTCTTTTACTAAAGATTTCCCAGACATTTAATGTGGTTTTTTTGTCTGTTTTCTCCCTAATTTGACCCCCTAACTGAGTAAAATATCAACAGGATTTTGACAAAAGTACCCCCTCCCCCTTTCTTAAAAATGGTTGATTTTAGACCCCCGTAACGTGTTTGTGATCACGCATGCTTACAGTGAATTGGTTGACTGCCACCCCCACACCTGGCTTTTTAATCTTAATCAATAACAATCCTAATTATTTTCCATACGTTTATTTACAGCGGGTCAGACTCGTGTGTTATACAGCGAAGTAGAATCAGACAGAGTTGCAGCGGCTCTAGGCAATAAAGCAGTCAGTATGGATCAAATATTATATCTTCTAAGAAAAAGAATATCTGCAGTAAGTAGCCTAATCATATATCCCTGACAACCCCAAATCCAGTGTCCATTGCGGAAGACTTGAGCGTGTCATTCTGTTTTCAGGCATTTTTGCCCAATTTTAGGCATATAATTTAGGCTTAGAATCTGACAGTGTAACAGCGGCTCTGGCAACAAAGACGTCAGTATGGACCAAATAGTATCTCTTTTCAAAAGAAGAACATCTGCAGTGAGGGGCAAGGTTCGATTTCGACAACAATCCGCCAATTGCTTCTCGCAAAGATTCTCGCATTGGTCGCCTTACAATGATTTTTAAATTCTATATTCAGATTATTGTTTTATAATTTGTTAACATTAATTGTTTTATATTTTGTTATCTCTTTTACAGTCTGAATGTGATCTATTTGGTTACCTGAGTATAGAGGGCGACATTGTTCTTTTAGTCAAACCTGTAGCGAGTGAAGTTACAGATGTACATGTGAGTATGAGCCCAGGGGTGGGGAAGGGTGTTAATCAACTAGGCCAAACAAATTGTTTATTTGTCAATTGTGATGCGATCTGTGAAAACCCGTCGGATGTTGCAAAATGTGAAATAGAGATTATGGGTAAAATAAATATAATTTATTTAGATTTTGTTTAGAAAATTAATTTCTAATACTTTGTGTCATCACCTTTTATGAACTTTCACCTTTAAAAACTTACTTAAGACACTTTTCTAATTAGCTTCATAATGTCACTCTATTGAACTATGTATCTTTTATGGCCTGTTTTCATGATTTCTTGTTTTGTAGCTTTTTATGACATCACAATCATCATTCACTCATAACTTTTTTTGTAGTGATCGTAGAAAAATGATCAAAACAGTTCTGTAATCAGCACAGATTCAGCATTCTTATGATATAAATATCTCCAAAATAAAAATCCCGACATGTGGCAGGTTTTCACAGATCGCATCACAATTTTCGACCTACCATAATTTTGAAAACTGAACCGGACCCACAGCACATGGAACCGCTGGCCCGCATAGGCAATTCTAGCCACGGCTATCAGACCCGCTGGCCCGCATAGGCAATTCTAGCCACGGCTATCAGACCCGCTGGCCCGCATAGGCAATTCTAGCCACGGCTATCAGCTTTACATTCGCGCAGTATATTGTGCTCACTGGCTTGGTTGATTACGTCATGGAAAACCGTCCACGCATGCGCTGGAAGATAGGCTGGGTCGTGGAATTTGGTAGGGATAGGGTTAAGGGTCTATTTCAGAATTATTGAAATAAGCATCCGTTTGGTAGTCTAGTGACACTAGGCCAAAAAAAAGAAAAGTTGACTTGCCCTTTCCGACCGACCCAAATTTTCGGAAATTTAGGAGCTTTTTTTTTCAAAAAAAAGAAAGAAGTAATATTGAAGAAGAAAAAAAATGAAAAAATGAAAGAAGCACATAACAATATATGTATGAAAACGTGTTTTTGAGTAGTATCTGCTTGTTTAAAATGTGTTTTTGTGTTTAGTAGTATCTCCCTGTTAAGATTTTCAACAAAAAAACAAAACAAAAAAAACAAATCCGACTGTCCGACCCACACCCTGGCTCTGAAAGGGCAACTTAATTTTTTTTTTTTTCCCTATGGGGAAGCTTAAGATAATGGCTTCCGTACGGGGGATGTATGGATTACAAATGGAATAGCCCTATAATTATTTGATTCCAATTCTTATTTATCATCTATTCACAGATTGAACTTTGCAACAGAGAAGCTGAGAATATAGGCACTCTCATCAACTCTAGAAGTCCAACATTAGTCTCTTTCCTACACTTGACCCCATTGCTAGCAGCTAGCACCATCATGCCCGCATTTAATGCTACCAGCGACGCTACAAGGACTGGTGTCATATCCACATATCATATAGTATTATTACCCAGTGTCTGTATAATGTTGCAATTGTTACTTAGAGTGAGGTAGTATTGACTTTCATGTTCGGGGGAGGGTGGGGTGGGGGTACTCACGTATGCAAGGCATACGGGGACGTGCCGCTCCAGTGGGTCGTTTTTTCATGAGACATCCTTAGCCATGGGTAGGCTTTTCAACTGAAAAATCCTTATAGACATGGGTCTATTTTCGCGAAAATTTGCAAAAATAGTTTTTTCCCCCGATAACTTGCGAAAATTTGGTCTAAAATGAAGCAAAACCCCTAAAAATGGGTACAGATTTTTCCAAAATCACCCTTAGAAATGGGTAGGGGTTTTGAATCGCCAGCAACACACCCCCAACCAAACCAAATCTGAGTACCCCCCCCCCCCCCCCCCCCCCACCGGGGGGGGTGGGGGGGGGGGGGGGGGCAACTGCCGAGTGCAAAAACACACACACCCCTGTTTGTAATGACCTGCAAAAAGGACCAAACATGGTACTATCCAAATGAGGACCCACCAACCTGGACACACACCGTCACACCAATGACAAAAATGGCGGTTGAAAGAAAAATGGGTGTCAAACCGCCAACTAGACTGCTTGCTATCCAACAGAGGGTTAAGGGTGTATGGGGGAGAGCATCACCAAAGAGGATCTCGTTTAGCGTTTCTTATGTTGTTTGCAATACTTTGCATGATCAAGAAAGCAAGGACGTCCTCGTTTGCAGGTGTGTCCTCAGTTGGAATTTAAAAAACGGGTGTGCGTCCTCGTTCGGAGGTATTTACAAAAACGCATATACACCCCTACTCGTGTTTGCCCCCAAACGTGGACTAAGTTTGGTACTATCCAAACGTGGACATCTGAATGCGCATTCCACCGACATACCGAGGATGTATTTCCGCCATTTTGTTTGTGTATGTCATGTGTACGTACGAAGTATGACACTTTACCATCAACCGTGGATGGTTATTTCTACCTCTAAAACGAGGTCCTATCCCTGTAATGCATTTTGCATGCAATTGAGACAGATTACAGACCTCCTCTAACTGCGGACGGTCCACATTTGCAGGTATGTCCCCGTTTTAATACTGAGAAATCCCATGCGTGTCCTATTAGGCAGCAAACACCAACGCACCCCTATGGAAGAAGACACAACCTTAACCTCCCACACAGGGAGTGTAGATTTCAATTGGAGTCATCCATGCAGGTAACCCCCGTTTGAAATTCACACTCCCTGTGGAGAAGATTAAGGTAATGGCTTCCATAGTGGGTGTATATTTCAATCGAAATAGCCCAATATTGATATTGTATCACTACAAACAACCATGGAATTTTTGAGATGAGATCAAAGCAAATGTTGCCATATGTGTACAGCTACAGAAAAATGGTGTCGTTGTCTCTTATAGAAAAAGTTAACATCTTAATACCCACAAAAGGAGCTTTTTGAATGCTTCCATATGACACCTTTGTGGTTAAGATTGGATACTGTTTTTTAAATGTATTTTACCGACAACTGCGCCCTTTTGCCATTACATATATTGTCTAAAAAAGATCAACCCTAACTAATTCTCGCAAAGGTTTGTATGCTGTGTCGCTCACCGACCAAACCAGGTCAACAGGAGACACACTGCTAGTAAACGTATACCTAACTGATACTACTTTGGCTTCATGGCGTTAACCCTCTGAGAACAACCTGCCGATTTGTCAGAAAGATGGATACATCATTTATTGCACCAATCAGAGACATTGATAGAATAACTGTATCCGTGATAAAGATTGGAGTAAAATATTTTAGAAGCAGTATTCTAATTGGTTATTCAAATGAGTATATCCTGTCATTAACCAATCGCGTATTCTGTTAAATAGGCAGTTAGTGCTTACTCCAGAGCTCAGACTTATAATTTGTTTGCGGCCCTACTTTAAGTAATGGACTGTATACGATTGAATGGTATAATACACTAGCATTCATGAACATTATTATATTTATAAACCAAATTTATATATGTTTTTGTAAATAGTACAGAGAAATATTTATTGTATATAAATTAATATTATTATACATTGTGTGCGGCCTTTAATGTGTATATCATGTCATATAATATAATGTACAAGAAAACAAACAAACTGTAAAATTCTGAACTCAGAAAAATTGACAAAAAAATGCCCTCAAAAGAGGAACTTGTAGTTCAGTTGCATTCCTTGAGACAGCATTCAGAAATATGCAGTATTGATTGAATTAAATACACATAAACTCCTCAAACAAAGTTTGGAAATGTGACGTAATCAAGCAAAATGAGTCATAACTCGCCAATATTGATTGTGTTAGATATAACCAAATAAAGGATAGCATTTTCTTTTGTTTTGAAATCCTTCATTTGATCATATCTTTAGAATTAATTGTCCATTCGTAATGGGGGTTTCTGCTAAATGTTGCATGATCGCATCACTTTTACATATTGTGTTACATATCAATGAAAAGCTGATGTGTTTATCTTTCCATTGATACTCAATTTGTAGCAATGACTTGTTCCAATGCTCAGCCACTTGCTTGAGAATGTGGGGGGAGGTCGCAATCTGAATGTACCAAAACCACCACTATTTTGTGCTCAAAAGTCAATAGTATTTGACTCCACAGTGTAGTTGTCATTGAACAGAGAGCACGATATATTCATACACTCTATGTAGTGTCGACCAATCAGGAAGCAGGAATACAAATACGCGGAGTGCATTGAAAGTGTCCACTGCACTCCGCGTGTGCGCCGTTCAAATCACGCAGTGCGCGTTTTGTTTTGATTCGTTGTTCAAGATTCGCGGGTTCGCCGATTTTCACTGCGGGTGTTAGCAAACTTGTTAAAGTGTTTTTAGTCGCCATTTACATAGATCAAAATTATGCTTAAATTGTGAATTTTTATTTGTATAGTGTCGTGTATGAATTAGGTCAATGCATGCGTATGTTTTGTTTCTCGAAAAATTAGAAAAATCAATGCACTTGCGCAAATGTTGATATGCTCACAATAGCACTCCCCCTTCGGGGTCGTGCCATTATTCACACATCAACATCAGCGTGCATTGATTTGTCTAATTTCTCTCGAAACAACACATACGCATTTATTGACCTATAAGTGTTGAATTTGTCACATTTAGAATAAGACCTCTCCACATTCACAAGCAGGTGACTAAGCACTGAAACAAGTGATTGCTACAAATGAGGTATCATGGGGGGAAAAAAAGAACACATCAGCTTGTTCATTGATATGAAACAATACTAAATATCAGAAAACTTGGTGATTAAAACACATTTCTGAATTTCGTTTTTAAGGAGGTTACTTAAATTTCTCATTTTGTGGGATTGAATTCAGTGGCAGATTTAAGCAATACAAGTACAGCACCCATATATTATAGTTTGACAGTATTGGTAGAACATTGATGTGTTGAGATGTTTTTATAGTGAAAGTTACGGATAGTATTATTCACTTCTTTTATTTCATTCTTTTGATGCAACATTTCATCGTAAGCTTAGATAATCATTAGGCAAAAAAAAAAAATTGTGTTGCCCTCATAAGCCTAAAATCGGGAAGGACGGCCGGACGGATTTTTTTTTTTTTTAATTTTAAATTTTACCAAATCAATGATTTTATACCTATTATTTCAGTCAACATGTGTGAAGATACTAAGGAAAACGCTTACTGGATGTAATTTCAACCCAATGGTGAATATTTCGGTTTCTTGCCCATCTCTTTTTACAGATTGGAAGATCTTGAGAAAAAAATTGTGAAAAAAAATCTTGAAAAAAAAAAAAAAACCCTTGAAAAAAAAGGGAAAATCTTGAAGAAAATAAATAAAAAATACCCGGCCCACATTCTCAGAATTTTGACCCGGCCGGATGAGGGCAACACAACTTCTTTTTTTTTTTTTGCCTTATCATCAGCATCCATAGTGTAAGAACAGGGGGAGGCACTATGTGCCAAGAGGTGGATGGATGTCACATACAGATATGGGCTTTCAGATTTGTTCCCTATGTGTCGTTTTGTATGCTCCATGGATGGATACCCACAACCTATAGAGTACCATATGTGACGCGATCAAGAGGAATGAGTCGGATGTCGACCCTGGTCGAAAATGAGTTTTTAATACAGTTTTAAAGAAGACACCTAGAGCTTTCAGAAACCGAAAACCCCATGTCGATACGACGTTTTGTTCCAACGTTATGTCAAATTGTATACATGAATTTCCATCAAAACGTATGTAAGCCGCCATTTTGAATTGGCCATATCTCAATTTGGGATTCCCCGACATCCGACTCATTCCTCTTGATCGCGTCACATCTGTGAACACTTTCCACACGGCAGTTGTCTGCAGACAATAGTTCCAAAATTTCACAAAATGTTTCAAAGATGTCTAAAGTATTATAATTCATCACCATATTTGGAATCACCATGAGATATGAATTAAAATAAGTACAAACATGCCTAGTATTGGTTCAGTAATTCTTGAGATAAGACTTTAAAAGTTGGGAAATGTTTCTAAAATATCTGTTTTGCATAATATGGCAAAACTAATAGCCACATGGAAAGTGTTACAAATTCTAAGAGTATACAAGTTTTATGCTCAAATAGTCCCTTTGTTGGTTGGTTTTCACATTTTGTTGTCCCTGTGATTCTTGATACCCAAAGCAATTTGCTGTAAAAGTGCCACCACGTAATAGGATTGCTGTCTCACCCTACCATGATAAACCAAAAAAGATTTTAAAGACACCCCACAATGCATTGCATTTTTGTAAAATGCCCTAATTCTGGTCTCTAATATGTCTCGGTTCCCATAGACATATATAGACACAATCATGGCTTCATAGCGCGTTCATCATTGGAACTCTTAGGTTCTAGTTTACATCAATGAATAAATTAGTTATCAGTGTTCCTATTTCTTATTTCTAAAACTTACGAGCTCGACAAATGCATCATGTGAAAAAAGCTTAGTTGGCTGGGTTCATGCAATGCATTGTAAGAAGACCTTAAAATCTTCTTTGATGATAAACTAAACATTTTGCAAGCGTGATATGCACCTGAAATGTTAGTCTCCCCACAAATAAATACCGACGCTGTTCTGTCAAAACCTCGTATGTTTTTGGGCCCTTCAACATGCATAAAGTAAAACTGCCCAATGGTTTTGCATAGGAAGTGTTGCTTTATACATGTTCAGTGGCAAGAGCTCATACAAGATTTGAATAGGTGTGATTTTGGCCCTTGAACATGTTTAGAGCAGACTGCCCAACGGTATACATAGGAAATATTATCACTTTATACATGCCAAAGGGCCAAATGATTAAAATAATAAAATAGGGTCATTTTTGTTTTGTTTTTCTGTGATAAGGTATGTAAAGCAAGCATTTGTAAACTATGTGTTTATAATCTAAATTTGATAGCATCTTTTAATATTTCTACTGTGATATATTGTATACTTGTAAATATTATCTTGTGTATAATGGCTGAACTTATTTATATTGAAATGAATTTATACTGGTCTTTAAAAGAACAGTTTGAAAATATTGTAACAAAAAACATATTGCATTGTGAGCAAATAAAACTAACACAACCATCTAATTATTTTGATTTCTTGTTTGATTTGTTTAATGGGAACGCCCGTAGGGCGAGATTGTTACTTGATATCTTGGGATGGGATGTAATTACATATCGTTGCTGTTCTGTCAAAACCTTGTATGTTTTTCTAGCTTCATTCAGCATGTATGAAGTAAAACAGACCAATGGTTATGCATAAAAAGTGTTGTTTTATATCAAGCATGTGCAACCTTTTGTACCACACGGGCCGCATTGTGATTTTGAGATCTATTCACGGGCCGCAGTGATTGTCAAACATTCCAAAACACATCCAGAGGAGGAGTAATAGGGAGAGGTGAAGTCCGTTGCTCATGGAATACCAGCTTCTCTTCGTGTTATTTCCTCTTTATACTCGCTGTTACTGCTGCAAGCGCCATTTTAACCAGGGATTTTATCACACAATCACACCTTGAGTTATATTTACTAAATGCAGCGCATCACCACTAAATCAATCCCCCATTTGTGTAAAACTAGGGAGTTCCGGTTAAAATGGGCCGCATCAATGATAATTTTAGGATTGCTTGGCGGGCCGCAGGTTGCACACGCTTGTTTTATATGTTTAGGGGCAAGAGCATTTGATTTTGAGCAATATATTTGTTGTTGGCCCTTGAACATGTTAAGAGTAGATTGCCCAAAGGTAATACATAGGAAGTATTACTTTATACATGCTGAAGGGCCAGATGGAGATACAAGGTTTTGACAGAACAGGGTACACACCTAGCAACAAAATTCCCGGACCAATTCAAAATAGATAATCAGTACCAAAAATCTAAGATATACATTAAATGAGCAAATTTCTTCTCCGCAGTTTGATACCTCATTCAATAAAATCGAATGGATACTTTTTTAGTTATGGCGGTTTCAATGACCGCGCATGAGAACAGCAAAGTTGCACTAGGTATAGGAAATCATTGATGTGTGTGTGATTACGCACTGAAAATGTGTGTGTAAAGATAGCAAAGACTTTCATTCTTCACAGCTAGTTACACCCTTTGTCCCGCAAATTGCAGTTATCACTCTAGACCCATTCATCCAGATACCTAGGTGGCTCGTTCAGATAGCACAGAGTTATGACAGTAATCACACACAAATCAATGATTTCCTATACCTAGTGCAACTTTGCTATTGTTATGCGCGGTCATTAACATCGCCATAACTTTAAAAGTATCCATTCGATTTTGTTGAATGAGATATCAAACTGCGGAGAAGAAATTTTGCTCATGTAATGTATATCTCAGATTTCTGGTACCAATTATCTATTTTGAATTTAATTAGCCAACCTCAAAGCACCTGGTCTGGGACTTTTGGTGCTAGGTGTATTTGTACAGCCACAGCAAAAGAGTGCCATTGTCTCTTAGAGAAAAAAAGTTGAGATCTTAAGGGGGGACTTAAGGAAGTTTTTGATTTGATTTTTTGAATTTTGTGAGTGCTGTAATTATTGAACTATTAATCAAATGCATATAAATGCATATACATTTATGGAAAGAAAATGGATCAGAGAATCCAAATTTGGCGTCAATTTTGACCAAAAAAGTAGATTTTTTGAGAAAATCACAAAATTCACTTTTTTGACCCCAATTTTTTTTTGTTTGAACAAAGCTAACAAAAACAATTTTGAATCTCGAAAAATCAACATCTTTGGTCAAAATTGATGCTAAATTTGGATTCTCTGATCCATTTCCTTTCCCAAAAGGAATTTTTTATATACATTTGAGTCATGGTTCAATAATTACAGCACTAACAAAATTCAACAAAAAACTTCCTTTTAAGGGGGGACTTAAAAGTCCCCCCTTAATACCAACATTTTGGCTTAAAATTTGTTTGTTTTGAAAATATTGACCAAAAAGTGCCAAAAAAATGTTTTTTATCTCAAAAATCTCATTTTTGGCACTTTTTGGTCAATATTTTCAAAACAAACAAATTTTAAGCCAAAAAAAAAAATTCGCTCCTAGATAATTGACTTTAGATGATTTTGGTGAAATTTTGGAATTTTTAATCAAAAACTGATATTGTTAGGTTGTCTGAAAATTTTTGACGCCAAAAAGGTGATTTTTGGGCAAAAATGTAAAAAACACTAATTTTAGTAAAATTTGATACCAAAAATGGATTCTCTGACTCATTTCATTACAAAAAATGTATACTTTTATGTACATCACATTTATAATTTAAAAGTTACAGTGCTTGATAATTTGGCGCCAAACAGGGTTGACACCAACCTTAACAAGGACAGCTAGAGGAGGGGAGGGTGCACTCGTGTATAAAAATGGAGAGCATCTATGCAAGTATAAAATCGCCCTTAGTTCTATACAGGCCTGGCCAACCCATACCTTTCTTTTAAAAAGAAAAGAAATGCAATCATGACCCTTGCACCCCAGTTGAAAATGTTAACTTTTCCATCACAGTTTCCTCAAATTAGCTTTAATTGGTCTGAAATATATCATTTCAAACCAAATTAAGCTAATTTCAGGCAATTAAAAGCCAACATCTTTGTGTGCTTCACACGCATCTTGCTCCCAAATTTTTCTCTCCCCCACCCCCAATTTTTTGTTGATGATGCTGTTGCTGTTTGGGGCGTAACTAGAGGGGGCAATTACCTCCCTGCCAAAAGACATGCCCCCAAACGAAATGACACATGCGCCATGTATATACACTGAGCCAAAAAAGAAACTTATAAAAAAAAAGAAACTTATAACATTTCAACAGATCACCAAATAAAATTCTGTGCATGAAAATGTACCAAATTTGGATACAATATTACGAATATTACTATTAATATTGTATCCAAATTTGGTACATTTTCATGCACAGAATTTTATTTGGTGATCTGTCAACATTTTATAAGTTTCTTTTTTTTTATAAGTTTCTTTTTTGGCTCAGTGTATATATATTTATCTTTGAATGAAACCTTTTTGAAAGAAAAAAATATGCCTATTAACGTTGTTAATTGGTCACCAAAGTAAAAACTTTCTACTTTTCAGCTTTTTACTACAAGACGATTTCATGAGACAAGCTGCAGTGTCTTACATCTTATGGATGGAATCAAAAAGAAATCCTAAATAGACTTAAAGGGACATTAAGCGGTGTTGAAAATTTTAAATGTTTAAACATTTACTTCAGAATTCAAGATGAACATTAAAAATGGCCATTACTGTTGTTTCTACTAGCAAAAACACAGCAAAACTTGATTAAAACAATATCATCGCTATTTATTGAAAAACGCCCTCTATGCAAATATGGTTCGCGTTATGTATCACGCGTACTGCAGGGGAATACTGTCGGACGTAAAATGCTCGTCCCGCGGGACAAGCATTTTTAAAATCGATGTTTTCTTGTACATAGAGGGCTAATTTTTCTTAATCCTTATAGGTGTAAGTTCATACATGTAATACAATTATAAAAATAAACTAATGCCAGTTTTTATCATAATTGAGGGCGCATCCTCCAACACATCTCTTAGTGCCCCTTTAAGTAGAGCGGGAAAACATGGACAATTTCCTTACCCACATAATGAGGGTTTACAACTATTAAACTCATTGTTAATTGATTGGTCTGATTCAATAACACAAAACATTTGATCAAAAATTCTTACACATATTTTTATTTAAGCCTTAAATTTGTATGTTTACATATATGCAGTTTGATGAAATACAATTAATTAGAAAAGGTATGTCTATACATAAAATTACAAGCGCATTATATAGAATTGGATTTTTGGTTTGACTAGGATCAAATTGAAGCAGAAACCTTTACTTAGTTGATTACTTCCATGAGATCCTCCCTATACATAAAAATAAATTTACAAAAAACACTAAGAAAATGCAACGAAATACAAACAGACAAACAAGTAAAAAGGCAACGTCTCCCTCCCCTTTGACCTGAGGGAAAGGGAACACAAATATTAGATGTGCTATTATAAAAGGTAATTCAAATACATGTACATACAGTGGGCATTTTTGCACTACTGCATAACTAATAACACACAAATATATTTCTTTTGTGTATAGATGAGGTGACCGTTGTTTACATCAGTAGTGTTTACATATTAATTAGCGCCTGGTCTAAAGACATGCTAGGGGTACTAGTCCATGACTACTGCATACATCATACTATATGAAAGCAAAACACACATCACTGAGCGCC
Source organism: Ophiura sarsii (assembly GCA_035610835.1). Taxonomy (NCBI): domain Eukaryota; kingdom Metazoa; phylum Echinodermata; class Ophiuroidea; order Amphilepidida; family Ophiuridae; genus Ophiura; species Ophiura sarsii. The sequence goes on from CM069447.1 coordinate 70,920,195, forward strand.
AATTTTAAAAGCACATGCCCTTATGGTGCGCACGCAAACCGCCGGGCAACCAGATTTAGTACCTGGTCTTTCATTGTGCTTAGGGATGCATACCATGACTACTGTACTATTACACTGTAAGCATGGTAAGTAATGATCAATCAAGTGTGAATTAAAGCACCGTTCCCTGTAGGTGCGCACGCATACTGCCAGGCACTACGTCACCGGTCACACCATCTATAGGTCATGTGATGAAACTTCAAATCGCCCATTTAAAAACATGCAAAACAATTGAAAATCAACATGGTGTTAAATGTAATCGCGCAAAAATTGCCACTTTTACAATATTGCAATGGTGAACCGATAAACATTCTTTGGTTGTAACAATTGTGACCTTGCACCACAAAATGAGCGGAAAGTCGCGGTGAAGATGTTGCTGAATTGAGCTAGGATAGCATGTTATTGATTTTTGCCGTTTGTTATTAGTATGGACCAAGCCCTTTTATTATAGCGGGATTATAAAATAAATAGCCTGGCATGGCTGGTAATACTCTTAAGTTAAAATAACAATACATACTGCTATTTTAGAATTCCCCTATTAGGGACCATCGGGTCTATAGATGAGGTGACCTTTGTTTACGTTTAGGATGCCCTCTGTTGATTTGAGACAAAACACACCGGGCAAGAGTTCCTATAGTTTACATAGGCCAGATCAGGTTTTCTAACTAGATTGTGGTGTCACAGCAAATTGTTATCAAAACTGTCTTTAAACTTGCTTAGGAATGGTATAAGCTATAGCATTTCACACAAAAAATTAAAAATAAATGAGTTTTACAATTCATTAGAAAGAAATTTCATGTTGTCTTCATTAACTTTACTGTATATTCTGCCTGGAGGGAATCAACAGAGGGTGTCCCATTTGTAAATACATGACGTCACCGGTCACACCATCTATACCAACAACAATTTAAACGGCAAATCAATAATATGCTATGCTCCCTCAATTCAGCAACATCTTCGCCGCGATTTTACGCACATTTTGTGGTGCCAGGTCCAAATAGGTCATCTTTGTCTACACTAACTAAAACAATTAATATTGTAACACACTAACCAACTAACTAGCAGTGGCGTATAGGTTTTTCATATTGGAGGGGCGAGAAATAAAAGTGAACCAACAAGACTTTACCGACGTAACAAAATGAAACGCTGTGAGTAGCCGTGTACAAACTTGTTGAAAATGTACAAGTCCTAGTATGTGCTGGTACCCAGGCGTAGATACCAGTTTACAAATTTGCGCTATTACACTTATGTTGCCATGATTGAGGTACATTTTGGCTCTAAAATATTGCTATCTTTGTACTAAATTGACCCTCATAATTCCATGATTTCCCTTATCAAATGAACCGTCAGTGCCAATCCCAACCGACCAACCCAAAATATTGGTAGGCGATCGCCCCCTGGCTACGCCACTGCTAACTACAATCGCGGCCATAATTAGTTGGAACATCCATGTAATAATTACCCTTTCGTGCGTTCCCGTTTGCGCAAAATGTACACTATCAAAACATTGCTGTCTTTGACGGATGGCTTAAAGCCTTTCCTAAACATTAATAACTCCCCCCTCCCCACTGGGCAATGTTGGCCCTTCCCAGTATCCCGTAACCCAAAAATCATGTTTCAACATTGATCCAGGGGGAGAGGGGGAGTTTTTAAACACACATATAAAAGTGTTCCAACAATATTGGCCGAGATTGTCTCCTCGAGTGACAAATGTAAAGTTTTCGATTAGTTTAAATCATTGTATTTTCGTAACGGCTAACTCGATTTGATTGATACTTGGAGATCATTTTGCCTACATACCAGAGATAAAAGTGAATGACAAAATTTGATCTTTTCATTAACGGTTTTAGGGAACGGTCACTTTTATTTAGATATAAGGTCTATTTCTGGTGTATTTTTGTTCATAAAATGGTCACATGGATTCACTTTATGTCCAGAACTATTTATCAGCTCGCTGTTAAATTAGCAGAATGTGATAATAGTATTATGCCCACTGTTCATACTATCAATTTAAACATTTTGTGTTTAATTTATTTGGAGAAACGGTCACATTTGAATCGGAATTAGATAGTTTAGGTCTAATGTCAAATTGGAAAGCAGTGATTATCTATATGAATTTGTTCTATTTTTTCAACAAACTTCACGCAATTTTAACAATCGACTTATTTCTTGTTTTAAATAAATAAATAAATAAATAAATAAATAAATAAACAAATAAATAAACCTAATTGTACATATTCATGAAGCTCTATTTAACACTTTCCACGCGGCAGTCGTCTGTAGACGACATTCCAAATGTTCACAAAATTGTGAAGCATGTGAAAATCATAGTCGGTAGACTAATAACATATGTAAAACACACAGGACTTGTTATGATTTTATTTAAAAAGAAACTCGTAGCTCTCTTTTATTGACATGTCAACCATAAACATCAATATTGGTATTACCTCCTTGCGTTATAATGCATAATAAAACATACCCCCCCCCCCCCCCCCGCCCCATCCCAACCTTTACACAGAGATACATATTAAGCGTCGCTCGCAGTCAAATGATATGCAATCTCGTGTCAACAAATCATAGATATAACAGGTTACAATGTAATTATGGAACTGTGTGTGCATGTCGAGGCTACTCACAGTATGCCACAGTATGCCAACACACGACACGCAAAATCGATTGAAGCCACAGTAAGCCATGATAAGGAAAAGGAAATTAGGTCAAAGACTTTTATCTGAAAATGATGGCATACTGTTGAAACTCGACATTCCCGTAATATTTTGGACTCCTGATTGAAAATATCCCATGGATTACTGTTATGGCCTATCCAAATACGTTGTCAAATTGAACTATATACAGTGCATTAACAATAACGACTGACCATATCGATTATGTCTATAATTGCCCTGATATCTTTTAAAACGCTGTTCCGTGGTATGGTCTCATCCGTGGTGTAGTGGTAAGAGCGCTGTTGTTGCGTTGCTTTCATGCTGTCAAACCAAATGTTCTAAGTTCGAGCCTGGCACCGGACTATGTTTCGAATATTTTTTTAAATAATATCCATTTCCCCAGTAGACTTTTAAAAAGACCATATAACAATTAATTTAACTTGTTGATAGTCCGCCAAAGCGACCAGAATATATCCCTCATTGAGACACATGATAGTCGCGTAAGCGACGATAGCGCCCCTTCCCCTTCCTTGTTATCATGGTTATGTAATCCATTTTGAATGACGCAGGACTCGCGTAAGCGACGAGAGTGTGTTCCATCATGTTTAGCTGTTGGTATATGTGATCGAGAAACCATTTACATTTAAATAACTGGCAACATCCATAATTTATTGGGCATTTAGTGTGCCAAATATACCTCTGTAATTAAAAGTGACCTATCCCTAACAATAAGTTGAAGCATGACCTTTTTAAGTAGTTTGCCACGTGACCAATAACATAACCCATCTATCCTCCAAATCTAGTAAAGATAGCTTTATTGAATCAAAAGTTATGCCCAAAACCCTTAAAACAGATGATTTTTTTAACAGATGATTCAGACAATCGCGGCCATAATTAGTTGGAACATCCATGTAATAATTACCCTTTCGTGCGTTCCCGTTTGCGCAAAATGTACACTATCAAAACATTGCTGTCTTTGACGGATGGCTTAAAGCCTTTCCTAAACATTAATAACTCCCCCCTCCCCACTGGGCAATGTTGGCCCTTCCCAGTATCCCGTAACCCAAAAATCATGTTTCAACATTGATCCAGGGGGAGAGGGGGAGTTTTTAAACACACGTATAAAAGTGTTCCAACAATATTGGCCGAGATTGTAGGTCCTGTTTTTCTAAACGCATACTCTTATAACATTAGCGAAATAGCCATTATTAAGTTCTAAAATGACCACAAAAAATAAAAAAATGTCACAGACACATTTATGATAAGGTGACAAGGCTATATTAAAAAAATCTTTTGTCTCAAAGCTCTTCAGTTTTTCAAAACTTAATGCAGAATGCGGGTTTTTTAAAGTTTTATTTTATTTTTTATAAAATATAAAATATTGATATGCTTGTAAAAGTGACCTTTTTGTATGTGATGTGATCAATGAAAATTTGAAAAATCTGTGAAACTTTGGGATTTTTTTGAAGAAAAAAAAAAAAATTACATTAAAAAAAGATTTTTTTTTATCCTAACGCGCACCAATTAATTAACGCGCGCGGGAGCTTTGAGACAAAATATTTTTTTAATATAGCCTAACAAATACATTAAATTATTTATTCATATATAATTTTATATACATAGTTTGATCTATAATAGTACCATATAACAATAAATTGGAATTCAAAGCTAACTTTTATTCATACACATTGTCACCACAGTCCAATAGGAGTGCACTACCTTAAACAGTACAGTGTTAGCAAATCACAGGAAAATCAGGTTGAGTCAAGTCATTTATAGTCGTATTTTTAGGTTGAGTCAATCAATTCACTCGAGTCACTGTACACATTTTATGCGGTTGAGTCCCAAATAAAATAACTCAAATCAATTGCCTGATTTCAACCCCAAGTCACTAGTTATGGCATCATCTGGATAACAATCCAAGGGGGAGAGGGTGGTGGTCAGTGAACTATTACAGTATAGAGGCCATCCATGTGTCGGCCATATTTGCTAAATTCTGTTTCAGAATTTAAAAAGACCAACACCACAGATATATTAATCTGTGACCAACACACATGTTGATGGATACTCGTTTAAATAACCTGCCAAATGTATTTATAAGTCATTCTTGAAACAGTAACACTCGTGCATTAAATTGATCTGAACAACTACTACTACGGGTAAGAGAACCTTTTCTTAGGCCAAAAAAAAAAAAAGTTGACTTGCCCTTTCAGGGTCAAAGTCAGGGTCGGACGGTCTGATTTTTTTTTGTGTGTGTGAAATTTTTTGAAAATTTACTGCACAAAAACACGTTTTAAAGTTGTTGTTTTTTTATTTTATTTTTTTATTTTTTATTTTTAAACAAGCAGATACTACTCAAAAACACGTTTTCATCTTTCTTTATTGTTATGTGCTTCTTTCAATTTTTTCGGTCGGAAAGGACAAGTCAACTTTTTTTTTTTTGCCGTACGGGCACGCGTAAGTGAAGTAGATTCCCTCTATTACTTTATAGTGAATTTTTGCTTCAGAGGAAATAAATCTTTAAATAATAATAATAATAATCTGGATTTATAAGTGCCTTTTCCAAAGGGTTCAAAGCGCTGTAATTTCGCTGCCACTGGTTCAGTTCCTGGAGGATGGTAGGTTCAAGAATGACAGTGATCCCTGCATTAACCCTTTGAACACTGGCGGCCGCTATAAAGCCTAATATGCATATCGTATATACACTGGCGGCCGGTATAAAGTAGCTCACATGTGCGCATTGTTTACAATCTTTGAGGGAATCCCCATCGAATATAAACATGCCCTTTGACCCGGAGAGTAGCCTACGGGCTATGGGCTGCACATAGTTTGTCTGAAAATGCGTTGAAGACGATATCTGTGCTGATAACTGGGGGGTTATTTCATCAATTTGGTCGGAATTTCTGGATTTTTCAATTGCGCCGTCGGCAGCAGATGTTTTAGCAAGGGTCATGGACTCTGATACGGAGGATATATATGATTCTGACTATAGTAATAAAGATGAACAAGACACGGTAAGCATGCATAGGGCAACTACAAAAGTGCTAGTAACTGTTATGGCAACGTAACAGACAGTGACATTATGCCCTATTGAGGGGTATTTCGGCAGGGGTGTCAGGGTGGGGCTACCATTTACTCAGGGGTGTGAGTGTTCAAAGGGTTAAAAGGTACCTATTTTCATTTGCAGTATATTGTATTGCTTTTTAATAAAGCAGAAGTTTTGAACTGAACCACTTACTTTACCATCTCAAAATGTGGGTATTTCTTTAAAAACACATATGTGCTGCTAATATTGAATCTTTTCAAGTTAAACTATTGTAAATATTGTCATCATTATGTTTAGATGCATTATAATGACAATTCCTACAATCAGGATCTGTTCCATCCTTAAATTCTGGAAAGTGGAACGTTCAGATTTTCTGGTCTGTTATAACTAAGCTCCGAAGGTTACCGCGTTGCGGAATTTCTGCCAAAATCGCGGAATTGAGGTTAAACGCGGAAAACGACATTTTGATGAAAAGAAGAATAAAAAATGCACAAAAACGCCTAAAACACAAAATTTATAAATAGTCTTGAATAAAACAATATAAATATTAAAAAAACGATACAAAAATGATGTGTTTTTCTGTAAAGTGTGTTTACTTTGGTTTTATAGATCGTAAATGTTAAGCTTTCTTGGGGGATAATTACATTTACAAAGCGGAAAAACGCGGAATTCGACAGTTGCAAAGCAGTAAGCAGGCAAAACCATAGATAGGTTGTGGTACGTATTATGGGGTCTAAAATTGACCGTTTTCAAGAAAAATTGAACTTTTTCAAATCCAGTTGATATTTTTTCTCGTTAAGAGGGTCAATTTGCGGAGAAATACACGCTAAATCCTCATTTTATGGTGGATTTTGACTTCAGAGATAATACACATTTGATATTATTTTGTGTCACACATAGTTACAGCATGACATTTGACTACCCTCCTCCCTGTGGCAAAACCTTTTCCTACTTATATACGTCCGGTGTCTTTCAAATCAGTGTAAAGACTCTTATGATACTCCTCACGACGTTTGTGCAGTTCCTTATCGTCACGGCAACTCTTAGCCCAGTAGGTCAATCCAAGAGCAGGGCGCCACCTTGTGTCAGATCTGTGAAAGGTTTCAAAAAGATCATGAGTGTGAGAGGAGACTTCTACTAAAAACATGTGCATAGCAACTACAGGGAAATGTTTAATGTTATCAGAATACAATCAATCCATGACTTAGAGGACAAAAGCCAAACTTGGTATACTTTAAATTCATGTACTTGGTCTTTCTGACTGGACTGCCTGCATAGATGCCAAATAAGTTCTGAGCAAAGTTCATGGTAATGTTTTTCAATAACTTACGTTCACATACTGTAAAGTGGAAATTTTCAAGCTTTGCCCATTCCGAACAAATTTGCTTGTTTTTATTTTTGAGATTTTGAGCTTCCTAACATAGACCTACATACAAATTGAATATATTTGCCAGTTTTTATTTTCGCGCTTGCTGATTTTAGCACAAAAGGCACGAAAATAAATGTAGCGCAAAAATGTCCACCTTTACAGTATACATATTCAAAAATAGTGGCATCCTGCCCTTAAATTTGTTTTTTATGGGATTCAACAAATTCGACCCAAATCACAATTTTGCCCAAGACTTAATAAATTGCGATAGACAAATCTTTGGGTGCAAAATTTGATGTGTGGATGGTGTCTTCTCTCATTGAAACGCATCAGACATGCATTTTCATGAGGTTACACATCTCTGAGTATTCCATGAATCTATACAACATCACCAAAACGGTTTATCATTCTGGCAGGCGTTGCTCCGCCAGACATCAGGAAAACTGTGGCAAGTAGAGCAGAATGCCGGAAACAAGTTACAGATGTAAGACATCTTCTGTACAACCACTCAACACCAAATTGGCGACTATATCAAAGAAAAGCTTCATCACCAGCACCCTCCCTCCAATCAACACATGAGAACACCCACACCCAGCTGTTACCATCTAGCCTGCAGGGTCTCTACCACCAGAAGCAACTGAAGCTTGGATGTACTGGAGATGTTGGAACCGTCTGTGAACTGGTGTGGGATGATGTAAGGAATCTATGCATAAGAGGGCAGTGGCGTAGCTAGGATTTTTTTCAGTGAGGGGCAAGATTTCTGAAATTTTCGTAAAAGGTTGCCCCAATATTTTGTTTGCAGTCAGTCACCTCGTGAATTTCATGTAAGTGGGGGGAGGTCAAATAAAATGTGCACGGTCAAAACAATTCGCACAGTCAAAAAATCACACAGTCCAAAAAACAGCACATTCAACAAATAATGGCCAATCCTCAGGGTTTTAAACAGTTATCTCTATAACATTTTCATTTATTTATAAAAAACAGGCGAAAAATGGTCATTTTTAAATAGTTATAACGCATACAGGGTGTATACAAAAAAATAGGACACTTTTTCATGACGGTGTAATACTTGTTATAATCACTGGACCATGACCAATTTAGTCTCAATGTAAAGCCCAATTAATTATTATAATATCCTGAAAATGAGAGATCAATCCGATGAAAAATAAGAAAACTAGCATAATTTGCGTAAACCATGTCATGTACTGGTTTGTACAATAGGATTTACATGTATAGACCAGTAAATAACATGGTTTACGTTACAATAATTATAAACATAGAAAATAATCTATCAGTCAATAGCAAAGATTAGTTTGGTAATCCATTTAATTCTGGCACAAATCAATACTGGCTAAATATTCCACAAATTTAATCAGATGCATGAATGTTCTGTGCAAATTAAAACAGTTCTCGAACCCACTGTAGATGGTTCATTAGCATGATAAGAAGTAGAATTGGCATAAATAGTGTGCGCGTTCATGTTACTCTACTGTTACTGTGTGAATGACCATTGTACATAGTACAAAATAGATTGCCTTGCCTAATAGGTCACAATTTCCTTAATTAATGATGGATTTTTCTCTTCTTTTCAGGATTTGATCTTTATCGGTTGTACTTTACAGTGAAATAAAAATTGGTCATGCTTCAGTGATTTAACAAGGATTTAAACCATCATCAAAAAGTGTCCTAATTTTTTTGATACACCATGTATAAACACTACATCCGTAAAGTGGGGCGGGGGCACAACAAATCTGTCGGGGGGGGGGGGGGCATCTGCCCCCCCCCCCCTTCCACCGAGCTACGCCACTGTAAGAGGGGCTACACCAGTAGTTCAACTTTATGTGCTTGTGGCCAGGAACCTCAGACAATGCAGCATATGTTGCAATGCCCACTCCTGGAGGAGGCCAGCACAACTGAAGATTTGGCATATAACGGAAATGTGTTCAGGGGTGGATTGAAGTAGTCTAAAGGGTACAACAGAAGAAAAAGATCAAAACTGTACTTGCACTATGATTGTTTTTCATAAAAACTTACATATTTTCTCCAGCTCTGTGAATCATGTAGGCATGATGTCCGAGCAATGTACCTACAAAAAAGCGGACACAATTAGTCTATATAATTTAAAACTATAATTTATTTGTGCAATACAAAAACGTTAAAAATAGTTTCGCTGGTCATTGACTAGCTTTTTCCAAATCATCTTTGTAATCTATAAGACCTGGCTGAAACCTAATGTATTGGTTCTTTTGTAAGATGACACCCACCCCCTCCTTGAATTAAAACCCATGCAAACCCACCTATAGGGACATCCATCATGAGTTCCTTATGAGATCTTGACTGCATCCTAATGCAGTGGTTCTCTTGTAAGATGACCCCCTCCTTGGATTAACCAATGCAAACTCACCTATAGGGATATCCATCATGAGTTCCTTATTCTTCATATCATCCGTGTAGTCTATAAGACCCTGACTGAATCCTAATGCAGTGGTTCTTTTGTAAGATGACCCCCTCCTTGTATTAACCAATGCAAACTCACCTATAGGGACATCCATCATGAGTTCCTTATTCTTCATATCATCCGTGTAGTCCAAGCATGTGCAACCTGCGGCCCGCGGGCCACATGCGGCCCGCCGACCTCTAATCTGCGGCCCGCGAAGCAATCCTAAAATTCCCACTGATGCGGCCCGTTTTAAACGAGCTCCCTAGTTTTACACAAATGGCGGATTTATTTGGTGGTGTGCTCCCTTATAATTAGTAGGGTGATGCGCTGCATTAAGGAAATATAACCCAAGGCGTGATTGCGTGATAAAATCCCTGGTTAAAATGGCGCTTGCAGCAGCAACACTGCAACAGTGAGTAAAAAGAGGAAATTACACGAAGAGAAGCGGGTATTCCATGAGCAATGCACTTCGCCTCTCCCTATTACTCCTCCTCCGGACGTGTTTTGGAATGTTTGACAATCGCTGCGGCCCGTGAATAGATCTCAAAATCACAATGCGGCCTGTGTGGTAGAAAAGGTTGCACATGCTTGGTGTAGTCTATAAGACCCTGACTGAACCCTAATGCAGTGGTTCTTTTGTAAGATGTCCCCTCCTCCTTTGATTAACCAATGGAAACTCACCTATAGGGACATCCATCATGAGTTCCTTATTCTTCATATCATCTGTGTAATCTATAAGACCCTGACTGAATCCTAATGCAGTGGTTCTTTTGTAAGATGACCCCCACTCCTTTGATTAACCAATGGAAACTCACCTATAGGGACATCCATCATGAGTTCCTTATTCTTCATATCATCTGTGTAGTCTATAAGACCCTGACTGAATCCTAATGCAGTGGTTCTTTTGTAAGATGACCCCCCCCTCCCACTCCTTGGATTAACCAATGCAAACTCACCTATAGGAACATCCATCATGAGTTCTTTATTCTTCATATAATCTGTGTAGTCTATAAGACCCTGACTGAACCCTAATGCAGTGGTTCTCTTGTAAAATGAGCCCCTCCTTGGATTAACCAATGCAAACTCACCTATAGGGACATCCATCATAACTTCCCTATTCTTCATATCATCCGTGTAGTCTATGAGACCCTGACTGAATCCTAATGCAGTGGTTCTATTGTAAGATGACCCTCCCACTCCTTGGATTAACCAATGGGAACTCACCTATAGGGACATCCATCATGAGTTCCTTATTCTTCATATCATCTGTGTAGTCTATGAGACCCTGACTGAATCCTAATGCAGTGGTTCTATTGTAAGATGACCCCCCCCCCCCCTGGATTAACCAATGGGAACTCACCTATAGGGACATCCATCATGAGTTCCTTATTCTTCATATCATCTGTGTAGTCTATAAGACCCTGACTGAATCCTAATGCAGTGGTTCTTTTGTAAGATGACCCCCTCCTCCTTTGATTAACCAATGGAAACTCACCTATAGGGACATCCATCATGAGTTCCTTATTCTTCATATCATCTGTGTAGTCTATAAGACCCTGACTGAACCCTAATGCAGTGGTTCTCTTGTAAAATGAGCCCCTCCTTGGATTAACCAATGCAAACTCACCTATAGGGACATCCATCATAACTTCCCTATTCTTCATATCATCCGTGTAGTCTATGAGACCCTGACTGAACCCTAATGCAGTGGTTCTATTGTAAGATGACCCTCCCACTCCTTGGATTAACCAATGGGAACTCACCTATAGGGACATCCATCATGAGTTCCTTATTCTTCATATCATCTGTGTAGTCTATGAGACCCTGACTGAATCCTAATGCAGTGGTTCTATTGTAAGATGACCCCCCCCCCCCCTGGATTAACCAATGGGAACTCACCTATAGGGACATCCATCATGAGTTCCTTATTCTTCATATCATCTGTGTAGTCTATAAGACCCTTACTGAATCCTAATGCAGTGGTTCTTTTGTAAGATGACCCCCTCCTCCTTTGATTAACCAATGGAAACTCACCTATAGGGACATCCATCATGAGTTCCTTATTCTTCATATCATCTGTGTAGTCTATAAGACCCTGACTGAATCCTAATGCAGTGGTTCTTTTGTAAGATGACCCCTCCCCACTCCTTTGATTAACCCATGCAAACTCACCTATAGGGACATCCATCATGAGTTCCTTACTCTTCATATCATCCGTGTAGTCTATAAGACCCTGACTGAACCCTAATGCAGTGGTTCTTTCGTGGGGTAGCTCCCCCTCCTTCTGTGATTCTGGCACATAAAACAAGCAGCCTATGGTATTGTCAACGTCATCAAGAGCCAGCCAGAAGGTTATTCCTATCAAGAAATGAATCAAACGATAAAAACCAAAGTAATAATGATAAAAATGTTGCCAACATTCTTTTCTTTTTAATTAGGCAAAAAAGAAGAAGAAAAAAGTTGACTTGCCCTTTCAGGGCCAGAGTCTGGGTCGGACGGTCGGATTTTTGTTTTTGGTTTTTTTGTTGAAAATTTTTGAAAATTTACTGGACAAAAACACGTTTTAAAGATTGATTTTTTTATTTTTAAACAAGCAGATAATACTCAAAAACAAGTTTTCATCTTTCTTCATTGTTATGTGCTTCTTTCAATTTTTTTTTTCTTTTCAATTTTTTTTCTTTCAATTTTTTATTTTTTTACTTTGATCAAAAAATTAAAAAATAGCGACCCTAGATTTCCGAAAATTCAGGTCGGTCGGAAAGGGCAAGTCAACTTCTTTTCTTTTTTGGGCCTTAGGTGAAAGGTAAACTCATGCAACATTCTCTTTACTGGCTATTCTAATCCAATTTCATTCTTGAATAAAGCTAATCAGGACTGTTGTATATAAAATGATGGATGAGATTCTTCATCAAGTCCAAGGAAAACCCACTTAGGCCAACAACACAAAAAAGTTGACTTGCCCTTTCAGGGCCAGAGTCTGGGTCGGACTGTCGGATTTAAAAATTAAAAAAAAATTAAAAGGGAGATACTACACAAAAACACGTTTAAAGAAGAAAAAAAATGATTTTTTTAAATTTTTAAATTTTTAATTTTGTAAACATTTTTAAATAAGCAGATACTACTTACTCAAAACACGTTTCCATCTTTCGTTATTGTTATGTGCTTCTTTCAAATTTTTTCAATTTTTATTTATTTTTTTATTTCAAAAATAAAATAAAAATAGCAACCCTAGATTTCCGAAAATTCGGGTCGGTCGGAAAGGGCAAGTCAACTTCTTCTTTTTTGTTGGCCTTACTTGTGTGTGGTCATTTTGGAAACAACCTGTTTTCTTTCTCAATACTTGTTGTAGAGTGATGACTGTTTACATTACGTGGTTGTAGTATTTCTAGATGATAGTGGGAATTGATGTCATAGCGCTTTCCAATTCTGTCCTATCTTCTTCTAAACGCTTCCAAATTCGGTTGACACACAAGTAAGTGGTTTTCCTTGGACTAGATATGGAGTATCTCATCAATCAGCCCATATTTTATTTGTTTTTATGTGTCTAAATATTGTAAACATTATTTTAAAAGCCCATAAAAATTGTGATTTTGTGTGGAAATGGGTGGTTTTTCCATACCTAAAAATGTGAAAAGGGGTGTTGGCACTAACCTTTCTCATGCATGAAATATCGTCCGTCTTGGTGTGGTGGAGTACACTTGGCACCCGGTGGTTTGGAGAAGAACTGAACATTGTTGGGTTCACACGGCATACCTAACAGGGTATCGGCTAGACCATTGAATGAGGGTGACTCTGCTAAGTCCTGTATAATAAATGGATCATGAATATTCATATTATATAATAAATGGACCATGAATATTCATATTATTATCAAGCCTCGATTTAAGTGGGAGCTGGGAGATTTTTGCCCCCCGGTTGCCAAGTTTTAGCTCCTGGTGTTTTCAAATTTTACATAGCAAAGTATAGGAGCGGGAGCTACTTTTGTCAGAAAAGTTACAAAGTAGCTCCCGGTTCACACATCCTTAAATCGAGGCTTGATTTATTATATAATAAATGGACCATGAATATTCATATTATGCATAACAGGTGTGTCTATTCTTCCAGGAAATCGAAAAAAATGTCCACCCTACCGTCAAATTAGATTTATAAACATGAAACCAAAATATCTTGTAAGTTACAGAGCAATACGCTTCCTAATTACTTTAAGATCATGGTTAAAATACACTCTTTGGGTTAATCCCGACAACTTGTTTTCCGAGTGTTTTTTTGTTCGTAAATAGAATTCCATGGTTTGAAAAACCTGTAAACACCGTTTACAGTGTTTCTGGGTATGATTGCTACTGTACAGTGGCGTACCCAGAGAGCCCCCCCCCCCCCCCCCCCCCCCCCCGGAATAAATAAATTCGAGCCTCCGTCGGTAGATTTGCGTATTTGACCATGCATTTTTTTTGGCCGGTTTTGTGGACAACCTATCGCTACCTCCCCCCACTTTTATCAAGATTTCAGCTGCTGACGGGAAAAAAATTAGGCATGTTTTACAAAAAAAATTGGGAGTCTGTAAAAAATATTGTCGGTAAATCATGCCTTTCGTCGGTACAACTATGGTCGGCCCCCCCCCCCCCCTGTTTCCAAAAGCTGGGTACGCACGCCACTGCTACTGTACACAAGTGAACACAATGCTTTTTATGATGAAATTCAACAAAATATGTTGAAAATTCCTTAAATAATTTGACAGCAGATTCCATTGTGATTTAGTTAAGTTATGAGATTTTCTAGGGAAAATAAAGCTAAGATCGATTTATGAGTCCATGAATGTCTTTCCTAATACTGTACAAGTGGAAATGTTCGCGCTACATTTATTTTTGCGCTATTCGCGCACAAATCAGCAAGCGCGAAAATAAAACGCGCGAAAATATTCATTTTGTATGTAAGTCTATGTATGGAAGCTCAAAATCGTGGAAATAAAAACAAGCAAAATTGTTCAAAATGTCCAATGCGCTAACATTTCCACGCGCGAACATTTCCACTTTTACAGTAGTCAACTACTCAAACTTTATTATATAAGAAATAAAAAACATGTGTAAAGTTTTAAATATCACATAATAATGCTTTAAAGGCATATTATGTGATCTTTTCTAGAGAGCGCCCTCTATTCATTATTATTTTTAGAAAGTAGATTTTCTTGCAGATTTACATTTCCGATCATAAATCATACATACATTCCAAGTTACAGAGCGATACGATTCCTAATTACCTCAAAATCATGGTTTTAGAGTGAATTTAGAGTGAAAATAATAAACTGTCGGATTATTTTCACTCTAAAATCATGATTTTGAAGTAATTAAGAATCGTATCGCCCTGTAACTTGGAATGTATGTACGATTTATGATCGGAAATGTAAATCTGCAAGAAAATCTTCTTTCAATTTTTTTTCGATGTTGAGGGCGTTCCCTGGAAATATCACATAATGACGTTTTAATCATCTCGTATGATTAAAACCAACTTTGCTTCAGGAAGTTGTAAACCACCCTTTTGTTGTCAAGTACTTGACTCTTAAAGATGCATGTTGATAGCTGAGTCGCGAGAATGTCTTTGTCCTCTATTGCATAATGAGTGCGCGTGGTTTGTGTGTCGTTGGCTGGTCCTATATATTCACAACGCTATTTTGTTACAACGAATACAGAAGTCGGAAATTTTAGCTCTTCGGACATGAATTAGCTACGCGTGTATGTCGGCTGTATTATGCATATCAGTGAACTATTACATGCAACGCCTGTCTTGATCATGATTATGATCGGTCAAGGTATTGCAACTGAGAAACTTTTAATAAGCTTATCAACGCTAGCAAATGGAGGCTCTTTCCGACAAAAAATGTTATTTCTGTTAAATCTCGTGCCCTACAAGTCTATAAGCACGGATGGTCGCCGATGCGAAATTGCCATGGCCCGCAGACGCCAGTGGCCGTGAAACTAAGCGGGAACTTTGAATCGTTGATTCAGCGGCTCCCCGGAGGTGATCTTTATTACCGTAAACAACATTTGATACCTGACGGAGTAAAGTGCATAGCAATACAATTATACAGTGAGTGAGTACGGTTAATAAATTAATAACACAAATATTCACGGAAAACTCAAGTCCAGAATGTTTAACATCGATCTTCGACAGTCAGACGAAGGCGGATTTTGGCTATATGACGCAGTACTAGAATGACGGCGGTGTGATGATTGGTCGATGGTGCAGGATTCAAGTGAGCATTAGAACAATATCAACAGCCAGTTGACGGCGATTGTGTTGGTGAATTTTGGCTATATGAAGCAGCTAGCTGGTTGGCCATGATGGCGAGAAATTGAAGCGAACATTTGAACCATATCAACAGGGATCCATGTAGACGTCTGTGCCGTTTTATGGTTAACTCTAGCGGAGAAAATGCATAACATTGAGCCAGTTTGTTACGGCGAGGGAACATGGTATGGTGAATACAGTTATATAGGTGAGGATTATGTATGCTATTTTGTCAAGTTCAAATTAGTGTGTAGTCATGCTTCAAGGGTCAGTTTGGGTTCGATTCTTTGGTGAATCCCAAATAATTCAGAATAGAAAAAGTCCACTCCTCGTGTTCTACTTTTTTGAAGATTCTTGTTCTGGATAGGTAATATATCGCTTTCAAATTTCTATAACATTTGACAGTTTTGAAAATTGCGGTTTGTGCTAATTAATCATTCCTCTTCATACAACTTTAAAATATAATATATGGCGAATCAGTTAGGTCGCTTATAAGTTATAGTATACACTTTGCAGTTTATATTTGATGCTCAGGTAAATGGGTTCACTTTGTAGCTCTATATTTCTGACAATTGAGATCAATGGGGCAACAATTATGCTCCTCGTATGGAAAGGATTTAAATCTACGTAAATACCAGTCGTGTTCAAGTGCTCATTAACCATACCTCTTCATACAACTTAACATAATAATTGGCGATAAAATCAGTCAAGTCGCTGATAAACATTGTAGAATCTGGGACTAATATATTAGTCCCAGGTAGAATATACTTGATACCCAGTTAAATGGTTCACTTTATAGCTCTATCTCAATGTCAATATTTCATAAGTGGGGTAACACTGCTCCTCGTATTAAAAAGGATTTAACTCTACGTAAACACTAGTCGTGTTGGAGTGCAGCCGAAGTACAATATGTTGACCTCGGACTCTATTTAATTCAATGCGGTAATCTGGGTTTTGTGTTTGGGCACATCCATACTTCCCGTACGCGTGCACAATTGTTTGTATGTGTTACGTAATGCCTTGCTCTCCATTTACACGCTTCATTCGTTCAATTTATAATAACTCTTGATCTCATACAATACGCGGTTCTTTATCGGTATTCGTATTGTTGTCCAACATCAATATCTGTTTATTGGCCATGGTATCGCTACTGATAATAAAGTTTTTGTGACGATTGCATACAACAGTTACTATACACTTGTATGTATGTACATGTATGTATATATACGCACCCCCACGAGTTTGATCCTGGTATTGGGAATCGATACGTTGTTTTTGTTTATTTTATTTTATTTCTTCTAATGCGGCAACTACTTTCCCATATTGTTGAATCGGTTATCGATGGATACATTCATTTAATAGATTGACACTAGATAATCATCTGTAGAGGCTAAATGTTTCTTAGTATGTTTATAAAAGGAACACAACCGATGCGATACGGTATATACCCCGGTATATACTCACTTGGAAGTTTAAGATGAGTGGGCATTTGATCAGTTATAGTAATTTCAAACTCTCTATCTCGGAAAATAATTACAGAATATAGACCTACTCCCGGGGCCTACGCTTTAAAATCTATATTGCTTGTATTTTATTTCCAATTTATCTTTTCCGGTGTGATTTGTGTTTGCTACTGTCATCAAACTTGAAAATTACGGTAATGTGAAAAACATTTGCCGGAATGAGTTGGTAAATGGTTACGTGTAGGTCGGATTTTCGGCCGGGTATGTTTATATTGAGGGCGCTTGTGAGTGTACTAAATCTGCTGCGATGTGTATGCTTATGCGGTTGGTTACAATTTTGTTTGGGATCAAATCTGTGTGGTCCATGCTTGTGATTAAATGATACGGTTTAATGTATGTTGGTCAGTTTTCTGTTTTGGCGTCGATTGTCCGACTGAGATTAAGTTCGAGTTCTTATGCGGTTTTACACGCGTAGCGCGTAGGCGCAAGGCATATGTGTACGATATTGAATTTGTAATTTGTTTGTGATTTCGCTTGTGTTCTTTTAGTCGTCGTTTGATTATGTTTCCGTGTGAGTATAGGCGCTATGTTCGCGAATATATGGTGGCGATCGGAGGCGAATATATGGTGGCGATTGGAGGCGTGATTAATTTCATAACAATTATGGTTTATGTCATGACTGTCGTTAGTTTGCAATTATGATTGCGGTGGAACGGTTTCCGGTGGTAAATTGAGGAGTTTTCGCAGAAGGTCGTTATGGTTTCATGTTCATGGTTTTGGATTGTTTGTGTTTTTGGCTGCGACTTGGTGCTCCCACTGTCTATTAGGTGTTTGTGTGGTCTCAAAGTGTTTGTCTACTCTGCGATACAGCCCCCCCCCCCCCCCCCCTCACCCCCGGATAATTGCGGGTGCCAGGGGGAACTAGTTGGTGTTCGGCTTGCGATGGATCCAACGTTAATGTCATATTGTTCATGCATGATAGTATAGGTAATCCGCGAGGCATCGTGGTTGTTTCCTTGTTGTCAATCGGCGTCCTTGTTTAACAATAAGGCGTTCGCTATTCGTTGACAATTCTGTCTATGTTGGTATTGTTCGAGAAATAAATACAAAATAATGCCCAGATATCTCAGCTTATTTTATTGATGGCGATTATGACTGTTTTTGATAATGTTTTAATATAGCTACATAATGTTGAAACTATGACTATGCATGGCTATTGTCTGCGTTTATGGTTATGATGGTGTGTTGATATGATGATGTCTGTGTCTATGTGTATGGCGTGATTTGGATCGGGATTAGGAGTGCAATTATTGTGTTTATAATTGGTCAGTGTTTCGATTGCGTGTGCTGGAATCAATATACAATAAACGTTTGTTCGTCAATTGTATGCAGGCCGTCTCTGAAGAAAAAAGAAGAAAAAATCTTGGTCGGTTCATGTTTGGCGAATAATAGGCATAGGCTCTGTGTCAGCGGGGGACAGTGCATCATTAGTCCCTCTGTGATCTCAAATAAAACGGGAGAACCGGTTATTTTCGGTCCATTTGGTACCAATCACAGTGGTCACCAACATCAATATTAAAATATGGCCACGCAGGTCAACCCTCTTTGATATTCGGCGAGATAGGCTGTACAAAATTGTTCTAATATCTCGAACTGTTTTGTAAATGTGGATTAACCAGGAAGATAATTATCTAATGTATATTGATCATTTTAATTGTACACATAATTATAATGTCCAATTAAATGGTTTTAAAATGCACACCCCTCCTGGGATTATTTGAAATTCGCGCCCGGGTATCTATGTCGCTAGTGCTGATGGGATAACCATACCCAATACTGTGATGTCGTTGTAAATAAAAAGCCGCCTCATCAGCAACATGTCGCTGGACGGTATCACGCAGGAATGTAATGCATAAATCGATAATGTCATTATGTCATCGATAATGTCATACGGCGAGATACAAAATTGTTCTAATATCTCGATCCGTTTGGTATATGTGGATTAACCATGCATTATATGGTAGGAAAATATTTATCTAATGTATATTGACCATTTTAATTGTGCACAGATTTATATGTCCAATTAAGCGAATTAAAATGCACACCCCAACCTGGGATTATTTGAATTCGCGCTAGCTAGTGTTGATGGGATAACCATATATTGTATTGTAACTATACCGCCTCATCAGCAAACATGTCGCTGGACGGTATCACGCAGGAATGAATGTAATGCATAAATTGATAATGTCATTCATGGAAGGAGAGATGCGGACATCTTGTAGGTTTTTCGTCATAGCTTTGACCAATATGCGATGTCGATACATTGTTTTTTCTCTCTAATGTCGATTTTAGTTTTACGCGGTATTTCAAAATGAAATAAATAATTTAAAAAAATTTAAAATTTAAAAAAAAAATTTAAAAAAAATAAAAAAAATAAAAAAAATTAAAAAAAATTAAAAAATAAAAAAATAAAAAAAACCCAGGATCGGTCTCGGTATAATAATTATGCTGAATATCTGAGCACTAAAGTTCCATGGCTCGGATTAATTTGTTGGAATTACTATTTATTAAATAAATAAATAAATAATGAAAATAATCAAGGCCATAATTCTATTTCCAGTGGAGTGGAGCTTTAGGATAGAGGCTGCTACTTCTACTGCATCCGATCCGATCATGTGTTGCGGACGTTGACAGTACTACGTTGGAAGTACTACGTTGGAAGTACGTTGGCAGTATATTACACAACCATTAATCCCTACACAAGGCATATGTGGTCCTCCATATTTCTTGGCCTTCAATCGGCCTTAACGATATCCCCTATATGCAACATGTTGGGGTTACAAACCCCTGTTCTCCTTTTGTCTTCTGTTTTGCTTGCCCTTTTCTGTTTTTATCTTCTATACAGGGTTAGTGGTAGCTCGCAGTCGGTTTTTGTTGATCAGCCTAATCTGAACGTGTCCAGACGAGAAGGTGGCGGTGAGGTGTGTTAGAGAGTCTTACGCTGAGTGTGAAGACGGCATCCCCCTATCATGACTACATTATTGGGAATGCGTTAATTCCTAAACCTAAGTAAAGGTAGTAAAGGTCAATTCTAAGGAATCGTTATTATCACAATAGATTACTTTTTCGGCCTTCCCACCGCCCTAGGCTGATTCCCATCGTTTGCTAATACAAATAGGGGGGGGGGGGGGGTGTTTAAAGTCCCTGTGTTCGTGACTTTTGTGGCAGAATTTGTATAGCAAAAATATCAATCCAATTGAAATTGGAGGTTTTGAGTTGAATCATCCTTTGTGTCAAACAAAATGACATAAATTAATGAATATAAATATATCAAAGTTATATATAAAACATCTATCTATCTATCCGGGTGCACGTAAGCTTGTGCCTAATTTCCAAGATAATAAACAATTATCTTACGGACTATTGACTCGTATAAGTAAGAAATCTTATAAAAAGACTCTTACAAGAAATATCACCATTCAAGGTCGCATAAGATCTGTACGCAAGGCTTCGGCATCAATTATTCCGTTTGCCCAATTCCATGTGCTTATCGCACATGGAAATTTGGTGGCTTTTAACAGATAAGCCAACATCGTCACAGGCGCATCTTCAGATTCCATGTTGTTGCGCTCTAGTTAGGCCTATTGCCTGAATAGAATATATTCGCTGTTATGGGTAACAGCGTGTGACACTCAGTTTATATACAAGTCTAATAATATTTTGTAACAATACATTATGTTAATTATATGCGAGTATAAAGGACTTCTCATCTGGTGGTATACAAAATAAATGAGATTCGTTGTGACATGCAGCGTGAATTGCAATAGCGCTGTGTATTATATCTTCCTTTACAACTATCTGACAAGCAATAATGCTTTAAGAAACAACCTCCCCTTCCTAACTACACATGATATGGACACATTCAATCACATGTTGCCCTTGTTATTAACATTATTATTCATTTCCCCCTTTTTCTCCTTTTCCACTTCTCCGTGTAATCAGCCATGTGAATGCACTTTCAAAAATACCTTTAACACAGATTCTCAAAGACGGAAGAAGGGACAAGGATTTAGATCAAAGAATCATACTCTTAGCAAATGATAACAGAGTTTAAACTACTGTAAAAGCCAATATTTTTCGCGTAAAGATATTTTCGCTCATTTTGATATCATAGACATTTCGCAAATCTTTTTTTTTCGCGGGCGACCTTCTGGATGCATTGCATGAATGTTGAAAACAATATTTGCACATGTTATAATTTTTGCGGAAAAATCGTTTGCGTGAAAAGCGCGAAAATAAAACCACAGCGAAAATTTCAGCTTTTACAGTAAATTGAATGTACAAAGCGATTCAATTATTAGTAAATTTGTCTTATAGGCCTAACCATTTTGGACTATTTTTACAATGATGACATGTGACTATTGGCCCAAGCTACCCTTAGCGTGGATTCAGGTTGAAAAAGACAACCTTATTCTCTAAAATTAGCGATTTTGATACCCTAACTAAAAAAGCACCCTCGCCTTAATCCACGTTTTCGTTCACCCGGGATATTTCCATGGAAATTGGAAACCCACCTTGAAAAATTCATCGTAGTCCAGCATTCTTTCCAAGCGTATGATTGAGTCTTTGTTGTCTTTCTCTTCGTAGAATTTGTGTTTCTCGCTGATATCTGGAACAACATTGTCATTATAACGCTTGAGTTCTGTCTTAATCGATTTGACTTCATCTTCAGATAAATACTTCACTGCCTATAAAGGAAAACACACAAAAAGAGGTTGAGTAGTAGAAAAAGATGGAATCATAATTTGTTTTTGGTCGGGGGGGGGGGGGGGGGGATTTTCCTCCCCAATATTTGACCGGGGGGGGGGGGGGGGGGGGGGAGCCTATGTAATCATCCCCCTTCCCAATGTTATGCATTATAAAATGCTCACCGTAATAGAAATGTCTAATTCAGAACAAATTAAGCTAATTTCAGGCAATTTTGACAATAAAATACAAAATGTTCACATACTTTGGGCGTATTTTCATGCTCTACGCGAGCATTTTTCACCCACATTTTGTTCTTTCCTCCTGTTTTTCCCAGAATATGTTGATGCTGCTGCCGCCACTGGTCAATCATCCACCTCTCCTCCCCCCCCCCCCCCCCCCCCCATGCAAACATCAAATTTAGGCCACTGGCCTAGCACAATTGATATGAATGTCGGGATGACCTTGCAATGACTGGCCCATTTTCTAGTTCTAGTGGTTAATTTCAATCAAATATTTCTGATCAAGTTGTCATTATTGCAGCTCAAAATTGTTTTTAAAACGCAACAACAATGAGATGAATTCTGGGAGGGATAATCACGAAACAGCTGTGCTGAATTAAGGCCGAAAATAAATAGTTGTTTGGTTGTCACCCGCTGCTCACTCCTAATTTTCAAAATTAGAAGAAAAATAAATTAAAGTAAAACAATACCGCTTGTATGAAAAGTCAGACTTCTGTTCGAGGTAACTATGAAATGGGTCATACATTTCCTTCAATTTGCTTACTATTTCAATGGTTCCATTTTCAACCCACCAGCAGCACACATTTTACTCACTTTCAGGGCAAGTAAAATACCATTAACTGCTTATTCCATCAAAGGATGACAACATTATTATGACGATTACGATTTATAATATGCCATGCCACTTTCAAGAAAAGAAGAAAAAAGAAAAAAAGAAAAAGAAAAAAAAAGAAAGACACCCTACCCTATTAACAAATAACAAAACTAAATATACACCAACGACTTTTTAATATTTTAGCCTATATTTATTCCTCGTCAGAAAGATGTTCAGGACAACAGAATGAATTGTTTAAAAGCCTAATCATTCAGCCTTGGCCCTGCTGTATGTGTATTGTGTACAACAATCAATTAACCCTGAGCTGATCTGGAACAATGCTTACTGTTTACTGGTGCCCTATATAACATATTTATTGAACAATTCAAATCCATACCTGTCATTTGCATTTTATTCTGTCAGTTATAGGGCACCTACATGTACAATCAATATTCTTAAACAGCTAAGAAAGTTTAAGCAATCTCATTGGTTCTCAGAGAAATCGGCGACATCTAGATGAGACAACTTAACACAGGGAGGTGGAGCTTACGTTTTAACAGTGTGCCGACCTTCACAATGCGTGGTTTGCTCTATAACGCGCACTTCTGCAGTGCGTCTTTAGCGCTTTTCCTGCGTTTATGCCGGCGCCGCGACGCTTACGTATGGTTTACTCATCGCATGTGATTGGATGGAGTGTTTGTGGGTTATTCGATCCTAGCAGGGGTAAA
The DNA here is from genome assembly GCA_035610835.1 of Ophiura sarsii. Lineage (NCBI taxonomy): Eukaryota > Metazoa > Echinodermata > Ophiuroidea > Amphilepidida > Ophiuridae > Ophiura > Ophiura sarsii. Next base: position 70,943,811 of record CM069447.1, read on the forward strand.
AGTTGTCAAATGTGGACAATAAAATGTACTTATTTCTTTGATAAATGTCTAAAGTATGATTGTTTAAGAATGAGAATAAAGGTATTGTTTTTAACTTCGCCTGCGGCGTCGTTGTTCTACTTAAAATAATACTATCGTCCGCATTTATGTCAGACAATATAACACGGGTACGGTCTAAAAACAATACCTTTATTCTCTAATTTCGCTATTTTGTGCTTTATTCTGAAAAGGTGAAATATTTCAGGAAATTGGAATGGAAAGAGTTCCAAATTCAAAAAAGCTATGACAATAGTCAATTTCAGGGGCACCACACCACTAAATAATTCCTCCATTGAAATACATGTTGTTGTTTTGGCATGCATTTCATTATGTTCCCATCCCTTAACTCTTTTGGACCAGTGATTTGACATTTCGCCGGTAATAAATCATCTAAGATTTTGTCAACCGCTAACTATGTGGTCCATTTTCAGGGTTATGAAGGTTAGTTTATACCCTTGGGGCATACTCATTATATGTCCATTGTAGTCTTTTAATTGGACCACATAGTGGGAAATAGACACATCCTTAGAAAATGTATTACCGGCGAAATGTCAAATCACCGGTCCAAAAGTGTTAAGGGATGGGAACATAATGTTTGTTTATTTTTTTACCCTTATAAGTAATTAAATTTTCTGAGTGTTTTTGTCACATGAATATTTTCAGTAAAGACAAGATCATTTTCAACACTTTTTTGTGATTAATCTAGATCAACTTTTGCGCTATGATCCCCTAAACAGCACCATCATGATTGTTTTAGTGTGGTTTGTTACCACTTCCAGTTTGGTATAATCTTTGTTTGATTTGAACCATGATTTTAGCAGGTTTGCAATGTTTAGGTACGGTAGAATGGGGATTGACCCCGCTCTTATTACATTTTAATTTCTTATTCATTGATTAGACGATACTTTTTGTTGGTAAACTACATTGCAGACTAGTGGATAGCATCTATAGCTTAGGCTTTCATATCACATGATTTTTTATTTGTTTGAAAATATTGAATTTGTAGATACTGTTACCATACTCCCCCTCCCCAATCTTTGAGTGGGCTAAAATGTATCCTATGTGGTCAACTTGACTGCAACTATTTCTGTTGGAAGTTGTTGGATTCAGTGGTTTGCGCACTGCAACTATTTCTGTTGGAAGTTGTTGGATTCAGTGGTTTGCGCACTGCAACTATTTCTGTTGGATTTTGTTGGATTCAGTGGTTTGCGCACTGCAACTATTTCTGTTGGAAGTTGTTGGATTCAGTGGTTTGTGCACTGCAACTATTTCTGTTGGATTTTGTTGGATTCAGTGGTTTGTGCATTGCAACTATTTCTGTTGGATTTTGTTGGATTCAGTGGTTTGTGCACTGCAACTATTTCTGTTGGAAGTTGTTGGATTCAGTGGTTTGCGCACTGCAACTATTTGTGTTGGATTTTGTTGGATTCAGTGGTTTGCACACTGCAACTATTTGTGTTGGATGTTGGATTTTGTTGGATTCAGTGGTTTGCGCACTGCAACTATTTCTGTTGGAAGTTGTTGGATTCAGTGGTTTGCGCACTGCAACTATTTCTGTTGGATTTGGTTGGATTCAGTGGTTTGCGCACTGCAACTATTTCTGTTGGATTTGGTTGGATTCAGTGGTTTGCGCACTGCAACTATTTGTGTTGGATTTTGTTGGATTCAGTGGTTTGCGCACTGCAACTATTTCTGTTGGATTTGGTTGGATTCAGTGGTTTGCGCACTGCAACTATTTCTGTTGGAAGTTGATGGATTCAGTAGTTTGCGCACTGCAACTATTTCTGTTGGAAGTTGTTGGATTCAGTGGTTTGCACACTGCAACTATTTCTGTTGGCTTTTGTTGGATTCAGTGGTTTGCGCACTGTAATTATTTCTGTTGGAAGCTGTTGGATTCAGTGGTTTGCGCACTGCAACTATTTCTGTTGGAAGTTGTTGGAGTCAGTGGTTTGCGCACTGCAACTATTTCTGTTGATAGTGGTTGGATTCAGTGGTTTGCGCACTGCAACTATTTCTGTTGGAAGTTGTTGGATTAAGTGGTTTGCGCACTGCAACTATTTCGGTTGGATTTGGTTGGATTCAGTGGTCTGCGCACTGCAACCATTTCTGTTGGAAGTTGTTGGATTCAGTGGTTTGTGCACTGCAACTATTTCTGTTGGATTTTGTCGGATTCAGTGGTTTGCGCACTGCAACTATTTCTGTTGGATTTTGTTGGATTCAGTGGTTTGCGCACTGCAACTATTTCTGTTGGACTTTGATGGATTCAGTGGTTTGCGCACTGCAACTATTTCTGTTGGATTTTGTTGGATTCAGTGGTTTGCGCACTGCAACTATTTGTGTTGGATTTTGTTGGATTCAGTGGTTTGCGCACTGCAACTATTTCTGTTGGAAGTTGTTGGATTCAGTGGTTTGTGTACTGCAACTATTTCTGTTGGAAGTTGTTGGATTCAGTGGTTTGCGCACTGCAACTATTTCTGTTGGACTTTGATGGATTCAGTGGTTTGCGCACTGCAACTATTTCTGTTGGATTTTGTTGGATTCAGTGGTTTGCGCACTGCAACTATTTGTGTTGGATTTTGTTGGATTCAGTGGTTTGCGCACTGCAACTATTTCTGTTGGAAGTTGTTGGATTCAGTGGTTTGCGCACTGCAACTATTTCTGTTGGATTTTGTTGGATTCAGTGGTTTGCGCACTGCAACTATTTCTGTTGGAAGTTGTTGGATTCAGTGGTTTGCGCACTGCAACTATTTCTGTTGGACTTTGATGGATTCAGTGGTTTGCGCACTGCAACTATTTCTGTTGGATTTTGTTGGATTCAGTGGTTTGCGCACTGCAACTATTTCTGTTGGAAGTTGTTGGATTCAGTGGTTTGCGCACTGCAACTATTTCTGTTGGATTTTGTTGGATTCAGTGGTTTGCGCACTGCAACTATTTCTGTTGGAAGTTGTTGGATTCAGTGGTTTGTGTACTGCAACTATTTCTGTTGGAAGTTGATGGATTCAGTGGTTTGAGCACTGCAACTATTTCTGTTGGATTTTGTTGGATTCAGTGGTTTGTGCACTGCAACTATTTCTGTTGGATTTTGTTGGATTCAGTGGTTTGCGCACTGCAACTATTTCTGTTGGATTTTGTTGGATTCAGTGGTTTGTGCACTGCAACTATTTCTGTTGGATTTTGTTGGATTCAGTGGTTTGCGCACTGCAACTATTTCTGTTGGATTTTGTTGGATTCAGTGGTTTGCACACTGCAACTATTTGTGTTGGATTTTGTTGGATTCAGTGGTTTGTGCACTGCAACTATTTCTGTTGGAAGTTGTTGGATTCAGTGGTTTGCGCACTGCAACTATTTCTGTTGAAAGTTGTTGGATTCAGTGGTTTGCGCACTGCAACTATATCTGTTGGAAGTTGTTGGATTCAGTGGTTTGCGCACTGCAACTATTTCTGTTGGATTTTGTTGGATTCAGTGGTTTGCGCACTGCAACTATTTCTGTTGGATTTTGTTGGATTCAGTGGTTTGCGCACTGCAACTATTTCTGTTGGAAGTTGTTGGATTCAGTGGTTTGCGCACTGCAACTATTTCTGTTGGAAGTTGTTGGATTCAGTGGTTTGCGCACTGCAACTATTTCTGTTGGATTTTGTTGGATTCAGTGGTTTGTGCACTGCAACTATTTCTGTTGGAAGTTGTTGGATTCAGTGGTTTGCGCACTGCAACTATTTCTGTTAGTTGGTTTCTGTTGGAAGTTGTTAGATTCAGTAGTTTACGCACTACAACTATTTCTGTTGGAAGTTGTTGGATTCATTAGTTTGTGCATGCAACTTGTGTTGGAAGCTGTTAGATTCAGTTGTTTGCTCACTGCAATTATTTCTGTTGGATTTTGTTGGATTATGTGGTTTGCACACTGCAACTATTTCTGTTGGATTTTGTTGGATTCAGTGGTTTGCGCACTGCAACTATTTCTGTTGGATTTTGTTGGATTCAGTGGTTTGCGCACTGCAACCATTTCTGTTGGACTTTGATGGATTCAGTGGTTTGTGCACTGCAATTATTTCTGTTGGAAGTTGTTGGATTCAGTGGTTTGAGCACTGCAACTATTTCTGTTGAAAGTTGTTGGATTCAGTGGTTTGCGCACTGCAACTATTTCTGTTGGAAGTTGTTGGATTCATTGGTTTGCGCACTGCAACTATTTCTGTTGGAAGTTGTTGGATTCAGTGGTTTGCGCACTGCAACTATTTCTGTTGGAAGTTGTTGGATTCATTGGTTTGAGCACTGCAACTATTTCTGTTGGAAGTTGTTGGATTCAGTGGTTTGAGCACTGCAACTATTTCTGTTGAAAGTTGTTGGATTCAGTGGTTTGCGCACTGCAACTATTTCTGTTGGAAGTTGTTGGATTCATTGGTTTGCGCACTGCAACTATTTCTGTTGGAAGTTGTTGGATTCATTGGTTTGCACACTGCAACTATTTCTGTTTGATTTTGTTGGATTCAGTGGTTTGCGCACTGCAACTATTTCTGTTGGACTTTGATGGATTCAGTGGTTTGTGCACTGCAATTATTTCTGTTGGATTTTGTTGGATTCAGTGGTTTGCACACTGCAACTATTTCTGTTTGATTTTGTTGGATTCAGTGGTTTGCGCACTGCAACTATTTCTGTTTGATTTTGTTGGATTCAGTGGTTTGCGCACTGCAACTATTTCTGTTGGATTTTGTTGGATTCAGTGGTTTGCACACTGCAACTATTTCTGTTGGATTTTGTTGGATTCAGTGGTTTGCGCACTGCAATTATTTCTGTTGGATTTTGTTGGATTCAGTGGTTTGCGCGCTGCAACTATTTCTGTTGGATTTGGTTGGATTCAGTGGTTTGCGCACTGCAACTATTTCTGTTGGATTTTGTTGGATTCAGTGGTTTGCACACTGCAACTATTTCTGTTGGATTTTGTTGGATTCAGTGGTTTGCGCACTGCAACTATTTCTGTTGGATTTTGTTGGATTCAGTGGTTTGCGCGCTGCAACTATTTCTGTTGGATTTGGTTGGATTCAGTGGTTTGCGCACTGCAACTATTTCTGTTGGATTTTGTTGGATTCAGTGGTTTGCACACTGCAACTATTTCTGTTGGATTTTGTTGTCTGCAGGCAATAGTTCCAAAATTTCACAAAATGTTTCAAAGATGTCTATAGTATTGTAATTCATCACCATATTTGGAATCACCATGAGATATGAATTAAAATAAGTACAAACATGCCTAGTATTGGTTCAGTAATTCTTGAGATAAGATTATAAAAGTTGGGAAATGTTTCTAAAAAAATCTGTTTTGCATAATATGGTAAAACTAATAGCCACGTGGAAAGTGTTACAAATTCTAAGAGTATACAAGTGTTATGCTCAAATAGTCCTTTTGTTGGTTGGTTTTTACATTTTGTTGTCCCCTTGATTCTTGATACCTAAAGCAATTTGCTGTAGAAGTGCCACCACGTAATAGGATTGCTGTCTCACCCTACCATGATAAACCAAAGAAGATTTTAAAGACACCCCACAATGCATTGCATTTTTGCAAAATGCCCTAATTCTGGTCTCTAATATGTCTCTGTTCCCATAGACTTATATGCACACAATCATGGCTTCATAGCGCGTTCATCGTTGGAACCAGTAGGTTCTAGTTTACATCAATGAATAAATTAGTTATCAGTGTTCCTTTTTCTTATTTCTAAAACTTACGAGCTCGACAAATGCATCGTGTGAAAAAAGCTTTAGTTGGCTGGGTTCATGCAATGCATTGTGGGAAGACCTTAAAATCTTCTTTGATGATAAACTAAACATTTTGCAAGCGTGATATCCACCTGAAATACCGCCGCTGTTCTGTCAAAACCTCATGTTTTTGGGCCCTTCAAACATGCATAAAGTAAAACTGCCCAATGGTTTTGCATAGGAAGTGTTGCTTTATACATGTTCAGTGGCAAGAGCTCATACAAGATTTTAATAGGTGTGATTTTGGCCCTTGAACATGTTTAGAGCAGACTGCCCAACGGTATACATAGGACATGTTACCACTTTATACATGCCAAAGGGCCAAATGATTAAAATAAGGATCAGTTTTGTTTTGTTTTTCTGTTATAAGGTATGTAAAGCAAGCATTTGTAAACTATGTATTTATAATCTAAATTTGATATCATCTTTTAATATTTCTATAGTGATATATTGTATACTTGTAAATATTATCTTGTGTATAATGGCTGAACTTATTTATATTGAAATGAATTTTATACTGGTCTTTAAAAGAACAGTTTGAAAATATTGTAATGAAAAACATATTGCATTGTGAGCAAATAAAACTAACACAACCATCTAATTATTTTGATGTTTGATTTCTTGTTTGATTTGTTAAATGGGAATGCCCATAGGGCCAGATTCTTGCTTGGGATGGGATTGTAGTCATATAATCATAAAGTGCTCAACAAAAGAAAGTCGTATACACTTTGTTTAGGTCATTCAAAGTAACTTTCGATTATTTTTTTACCAAACAGGTTAGATAGACATTTGGATGAATCGTTTAGGTACATTTTGATACCAAACATAACATCTACATTAGCAACAAAGATAATACCAATATTAGCGCCATTTAAAGTTAAAGGTATATGACCCGATCACTTTTTTGGGGCTATGATTTTTTTTTTCACATCAAGATATTTTGATATCAGAAGAATCCTCATATTTTTCTCATTATGTCTGTAAAATCTTAGGGGCCAGAAATGTTCCATTTAGAAATTATAGGCAAAAATGTGGTGAATTACTGCCAAAGGTGGTTAACCACCAGCCAGTTTGTGTACTTCTCAATGGGCAACATAATTGTGACTTTGTGATTCTAAAATAAGAACCACTGCAGTTATGCAACTCAAACTTTGGAATGTGACGAATTTAAGGATGACCTTTCATATAAAACAGAAAACATCAAGTTGAAAATCGGGCCAGCAATTGGAACGACTACCTTTAAATTAAATACCTCAAAATGTAGTTTAATACTTTATTTTCATGAATTTGAGTCTTTGGTTAGATACAAGATGTATCAAAGATAAAAATGTGACTTTTTATGGAAAATGACATATTTTGATATGGTCCAACATTGTGCTCTTGAATCAAATTAGCTTCTGCTGCACTGTGCCTCATTTAGTCATGTTTCTCTTTCCCTTCGTCATGTATAAAGTAAAACAGACCAATGGTTATGCATACAATAAAAGGGTTGCTTTATACATGTTACGGGGCAAGAGCACTTGGATTTGAGCAATATATTTGTTTTGGCCCTTGAACATGTTTAGAGCAAATTGCCCAAAGGTTATACATAGTAGGTGTTATTTTATACATGCTGAAGGGCCAGATGGAGATGTGAGGTTTGACAGAACAGCATGTTATAATGTCATACATCTAACCAAGGCTCAAGATAAGCGGGCGCTGGGCGATTTTTACTCCTCGGTCCTCCTGCCATAGCGCCCGGTAATGCTGAAAATAAACCACCGAGCGCTGATATTTTGTCCAAACTAGCGGCCGTTGACGATCGGGAAGCTTGTCCAAGACATCGAATTTCGATTTGACAATACGATTGAATAAAAAGTTAGCTCCCGGTAGACTGAAAGTAGCTCCTGGTTCCAGTGGCGTAACTAGACTTTTTCATTTGGGGGGGAAAGAAGGGGCAGTGACTTGAAATGGGGGGGCTCCTAAGAATTTTTTTGAGTCAAGAGATGCGCGCGAAAATGTTCGACTTTACAGCTATTTTTTTGACAAGTGAGTTACATTTTGGCTCTAAACAAGCTTGTACCAAAGAATATTTCATTTTGGGAAGACATATGTGCGCGTAGCGCGCGAATTTTTTTCATATGTGTACTTTTGACCATCATAATTCCATGATTCCTTTCGTCAAATGAACCGACAGTGCCAATCTCAACTCAACCCCCCCCCCCCGCTGGTTACGCCACTACCTGGTTCTCGATCAATCCCATGATCCGGGCGCTACTTTTGAAAAAAAGTAGCTCCCGGTAAAAAAACCTGTTATCTTGAGCCTTGCATCTAACTCTGTGCAGTCACTGCAGTGACACCAGAGCCAATTCTCAAAGATGAAAATCTTGAGCAAATAAAACTATCACTACCATCTAATTATTTTGATTCATAAGATATAAAACATTGCATCTTGTCAACTCATACTTTTCAAAATTTAATTTGAGAAATTTGTTTCCACAGATTAAAAAAACAAAATAAATTGAAATGCCTCCCATCTAGTCGTGATTCGTGCACCCCAGTTGAAAATGTTGACTTTCATTTCAAAGTTTCCTCAAATTAGCTTAAATGGGTCTGAACTATCTCATTTCAAACTTAATTAAGCTAATTTCAGGCAATCAAAAGCCAAAATCTGTGTGCCCTTCGCTTCACACACATCTTAATCCCAATTTTTTCTCTTTCCCCCAGATTTGTTCTTTCACCCCCCCAAGTTTTCTGTTGTTGCTGCCTGCCACTGGTCCTTTTTGAAATTAACTGGTCACCAAAGTCGAAACTTCCTACTTTTTGGCTTTTTAATAGAAGACGATTTCAGACAAGCTGCAATGTCTTACATCATATGTGACGTGTTCTACCGAAACCAGACACAATTGGGCAAGATATCAAAATTGAGTTAGTAATTGATTATTAAAGAAAAGATCTTTAGCTTTACAGTGGTACCTCTCTTTTTTTAATCGGACGTCACAAAGCGGAGTTACATCATTTTCAAGTTCGTCTTTTACGGTCTTTATGAAAACTCCAAACTGAGATATCGCCCTTTAAAGTTACTAGAACTAGGCTTTTTACTAAACTGCTCACAAAAAGTTAGGAAACTTTTTTCAATCAAGTATATTTTAATTATTTATTACCTTCTTGTATTATGTTGCATATCAATGGAAAGCTGAAGTATTTTTCTTTAAAATGATACCAAATGTGCAATGATGACATGTTGCTGGACTTGGCCACATGAATGAGAATGAGGCAAAGTCACAAATCAAATGTGCCAAAATTACCGTTATCTGTGCTAAACAGTCAATAGGTAATGGCACGGGCTCTCTCCAAATCCGTTAAACGCGGCATATTGAAACTGGAAAACGTTTACCATGTCTCTGAAAAATGCACAAGTTGTAGGCCTTAACTTTTCATCACTTACCTTCATGACCTTCCACCTGGAGTCATTGTTACCCCAGTCTTGCAAATACCCAAATAATGTTTTTTTAAAGAGATGAGGGTTAACTTGTGTGTGTTGTGCTCACTGGTGCAAATCTTTGTATTAACCATTTATGGTTTTCAGGCATGAACGGTTTGATTATTGATCATTACCTATTGACTGTTTAGCACAGATAACGGTAATTTTGGCACATTTGATTTGTGCCTTTGCCTCATTCTCATTCATGTGGCCAAGTTCAGCACCATGTATTCATTGCAAATGTGGTATAATTTTAAAGAGGAACACTTCAGCTTTCCATTGATATATAACAGATACAAAGAGGGTAATAAATAATAAAAATATACTTGATTAAAAAAAGTTTCCTAACTTTTTGTGAGCAGTTTAGAACTAGGCTTTTTTAAATCACTAAAACGTACATTTAGGATGATTTTTTAATCTGAATCTTTCACAATATTGTTATAAACACTCTGAAGATTAATTATTTACCAGAAACTCAAATTCCCCCCAAATCACCCCCAATTATGTTTTGGGCTATTTCTCAGTTTGGAGCTCTGCCCAATTCCGTCTGGTTTTGGTAGAACACGTCACATATGGATGGAATGGAAAAGACATCCTAAATAGAGGGGGAATAACATGGACAATTTCCCTTACCCGCCACGAGGGCTTTACAACTATTGAACTCGAGTCGCCCAACACAAAATATATGATCACAAATTCTTAAACATATTTTTATTCAAGTCTTTGTATGTTTACATAATATATGCAGTTTAATGAAATACAATTAATTAGAAAAGGTATGTCTATACATAAAATTACAAGCGCATTATATAGAATTGGATATTTTTGGTTTGACTAGGATAAAAATGAAGCAGAAACCTGTACTTTATAGTTGAATGTATCTACTTCCATGAGACTCTTCCTATAAATATAAATAAATTAAATTAAAAAACACAAACAAATAAACAAACAAACAAAAAGCTACAAACAGACCAATTAGTAAAAAGGCAACCTCTCCCCTCCCCATTGACCTGAGAGAAAGTGAACAAAACTTGTGGAATACAAAGATTAGATCTTAATTTGAGATAACGGTTAATATGCTATTATGAAAGCTACTTCACATACATGTACATATTGTGGAAATATGTGTGCTGCATTTTTGCACTTGGACTTACTGCAAGAATAATAACATGCAAATATATTTCTTTTGCATATAGCAGGGCTTCTCAACTGGCAGCACACACACCATATATGGCACTTGGAGCAATAGTGGATGGTGCTTGGACTCCTCAAAAACATAAAGAAATACATAAGAAAATGGGTGCATTGGTGCTTCATCATACATTTTATCTCATAATTGTGACGCTCCATTAAATAATGTTGAGGACCCCTGGCATATAGGTCTATGTGATGAAACTACAAATCGTCCGTTTAAAAACATGCAAAACAGTTGATCGCGCAAACATTGCCACTTTTACAATATTACAATGGTGAACCAGTAAACATTCTTTGGTTGTAACAATTGGTTCATCTTTTTCTAAGCTAACTAAAATAATTAATATGTGACCCAACACGGGTAAATGAGGCACAATGAGGAAAATATGAATATTGAGTTTTTTATATCATGATAATATGTATTATGTTAAGGGACATTTTGGTACCAAAGTCAATGTCATTTCACATTCCAAACCAAAGTTACAGATGATTGAAAATCACTTTGTCTCAAAACACTAAATACAAATGTCAATTTACGGGCAATTAAAGTTTTGGTTTTGTTAACAAATCAATGGGGTAAATGAAAAATAATTACCTAAAAATGTAGTTTAACTATTTATTTTCATGAATTTGAGTCTTTTGTTAGGTACAGGATGTATCAAAGATAAAAAAATAAGACTTGTTCTGAATTTGACTTATTTTGACCTTGTCCCACATTTGTGCTCTTAAATCATATTAGATACTGCCGCATTTACTCATGTTGGGTCACATATTGTAACCAACTAACTAGTTCATGTTTTTCTAAAGGCATAATCTTATAACATTAGCGAAATAGCCAAAATGACCACAAAAAAAATGAAAAAATGTCACAGACGCATTATGATAAGGTGATAACAAATACATGTTTATGTTTCATTTAGAGTAAATTATTGATTCATATATTATTCTATATACATAGTTTGATCTATAGTACCATATAACAATAAATTGGAATTCATAACTAACTTTTATTCATACACATTACACAACACAGTGAACTAGGAGTGCGCTACCTTAACCATAACTCTACCCCCTCTTTTTTCAGAATTTTTTCTTCAACATGGAAAATTGACCAAATATCCCTCCGATCCCCCCGGGATTTGATCCAGGGACCTCTCGCACCAGAGGCAAAGAATTCCCCACTACACCACGGCTGTCAAGGTTAGTTTGCGCAGTGTATTGCGCAAACTATATGGGCTGGCCTGGGTCCATTTTTTCATCCAAAAACGTTCATGCCGGGTGGTACCAACGTGCCCAGTCGTGGTATGTTGTGGTATATGGTAGGGTTAGGGTTATAATATTAACAAAACTTAGAAAAATTTTGAAGAAAAAAAAGAATTCAAAAATTGCTTCTTAACCCTAACTCTATCCCCCCACTTTTTCATAATTTTTTCTTCTACGTGGAAAATCGACCAAAATATCCCCCGATCCATTGTGGTATATGGTAGGGTTAGGGTTAAACACACATGTTGATGGATACTGGTTTCAAAATAACCCGCCAAAAAGTATAGGTCATTATTGTAACAGTAACACTTGGTTGTGCATTAAATTGATCTGAACAACTACGTACTACTACGGGTAAGAGAACCTTTTCTTACGGGCACGCATAAGTGAAGTAGATTCCCTCTATTACTTCATAGTGAATTTTTGCTTCAGAGGAAATAAATCTTTAAATAATAATAATAATAATCTGGATTTATAAGTGCCTTTTCCAAATGATTCAAAGCGCTGTAATTTCGCTGCCACTGGTGAATCATCAGAATCAGATCTCATCAACTAGGGTGCAGCCAATTCAGGCGCAAACCTATCGGCACTTAGATTGTAACATCCACAATTTGTTCAGTGCAGCTCCCTAAATTCCATTGGGTGAAGGAAGTTTCTTTGATAACCATTATAAGTGTCACCAGGCATGCTTACAGTCCGGCCCCCCAACTCAACACAAAAGTTAGTAACTATGACTCGTCGTGCGAGTGCAACAATAACATATCTGCATTTTGATGTATTTGCAGGAGAAGCATTTTTATGTTTTTCATACTTATTGTGTTAATGAGTAAAAATATAATGTAATGGAAGTATAAAGATTGTTTTCTTTGTTAATATAAATTTAACATCGTGTCATAAAAATAAGTATTTGAAAAGATATTGACATTTTCAGATAACGTATCTGCACTAACAAATCTAGTGAGTGCAACAACAACAACGTATGTGGCAGATACGTTATTATTGCACTGAGAAAACTTGAGAAAATATTCAAAATCAGAGTGCAACAACAACGTATGTGGCAGATACGTTATTATTGCAGTGACAACAACTTGAAAATAGACAGGAAACTGAGTGCAAGAACATCGTAAGTGGTAGATACGATGAAATTGCACTCAGCATACTATGAAAGCAGAGTGCAATTCTAACGTAAGTGGCAGATACGTTGTTGTTGCACTCAGATTTATATAAAATCAAATTGAAGTGCACTTACGACATTGTTTTTTATTAATTAAATCATAATTAATTCGTTTTAGAACTTCACATTTAGCCTAAAATGAGCGCAATTACCTACTCTTTCAAAATATATAAAAAAGTAAATTTTGCCAAAATGTCACTTACGACATTGTTGCACTCGCACGACGGACTGTTCTAAAAATCGTGGAAAAAGGGGTATATTTTCAATTGTCAGCGCGGACAGCGAAATCATGAAAATAAGGGGTAATTCATGAATTAGTCTCTGCGAAATTCGAAAAAGGGGTATTTAACGAAGAGAAAAAACCCAAAAACATCACAGTATGGATTTAATCATTTGATTAGAACATGGTAACAACCCAAATACACCATTTGGGGTACACCAGTTTATAACACAGGACCATAAACGCCTGTTACTGTTGAGTTTTTATTTATTTAATGTATGTTGGGAGCAACAAGTTTTTATTTATTTAATGTATGTATAAAGTGTCTTTGAAAAGGGGTGTTTGAAATGATAGTCATTGAAAACTTAATAAAAGGGATAAAAAAGTTGATCTTGACCTCTGTCAACATCACTATAGCTTAATCAGTTCCAAATTAGTGATCCCTGCATTAAGAGGGGACTTTTAAGGGAGTTTCTGATTTTTTTTCCCTTCAAATTTTGTGAGTGCTGTAATTATTGAATCGATCAAATGCATATAAAAGTATACATTTTTGGAAAGAAAATGGATCAGAGAATCCAAATTTGGCATCAATTTTTTGACCCAATTGTCTTTGAACAAAGCTAACCAAAAAAAATTGAGTAAAAAATGCCCAAATCGCTTGATTATGATGTAAAGACACTAACTCAGGGACAAATTTCACATTTGTTAACCTAATCTAATATTTATTGAAATTTTGACAAAAAGTGCCAACAAAGTGGGAATTTTTTTGTGTGCAAATTTGGATTCTCTGATCCATTTCCTTTCCACAAATGTATAATTTTATGCATTTGAGTCATAGTTCAAGAATTACAGCACTCACAAAATTTTAAAAACCTTCCTTGAGTCCCCCCTTAAAAGGTACATATTTTCATTTTTGCAGTACTGTATTGCTTTTTAATAAAGCAGGATTCTCAACCGCTTACCTTACAATTTCAAAATTTGGGTTAATTCTTTAAAAACACATCTGTGCTGCTAATATTGAATAAAACAGGGCAAAAAAATAGGACATCAAAATGTACCATATATATTTTCAGTTTAAAATATTGTAAATATTGACATCATTAGATATAAAGACGCATTTATAATATGAGAATTCCTACAATCAAGATCTGTACTTTGTGCAGTAAAACACAATTTCTCAGCAGTTAAATTAGAGCCAGTCAGCCAAAGACAAGCAGAACCCCGGGGAAGGGGGTGGGGCAGTCACCAATTACACTGTAAGCAGGCACGACCATAAAAACACATAAGGTGTTTTAGATGGTTTGTGGTACGTTTTAAGGGGTCTAAAGTTGACTGTTTTCAAGAAAAATTGAACTTTTTCAAATTGCTGTCGATATTTTACTTGTTTAGAGGGTCAATTTGGGGAGAAAAGCACGCTAAATCCTCATTTTATGGGGAATATTGGCTTCAGAGACAATACACATTTAAAGGTATATTATGTGATCTTTTCAAGGGGACGCCCTCAAGCTTCGGAAAAAATAGCGCCCTCTATCATTGATTTTTACTATGGAAGCAGATTTTCTTGCAGATTTGCATTTTTGATCATAAATCATAAATATATTCCAAGTTACATAGTTTTAGAGTGAATTTAGAGTAAAATTAAAATGCAAATCTGCAAGAAAATCTGCTTCCATAGTAAAAATCAATGATAGAGGGCGCTACTTGGAAAAGATCAAATAATATGCCTTTAAGGGGTGTTTGAAATTGTTTTGGTCACGCATAGGTTGCAGCATGACATTTGACTGCCCTCCTCCCGGTGGTGAAACCTTTTCCTTCTTAAATACGTCCTGTGTCTTTCAGATCAGTGTAAAGACTCTTATGATACTCCTCACGACGTTTGTGCAGTTCCTTATCGTCACGGCAACTCTTAGCCCAGTAGGTCAATCCAAGAGCGGGGCGCCACCTTGTGTCAGATCTGTGAAAGGGTTAAAAAAGATTATGAGTGTGAGAGGAGACTTATAAAAACATAGCAACTACAGGTGAATTTCAGAATTATCAGAATATAATTAATCCATGATTAAAAAAAGCCGCACATTTTTCAATTTAGACTGTTTCGATTTTGTCTGAACAGTTTGGATTTATGAGTTTTAACAGACCAACAAATTTGAACGTTCCAATTTCCAGAATTTTAGGACGGAACAAATGTATAATAAAAAAACTGAAAAAATAAATACAAAATGTCTCTGGTCCCCTCCCTGTCTGGCATTTTATCTGAATGGAAAAAAATGGTCACAATATGTATACACCTTTGTCCTTAACATTATATTTGTATTCTAGATCATTTTGTCAGTTTCATAAAGTCTTTCAAAATGTATGTCTTGTAACCAAAAGGGTGGACCCCACCAGTGGCATTTTGGGTGACCGCCACCACCACGCACATGTTCAACTTTTACAATATACATTCAAAAATAGTGGCATCCTGCCCTTGAATTTGTTTTATTTTCAAAATTGCACCTTAGTTTTGATGGGGTGCAATCATTATTTTTTCATGGAATTCATCAATTTGAACTTCAAAAACCCAAATCACAATTTTGCACAAGACTTTAAACTTGAATTACGATAGACAAATTCTTCGGGTGCAAAATTTAATGTGATACTGGTCATTTCGTGGGATGGTTGCTTCTCTCATTGAGACGCATCAGACATGCATTTTCATGAGGTTACACATCTCTGAGTATTCCATGAATCTATACAACATCATCAAAACGGTCTATCTTCTGGCAGGCGTTGCTCTGCCAGACATCAGGAAAACTGTGGCAAGTAGAGCAGAACGCCGGAAACAAGTTACAGATGTAAGACATCTTCTGTACAACCACTCAACACCAAATTAGCGACTATATCAAGGAAAAGCTTCATCACCAGCACCCTCCCTCCAATCAACACATGAGAACACCCACACCCAGATATTACCAAGATGAAAATCTAGCCTGCAGGGTCTCTACCACCAGAAGCAACAGAAGCTTGGACATGTACTGGAGATGTTGGAACCGTCTGTGAACTGGTGTGGGATGATGCAAGGAATCTGTGCATAAGAGAGGCTACACCATTGGCTCAACTTTATACGATTGTGGCCAGGAACCTCAGACAATGCAGCATATGTTGCAATGCCCACTCCTGGAGGAGGCCTGCACAACTGAAGATTTGGCACAGAACACTCAGCGGGCAAGGAGGTGTGTTCAGCGGTGGATTGAAGTAGTTTAAAGGGTACGAAAGAAGAAGACGATCAAAACATTATTTGCACTATGCCATCGTTTTTATAAAAACTTACATATTTTCTCCAGCTCTGTGAATCATGTAGGCATGATGACCCAGCAATGTACCTAAAACAAAGGGGACACAATTAGTTTATATAATTCAAAATTATAATTTATTTTTGCCGAAACTTAAAAACAGTTTTGCTTGTCATTGACTAGCTTTTTCCAAATCATCTGTATAATCTATAAGAACCTGGCTGAATCCTAATGCATTGGGTCTTTTGTAAGATGACCCCCTCCTCCTTTGATTAACCAATGGGAACTCACCTATAGGGACATCCATCATGAGTTCCTTATTCTTCATATCATCTATGTAGTCTATAAGACCCTGACTGAATCCTAATGCAGTGGTTCTTTTGTAAGATGACCCCCCTCCTCCTTGGATTAACCAATGGAAACTCACCTATAGGGACATCCATCATGAGTTCCTTATTCTTCATATCATCCGTGTAGTCTATAAGACCCTGACTGAATCCTAATGCAGTGGTTCTTTTGTAAGATGACCCCCCTCCTCCTTGGATTAACCAATGGAAACTCACCTATAGGAACATCCATCACGAGTTCCTTATTCTTCATATCATCTGTGTAGTCTATAAGACCCTGACTGAATCCTAATGCAGTGGTTCTTTTGTAAGATGACCCCCTCCTCCTTTGATTAACCAATGGAAACTCACCTATAGGGACATCCATCATGAGTTCCTTATTCTTCATATCATCTGTGTAGTCTATAAGACCCTGACTGAATCCTAATGCAGTGGTTCTTTTGTAAGATGACCCCCATTGATTAACCAATGCAAACTCACCTATAGGGACATCCATCATGAGTTTCTTATTCTTCATATCATCTGTGTAGTCTATAAGACCCTGACTGAATCCTAATGTGATGGTTCTTTTGTAAGATGACCTCCCTCCTCCTTTGATTAACCAATGGAAACTCACCTATAGGGACATCCATCATGAGTTCCTTATTCTTCATATTATCATCTGTGTAGTCTATGAGACCTTGACTGAATCCTAATGCAGTGGTTCTTTTGTAAGATGACCCCCTCCTTGGATTAACCAATGGAAACTCACCTATAGGGACATCCATCATGAGTTCCTTATTCTTCATATAATCTGTGTAGTCTATAAGACCCTGGCTGAATCCTAATGCAGTGGTTCTTTTGTAAGATGACCCCCTCCCACTCCTTGGATTAACCAATAGAAACTCACCTATAGGGACATCCATCATGAGTTCCTTATTCTTCATATCATCTGTGTAGTCTATGAGACCTTGACTGAATCCTAATGCAGTGGTTCTTTTGTAAGATGACCCCCTCCCACTCCTTTGATTAACCAATGCAAACTCACCTATAGGGACATCCATCATGAGTTCCTTATTCTTCATATCATCCGTGTAGTCTATGAGACCCTGACTGAATCATAATGCAGTGGTTCTTTTGTAAGATGACCCCCTCCCACTCCTTTGATTAACCAATGCAAACTCACCTATAGGGACATCCATCATGAGTTCCTTATTCTTCATATCATCCGTGTAGTCTATAAGACCCTGACTGAATCATAATGCAGTGGTTCTTTTGTAATATGACCCCCTCCTCCTTTGATTAACCAATGGAAACTCACCTATAGGGACATCCATCATGAGTTCCTTATTCTTCATATCATCTGTGTAGTCTATGAGACCCTGACTGAATCATAATGCAGTGGTTCTTTTGTAACATGACTTCTCCTTGGATTAACCAATGGAAACTCACCTATAGGGACATCCATCATGAGTTCCTTATTCTTCATATCATCTGTGTAGTCTATGAGACCCTGACTGAATCCTAATGCAGTGGTTCTTTTGTAAGATGACCCCCTTCCTCCTTTGATTAACCAATAGAAACTCACCTATAGGGACATCCATCATGAGTTCCTTATTCTTCATATCATCCGTGTAGTCTATGAGACCCTGACTGAATCATAATGCAGTGGTTCTTTTGTAACATGACTTCTCCTTGGATTAACCAATGGAAACTCACCTATAGGGACATCCATCATGAGTTCCTTATTCTTCATATCATCTGTGTAGTCTATGAGACCCTGACTGAATCATAATGCAGTGGTTCTTTTGTAACATGACTTCTCCTTGGATTAACCAATGGAAACTCACCTATAGGGACATCCATCATGAGTTCCTTATTCTTCATATCATCTGTGTAGTCCATGAGATCTTGACTGAATCCTAATGCAGTGGTTCTTTTGTAAGATGACCCCCTCCCACTCCTTTGATTAACCAATGCAAACTCACCTATAGGGACATCCATCATGAGTTCCTTATTCTTCATATCATCCGTGTAGTCTATGAGATCTTGACTGAATCCTAATGCAGTGGTTCTTTTGTAATATGACCCCCTCCTCCTTTGATTAACCAATGGAAACTCACCTATAGGGACATCCATCATGAGTTCCTTATTCTTCATATCATCTGTGTAGTCTATAAGACCCTGACTGAATCCTAATGCAGTGGTTCTTTTGTAAGATGACCCCTCCTCCTTGGATTAACCAATGGAAACTCACCTATAGGGACATCCATCATGAGTTCCTTATTCTTCATATCATCTGTGTAGTCTATAAGACCCTGACTGAATCCTAATGCAGTGGTTCTTTTGTAAGATGACCCCTCCTCCTTGGATTAACCAATGGAAACTCACCTATAGGGACATCCATCATGAGTTCCTTATTCTTCATATCATCCGTGTAGTCTATAAGACCCTGACTGAATCCTAATGCAGTGGTTCTCTTGTAAGATGACCCCCTCCTTGGATTAACCAATGGAAACTCACCTATAGGGACATCTATCATGAGTTCCTTATTCTTCATATCATCTGTGTAGTCTATGAGATCTTGACTGAATCCTAATGCAGTGGTTCTCTTGTAAGATGACCCCCTCCTTGGATTAACCAAAGGAAACTCACCTATAGAGACATCTATCATGAGTTCCTTATTCTTCATATCATCTGTGTAGTGTATGAGATCTTGACTGAACCCTAATGCAGTGGTTCTCTTGTAAGATGACCCCTCCTTGGATTAACCAATGGAAACTCACCTATAGGGACATCCATCATGAGTTCCTTATTCTTCATATCATCCGTGTAGTCTATAAGACCCTGACTGAACCCTAATGCAGTGGTTCTTTTGTAAGATGACCCCCTCCCACTCCATTGGATTAACCAATGGAAACTCACCTATAGGGACATCCATCATGAGTTCCTTATTCTTCATAGCATCCGTGTAGTCTATAAGACCCTGACTGAATCCTAATGCAGTGGTTATTTTGTCAGACCCCCCCCCCCCCCCTTGGATTAACCAATGGAAACTCACCTATAGGGACATCCATCATGAGTTCCTTATTCTTCATATCATCTGTGTAGTCTATAAGACCCTGACTGAACCCTAATGCAGTGGTCCTTTCATGGGGTAGCTCCCCCTCCCTCTGCGATTCGGGCACATAAAACAAACAGCCTATGGTATTGTCAACGTCATCAAGAGCCAGCCAGAAGGTTATTCCTATAATGAAATGAATCAAACGATAAAAACCAAAGTAATAATGATAACAATTTTGCCAACATTCTTTTCTTTTTAATTAGGTGGAAAGGTCCGGGGGGGGGGGGGGGGGGGGGGCACTCAACTTTTTTTTGGGTAGGGGTGTGCCACACAGGGTCTCAAAAAAGGGGGCTACAGAACTGAACTGAGTGGATTTTATGACGAAAAATAGGGTCTTAGGAACTGATTTTTTCAAAAAAGAAGGTCTTGAGAACTGGCCTATAGTTCAATATTGATTAGCAAGAACCTAAATTTTCGAAGAATTGGGGCTTTGGAACGCAAAATTTCGCGATTTTTGAATTAAAAAAAAAAAAGTCTAAAGAACTGATGTAGGCTCAAAAGGGTGGTCATAAGAGGTAGTAGCAGAGGGTGAAAAAGGGGGTCTTCAGCGCGGCACATGTCAGTGCCGCCCCAACCCCCCCCCCCCCCCTGGGGAAAGGTAAACTCATGCAACATTCTCTTTACTGGCTATTCTAACCCTATTTCATTCTTGAATAAAGCTAATCAGGACTGTTGTTTATAAAATGATAGATGAGATTCTTCATCAAGTCCAAGGAAAACCCACTTACTTGCAGGGGTGGAAATAAGACCCAAATAGCGGGTAACTTTCGTGTCGGGCGGGTGAAGATGCAAATTAAGGTATACCCGTCCGACTGGCGGGTAACATTTTTGAAGCTCAAAGTGTAAGTAACAGTAAGTTCAGGGTAATTTCATCATCAGATGACTCATTTATGATAGAGCCGGGAGATAAGGTTGATAGGAGATTAAAGAGAGTATTGGATTGATGAACATGATGAATACGAGGAGCTGTACGGGGCTAGGGTTACAGTGGAACATCGTACAATAAAGACAAAAACATGTAATCATCATTTAAGTTTGCTGCAAAATATTATGAAAAAACCTTGGGCTGGTGGCATTTTTGTCGGGCGGTAAATTCTGTGAGTTACCTGCCCGACTGGCTAGGTGAAAAAAAAATCTGAAGTTGCACCATTGCTTACTTGTGTGTGGTCATTTTGGAAACAACCTGTTTTCTTTCTCAATACTTGTTGTAGAGTGATGACTGTTTACATTGTGTGGTTGAGTATTTCTAGATGATAGTGGGAATTGATGTCATAGCGCTTTCCAATTCTGTCCTATCTTCCTCTAAACGCTTCCAAATTCGGTTGACACACAAGTAAGTGGTTTTCCTTGGACTAGATATGGAGTATCTCATCAATCAGTCCATATTTTATTTGTTTTTATGTGTCTAAATATTGCAAACATTCTTTTAAAAGCTCATAAAAATTGTGCTTTTGTGTGGAAAATGGGTGGTTTTTCAATACCTAAAAACGTGAAAAGGGGTGTTAGCACAAACCTTTCTCATGCATGAAATATCGTCCGTCTTGATGTGGTGGTGTACACTTGGCACCCGGTGGTTTGGAGAAGAACTGAACATTGTTGGGTTCACATGGCATACCTAACAGGGTATCGGCTAGACCATTGAATGATGGCGACTCTGCTAGGTCCTGTATCATAAATGAATCATGAATATTCATATTATATAATATTGGATCATGAATATCATGAATATTCATATTATACATAACAGGTGTGTCTATTCTTCCAGGAAAAAAAAAAAATTCCACCCTACCGTCAAATTAGATTTATAAACATGAAACCAAAATATCTTGTAAGTTACAGAGCAATACGCTTCCTAATTTATACTTCAAAATCATGGTTAAAATACACTGTTTGGGTTAATCCCGACAACTTATTTTCCAAGTGTTTTTTTGTTCGTAAATAGAATTCCATGGTTTGAAAAACCTGTAAACACCATTTACAGTGTTTCTGGGTACGATTGCTACTGTACACAAGTGAACACAATAGTACAGAATGCTTTTTATGATGAAATTCAACAAAATATGTGGAAAATTCCTTAAATAATTGGAAGCAGATTTTCATTGTGATTCAGTTAAGTTATGAGATTTTTCATAAAAAAATACAGTCAAGATCGATTTATGAGTCCAGGAATGTCTTTCCTAATAGTCAACTACTCAAACTTTATTATTTACAGATAGCAAACACAAGAGAAAAACATTGGGTGTATCGCTCGTCGGCTAAAACGAGTTTTATTACCGAGCACTCCGTGCTCCAAAATATCATTAATTAATTTATAATTCACTATGATACTGCATGTAGACCATATACAATTAAAGTACCAAATTAATTATTGATTTGTCTACCAACATTTATCAATGTCTAGCATAATTTAATTTATTAATGTCATTACATAATAATTAACTGAGATAATTTTATCATGAATAAACGCTCGTCCATGGATACAATGGGTGACAAAGCTCGTTTGTAAAATTAATAATAAGCCATGAAAATGAATGTTCACATTGACCATGTAAGATGGTTTAACTTTCGAAGGACCATAAACTATTGATACATTTTTAACCATAAGCTTACAAGATTGGTGAAACTACCCTTAATCCCTACCTTTGAGAATTGCTCATAAAGATAACAACCTATGGCTAAATTATTGAATTGATATAGGACCATAAATCCATTATACAATTTTTCCACCATATGATTCGAAGATTGGGAAAACTACCCTAAATCCATACCCTTGAGAATAGCTCACAAAGATATCTACATATGGGCCACATTTTGTACACACATATGATTTGGACGTAGTAAACTGCCTACAATTCCTACCTACCCCTAGATAATTATGCTCCGAGGGACAACATATGGGATGTCCTATAATTTTTCATTCCAATTTTTTATATCAATTTTATAAGGTATTAATGGCAATAGAATGAATACAAGATATAAATTGCTGACTCTAAAATATACTTACTTCCCCACCCCAGCATGTGACAAAAGGTACCCCACTAAAGGGAAGGAAGAGCAAAAAGTAAACAATGCACTGGGTGGGTGGGAGTGGAATTTTTTAGAATCAACCAATCTCGCTGAAGCCGACAAGAATAGTGATTGAAAATGGGGGAAAGCAAAAAACACAAAGCCTGACACTTGCACAAAAACAAAGGCCAAAAAATCGCGGGCATGAAAGCAAGAGCATTGATTGGCCCGGCGCCCGGTAACCAAGAAACACTGACGCATTATTATGCAAATTGATAGGCCCAGCCCAGAGGGCGACTGTCCGCTCCAATAAATAATTTGGTTTATGAAAGTAGGCCTTTCATAAACTTGATTATATAAGAAATAAAAAATATGTGTAAAGTTTTAAAATATCACATAATAATGCTTTAACCCTTACCGCACTGAATCACACTAAATCTCACTGCCAGAAACTATCTCCGCGCACGTGGTGCTGGCATTCCCTCGATGACGTCGCCTACCCCAGGCATATGTCGGCGGGAATTCTTAGCCGGCATATGCGCTGGGAGTTTAGCTCAGTTGGTTGGGGGACAGACTGGGGTGCGGATGGTCCCGCGATAGAATCTTAGGGGATGCTGGGTGATTTTTCGGGTCAAAAAGATAGTACTTTTCCCCCTCCCCCGATACGCACGAAAAACATAGCTTTACTGGTTAGGGTTATGAAACAACCTCCCCTTCCTAACTACACATGATATGTACACATTGAATCACATGTTGCCTTTGTTATCAACATTATTATTCATTTCCCCCTTTTTCTCCTTTTCCACTTCTCCGTGTAATCACCCATGTGAATGCACATTCAAAAATATATTTAAAGGCATATTATGTGATCATTTTCAAGTAGCGCCCTCTATCATTGATTTTTACTATGAAAGCAGATTTTCTTGCAGATTTGCATTTTTGATCATAAATCATAGAGATCTTCTAAGTTACAGATCGATACGATTCCTAATTACTTCAAAATCATGATTTGAAAAAAGATTGCACAATCTATTTTTTCAAATTTTACTCTAAATTCACTCTAAAACTATGATTTTGAGGTTATTAGGAATCGTATCACTCTGTAACTCGGAATAAATTTATGATTTATGATCAGAAAAGTAAATCTGCAAAAAAATCTGCTTCCAATTTGTTTTCGAGGATTGAGGGCGTCCCATGGAAAAGATCACATAATATACCTTTAACACAGATTCTCAAAGACGGAAGAAGGGACAAGGATTTAGATCAAAGAATCATACTCTTAGCAAATGATAACAGAGTTTAAACTAAATTGAATGTATGAAGCGATTCAATTATTAGTAAAATATGTCTTATATTGGCCTAACCATTTTGGACTATTTTTACAATGATGACATCTAACTATCGGCCCAAGCTACCCTTAGCGCGGATTCAGGTTGAAAAATGCACCCTTATTCTCTAAAATTAGCGATTTTGATACCCTTAACTTGAGCCAGCGCCTGCCCGTGTTGTGGTCGAAAAAAAGCACCCTTAATCCGCGTTTTCGTTCACCCGGGATATTTCCATGGAAACCCACCTTGAAAAATTCATCGTAGTCCAGCATTCTTTCCAAGCGTATGATTGAGTCTTTGTTGTCTTTCTCTTCGTAGAATTTGTGTTTCTCGCTGATATCTGGAACAACATTGTCATTATAACGCTTGAGTTCTGTCTTAATTGATTTGACTTCATCTTCAGATAAATACTTCACTGCCTATAGGAAAATGTTAAGAGAGAGAGAGAGAGTAATTTAATCAGTGTTGTGACCAAATAATAGCGATAATAATAATAATAGCGATAAGGCACATATCCAATCTAAATAAGAGAGCTCAAGGCACGAACATAAAATACAGTATAAATAAGATATTTGACCATGGGGGAGAGGGAGGCCTATGTAATCATCTCCCCCCCCCCCTCCAATGTTATACATGATAAAATACTCTCCGTAATAGAAGTCTAATTCAGAACAAATTAAGCTAATTTCTGGCAATTTTTACAATAAAATACAAAATGTCCATGTGCTACGCACACATTTTCCGCCAAAATATTTTTGCGCCTTAGGCGCGCATTTTTCCACCCACATTTTTTCTTCCCCCCCCCCGTTTCCCCTGAAAATGTTGATGCTGCTCCCCCCACATGCAAACATCTATTAAATTTACGCCACTACCTAGCACAATTGAGATGAATGTCGGGATGACCTTGCAAGGACTGGCCCATTTTCTAGTTCTAGCTGTTAATTGGAAAATTCTTTTTTTCAATCACAAATTTCTGATCAAATTGTCATTATTGCAGCTCAAAATGTTTAAAAAACCCAACAACAATGAGATGAATTCTGGGAGGGGTAACCAGGAAACAGCTGTGCTGAATTAAGGCCAAAAATAAATAGTTGTTTAGTTGCAGGCGCGTAGCTAGGATATTTTTCAGGGGGGGGGGGGGCAAGATCCCCATAGATCCCCATAATGGTCCCTATTTCAAAGAAACCAGGTCAAAAAAACGGCTGATTTAACATGATTTTCTGCCTTTTTCGTCCCCATTTTGCCAATTCCCCCCCCCCCCCCCCCCCACTCGCTACGCTACTGTTTAGTTGTCATCCAGCACTGGTCACTCACTCCTAATTTTCCAAATTGGAAGAAAAATAAAATTACAATAAAACAATACCGCTTGTATGAAAAGTCAGACTTTTGTTCGAGGCAACTATGAATCATACATTTCCTTCAATTTGCTTACTATTTCAATGGTTCCATTTTTGACCCACCAGCAGCACACATTTTACTCACTTTTAGGGCAAGTAAAATACCATTAAATGCTTATTCCATCAAAGGATGACAACATTATTATGATGATTACGATTATATGCCATGCCACTTTCAAGAAAAGAAGAAGAAAAAAATCAAATAAATAAAAAAGACACCCTACAAATAAATAACATAACTAAAAATATAACATTAACAACAACTTTTTAATTTTTAAGCCTATATTTATTCCTCGTCAGAAAGATGTTCAGGACAACAAAATTAATTGTTTAAAAGCCTAATCAGTCAGCCTTGGCCCTGCTGTATGTGTATTGTGTACAACAATCAATTAGCCCTGAGCTGAGCTGGAACAATGCTTACTGGCCCGGGGAGGGGGGGGGGGGGGGCACTCAAAACAAATTTGGGTAGGGTGTGCCGCCCAGGGTCTCAAAACGGGGGGGGGGGGGGGGGGGGGGGGGGCTACAGAACTGATCTGAGTGGATTTTATGAGGAAAAATAGGGGACCGTTCATTATTTATGGTGGAGGGAGGGTTAGGACAAATTCGAGACTCGTATGTCAAAATTACCTAACCCCCCCTACAGCTAAAACTGAAAATTACATGACCCCCCCTACTAACCAATAGATTTTTACACACCCCCCCCCCCCCCCCTCAAATTCAACTTGTCACATACTTAGGGGATGTATTTTTCTTTTGCCCATGGATTCGTTGGTTGTGCCCTCTGAACAGCCAATAATTTAATGACTAACTACATTGCGAGCGTAGCGAGGCGGAACATTTGTCATATATTTATACATTTTGGGTGTTTTGTGAGTCTTTATAACTCGAAAAAAAGTTAGAACATCCAGACAAAAACGTATGAAATATTCTTGTGAGCGTTGGTGCAGAGCTGAGAGTGAGACGAGGTGAAAAGCATGCAAGAAATTACCGTTTTTAATCAAATTGGATTTTGGAACATAGACCTAGGCTATTAACATGTTTTTATATACCTCATGGCTCTTATGTTTTCAACCATTGATGATAGGTGTTTTTCCAACAGATCGTCCAAGCAGGGCGTGCACAAAAAAAGATTTGCTGTACGAAAGTAGTCTCATCATAAGTAGCCTACATGTTTTGAAGTTGAAAGGTCGTAAGAAAATGTGCGCGAAGCGCACAATAAATTGGCATTTACACTCCAAAATAGCCTCTAAAATCACCCAATCACCACCATCTTTATAGTTTAAAAAAGTTACACAACCCCCCCTGTTTAAGAATAAAAAGTTACATAACCCCCCCTATTTCAACATATGAAAGTTACATGACCCCCCTATATTTTACCCAACCCCCCCTCCACCATAAATAATGAACGGTCCCTAGGTTCGTAGGAACTGATTTTTCCAAAAAAGTAGGTCTTGAGAACTGGCCTATAGTTCAATTTTGATTAGCAAGAACGCAAATTTTCATTTTTTGGGGGTTCTAGAACACAAAATCTTCGAAGAATTGGGGCTTTGGAACGCAAAATTTCACGATTTTTGAATTTTCAATAAAATTGGGGTCTTAAGAACTGATGCAGGCTCAAAAGGGGGGTCATAAGAGCTAGCAGCAGAGGGTGAAAAAGGTTCTTCAGCACGGCACACACCTATACCCTTTTCCAATGTCAGTGCCCCCCCCCCCCCGGGCTTACTGGTGCCCTATAACATATTTATTAAACAATTCAAATACCGTACGTGGTGTCATGTGCATTTTATTCTGTCAGTTATAGGGCTATGTCGCTTTGTTGTGCTTTATTCTGAAAAGGTGAAATATTTCGGGAAATTGGAATGGAAAGAGTTTTATATTCAAAAAAGCTATGACTATAGTCAATTTCAGGGGCAGCTCACCACTAAATAATGTATTCATTAAAATACATGTTGTTGTTTTGGCATGCATTTTGTTTATTTTGTTACCTTTTTAATTAGTTACAATGTTCTGAGTGTTTTTGTCACATGGATATTTTCAGTAAAGACAAGATTACCACCAGACGCTAGAATTAACACACAAACAGTTGTTTTGCAGTTGCCTCGTGTCAAGCGAGATACATGTATATAACATTTCATTTATTTCATTAAGGACTGCCAACCCATGCTCAATTCAACATCACATGTTTATTCATAAACACAGTAAATAGCAAGGGAGAGAGGCAAGAGTGCCCAGACCAAGCCCTCCTCCTCTTTCCCCCTGTTTGTGGTCAGTCCACCCAATGAACCCCTTGCAAAATTTTAATGTCAAACCTGACTGGAATTGAAAGTTGCGACTAGTCCTTCACATTTTCTTTGTTATCATTGTGGTCATTTTGGAACCACTACTATTTTATCATTATGATTATCATATTGGAGTGGATTATCCCAGCATTTCACTATTTCCGAAGACCTTGAGATACGTACAAAGTATTCATTTTCCACACACAAATTGCCAACGTAATTTGTGGGTGAAACCATGTAACAATTGAAAATTATTGTTTATTTGATGCACCTTGACCAACACATTAATAATTTCAACTTTTTTCTGAAATAATATGATTCAAGAATTCGAACGTGGCGACTACAAAACAACAGGGAGAGGGACGTCAACAACCGGCGCTGCCGCATGATTGGCCAATTGATCCAACGGAAATGACGACACCAGACCCGACCATTCTAGCCCTGGCGGTAAAGTGGAAATTCTTTCGATGCCTCAATTTCTGATTATTTTAAACACTTTTTTGTGATCAATCGAGATCAACTTTTGCACTATGATCCCCTAAACAGCACCATCATGATTGTTTTAGTCAATATCTGTGGTTTGTTACCACTTCCAGTTTGGTCTAATTCTGGCAATCTTTGTTTGAATTGAACCATGTTTTTAGCAGGTTTGCAATGTTTAGGTACGGTAGAGTGGGGATACTTTGACCCGCTCTTATTACATTTTTATTTCTTATTCATTGCATAGACCAGGCCTTCTTGTGGCGCATTGCATCAGTCTGAGTGGCGCGCGGAAGAACGCATGAAAAAAAATAATAAAAAATTAAAAAACAAAACAATAGAAAAAAATAAAAAAGAAGAAGAAATATATCCCCAACTTCAACCAGATCACAAGAAGCATGAAGAGTAAGTCATGATTATTATTAGTAGGCCCATTGATTATCACTACATTTTCTACCATTTTTTGTACATTTTACCATCAACATCTCTTTATTTCTTGTACCATTTATTGCATGCAAATATAGCTCTCCTTAGCCTCTTAAAAGGGGGTTAACCCATGAGCTTCCAGGGGGCGAGCCCCCTAGACCCCACCCGTTATTCGCTTCGCTCGCTACGCTCGCAGGGATAGTGGCGCTTCTAGATCAGTAACATCTCAAAAGTGGTGCTTCACAAAATCTAATTGAGAAGGCCTGGCATAGACGATACTTTTTGTTGGTAAACTACATTGCAGACTAGTGGATAGCATCTAGCTTGGGCTTTAATATCACATGATTTTTTATTTGTTTGAAAATAATGAATTTTTAGATACTGTTACCATTACTGTTACCAAAAGTTGTTGGATTCAGTGGTTTGCGCACTGCAACTATTTGTGTTGGATTTTGTTGGATTCAGTGGTTTGCGCATTGCAACTATTTCTGTTGGAAGTTGTTGGATTCAGTGGTTTGCGCACTGCAACTATTTCTGTTGGAAGTTGTTGGATTCAGTGGTTTGCACACTGCAACTATTTCTGTTGGAAGTTGTTGGATTCAGTGGTTTGCGCACTGCAACTATTTGTGTTGGATTTTGTTGGATTCAGTGGTTTGCGCACTGCAACTATTTCTGTTGGAAGTTGTTGGATTCAGTAGTTCGCGCACTGCAACTATTTGTGTTGGATTTGGTTGGATTCAGTGGTTCGCGCACTGCAACTATTTCTGTTGGATTTTGTTGGATTCAGTGGTTTGCGCACTGCAATTATTTGTATTGGATTTTGTTGGATTCAGTGGTTTGCGCACTGCAACTATTTCTGTTGGAAGTTGTTGGATTCAGTGGTTTGCGCACTGCAACTATTTGTGTTGGAAGTTGTTGGATTCAGTGGTTTGCGCACTGCAACTATTTCTGTTGGAAGTTGTTGGATTCAGTGGTTTGCGTACTGCAACTATTTGTGTTGGATTTTGTTGGATTCAGTGGTTTGCGCACTGCAACTGTTTGTGTTGGAAGTTGTTGGATTCAGTGGTTTGCGCACTGCAACTATTTCTGTTGGAAGTTGTTGGATTCAGTGGTTTGCGTACTGCAACTATTTGTGTTGGATTTTGTTGGATTCAGTGGTTTGCGCATTGCAACTATTTGTGTTGGAAGTTGTTGGATTCAGTGGTTTGCGCACTGCAACTATTTGTGTTGGATTTTGTTGGAAGTTGTTGGATTCGGTGGTTTGCGCACTGCAACTATTTGTGTTGGAAGTTGTTGGATTCAGTGGTTTGCGCACTGCAACTATTTGTGTTGGAAGTTGTTGGATTCAGTGATTTGCGCAAAGCAACTATTTGTGTTGGAAGTTGTTGGATTCGGTGGTTTGCGCACTGCAACTATTTGTGTTGGATTTTGTTGGATTCAGTGGTTTGCGCACTGCAACTGTTTGTGTTGGAAGTTGTTGGATTCGGTGGTTTGCGCGCTGCAACTATTTGTGTTGGATTTTGTTGGATTCAGTGGTTTGCGCACTGCAACTGTTTCTGTTGGATTTTGTTGGATTCAGTGGTTTGCGCACTGCAACTGTTTCTGTTGGAAGTTGTTGGATTCGGTGGTTTGCGCACTGCAACTATTTGTGTTGGATTTTGTTGGATTCAGTGGTTTGTGCACTGCAACTATTTCTGTTGGAAGTTGTTGGATTCAGTGGTTTGCGCACTGCAACTGTTTCTGTTGGAAGTTGTTGGATTCGGTGGTTTGCGCACTGCAACTATTTGTGTTGGATTTTGTTGGATTCAGTGGTTTGTGCACTGCAACTATTTCTGTTGGAAGTTGTTGGATTCAGTGGTTTGCGCACTGCAACTGTTTCTGTTGGAAGTTGTTGGATTCGGTGGTTTGCGCACTGCAACTATTTGTGTTGGAAGTTGTTGGATTCGGTGGTTTGCGCACTGCAACTATTTGTGTTGGAAGTTGTTGGATTCGGTGGTTTGCGCACTGCAACTATTTGTGTTGGAAGTTGTTGGATTCGGTGGTTTGCGCACTGCAACTTTTTGTGTTGGAAGTTGTTGGATTCAGTGGTTTGCGCACTGCAACTGTTTCTGTTGGAAGTTGTTGGATTCAGTGGTTTGCACACTGCAACTATTTGTGTTGGAAGTTGTTGGATTCAGTGGTTTGCGCACTGCAACTATTTCTGTTGGAAGTTGTTGGATTCAGTGGTTTGGCAACTGCAACTGTTTCTGTTGGAAGTTGTTGGATTCGGTGGTTTGCGCACTGCAACTATTTGTGTTGGAAGTTGTTGGATTCAGTGGTTTGCGCACTGCAACTATTTGTGTTGGAAGTTGTTGGATTCAGGGTTTGCGCAAAGCAATTATTTGTGTTGGAAGTTGTTGGATTCGGTGGTTTGCGCACTGCAACTATTTGTGTTGGATTTTGTTGGATTCAGTGGTTTGTGCACTGCAACTGTTTGTGTTGGAAGTTGTTGGATTCGGTGGTTTGCGCGCTGCAACTATTTGTGTTGGATTTTGTTGGATTCAGTGGTTTGCGCACTGCAACTGTTTCTGTTGGATTTTGTTGGATTCAGTGGTTTGCGCACTGCAACTGTTTCTGTTGGAAGTTGTTGGATTCGGTGGTTTGCGCACTGCAACTGTTTGTGTTGGAAGTTGTTGGATTCGGTGGTTTGCGCGCTGCAACTATTTGTGTTGGATTTTGTTGGATTCAGTGGTTTGTGCACTGCAACTATTTCTGTTGGAAGTTGTTGGATTCAGTGGTTTGCGCACTGCAACTGTTTCTGTTGGAAGTTGTTGGATTCGGTGGTTTGCGCACTGCAACTATTTGTGTTGGAAGTTGTTGGATTCGGTGGTTTGCGCACTGCAACTGTTTGTGTTGGAAGTTGTTGGATTCGGTGGTTTGCACACTGCAACTATTTCTGTTGGAAGTTGTTGGATTCGGTGGTTTGCGCACTGCAACTATTTCTGTTGGAAGTTGTTGGATTCAGTGGTTTGCGCACTGCAACTATTTGTGTTGGATTTTGTTGGATTCAGTGGTTTGCGCATTGCAACTATTTGTGTTGGATTTTGTTGGATTCAGTGGTTTGCGCATTGCAACTATTTCTGTTGGAAGTTGTTGGATTCAGTGGTTTGCGCACTGCAACTATTTGTGTTGGATTTTGTTGGATTCAGTGGTTTGTGCACTGCAACTATTTCTGTTGGAAGTTGTTGGATTCAGTGGTTTGCGCACTGCAACTATTTCTGTTGGAAGTTGTTGGATTCAGTGGTTTGCGTACTGCAACTATTTGTGTTGGATTTTGTTGGATTCAGTGGTTTGCGCATTGCAACTATTTGTGTTGGAAGTTGTTGGATTCAGTGGTTTGCGCACTGCAACTATTTGTGTTGGATTTTGTTGGAAGTTGTTGGATTCGGTGGTTTGCGCACTGCAACTATTTGTGTTGGAAGTTGTTGGATTCAGTGGTTTGCGCACTGCAACTATTTGTGTTGGAAGTTGTTGGATTCAGTGATTTGCGCAAAGCAACTATTTGTGTTGGAAGTTGTTGGATTCGGTGGTTTGCGCACTGCAACTATTTGTGTTGGATTTTGTTGGATTCAGTGGTTTGCGCACTGCAACTGTTTGTGTTGGAAGTTGTTGGATTCGGTGGTTTGCGCGCTGCAACTATTTGTGTTGGATTTTGTTGGATTCAGTGGTTTGCGCACTGCAACTGTTTTTGTTGGATTTTGTTGGATTCAGTGGTTTGCGCACTGCAACTGTTTCTGTTGGAAGTTGTTGGATTCGGTGGTTTGCGCACTGCAACTATTTGTGTTGGATTTTGTTGGATTCAGTGGTTTGTGCACTGCAACTATTTCTGTTGGAAGTTGTTGGATTCAGTGGTTTGCGCACTGCAACTGTTTCTGTTGGAAGTTGTTGGATTCGGTGGTTTGCGCACTGCAACTATTTGTGTTGGAAGTTGTTGGATTCGGTGGTTTGCGCACTGCAACTATTTGTGTTGGAAGTTGTTGGATTCGGTGGTTTGCGCACTGCAACTATTTGTGTTGGAAGTTGTTGGATTCGGTGGTTTGCGCACTGCAACTTTTTGTGTTGGAAGTTGTTGGATTCAGTGGTTTGCGCACTGCAACTGTTTCTGTTGGAAGTTGTTGGATTCAGTGGTTTGCACACTGCAACTATTTGTGTTGGAAGTTGTTGGATTCAGTGGTTTGCGCACTGCAACTATTTCTGTTGGAAGTTGTTGGATTCAGTGGTTTGGCAACTGCAACTGTTTCTGTTGGAAGTTGTTGGATTCGGTGGTTTGCGCACTGCAACTATTTGTGTTGGAAGTTGTTGGATTCAGTGGTTTGCGCACTGCAACTATTTGTGTTGGAAGTTGTTGGATTCAGGGTTTGCGCAAAGCAATTATTTGTGTTGGAAGTTGTTGGATTCGGTGGTTTGCGCACTGCAACTATTTGTGTTGGATTTTGTTGGATTCAGTGGTTTGTGCACTGCAACTGTTTGTGTTGGAAGTTGTTGGATTCGGTGGTTTGCGCGCTGCAACTATTTGTGTTGGATTTTGTTGGATTCAGTGGTTTGCGCACTGCAACTGTTTCTGTTGGATTTTGTTGGATTCAGTGGTTTGCGCACTGCAACTGTTTCTGTTGGAAGTTGTTGGATTCGGTGGTTTGCGCACTGCAACTGTTTGTGTTGGAAGTTGTTGGATTCGGTGGTTTGCGCGCTGCAACTATTTGTGTTGGATTTTGTTGGATTCAGTGGTTTGTGCACTGCAACTATTTCTGTTGGAAGTTGTTGGATTCAGTGGTTTGCGCACTGCAACTGTTTCTGTTGGAAGTTGTTGGATTCGGTGGTTTGCGCACTGCAACTATTTGTGTTGGAAGTTGTTGGATTCGGTGGTTTGCGCACTGCAACTGTTTGTGTTGGAAGTTGTTGGATTCGGTGGTTTGCACACTGCAACTATTTCTGTTGGAAGTTGTTGGATTCGGTGGTTTGCGCACTGCAACTATTTCTGTTGGAAGTTGTTGGATTCAGTGGTTTGCGCACTGCAACTATTTCTGTTGGAAGTTGTTGGATTCGGTGGTTTGCGCACTGCAACTATTTCTGTTGGAAGTTGTTGGATTCAGTGGTTTGTGCACTGCAACTATTTCTGTTGGAAGTTGTTGAATCCCCGGGGTTGGATCCAGTGGTTTGTGCACTGCAACTTTTTGTGTTGGAAGTTGTTGGATTCAGTGGTTTGAGCACTGCAACTATTTCTGTTGGAAGTTGTTGGATTCAGTGGTATGTGCATTGCAACCATTTCTGTTGGAAGTTGTTGGATCCAGTGGTTTGCGCACTATCTTGATCGCGTCACATATGGGATTAAGCAGCTGGCCAAGGCTCCATTGCAAGAAAGACACTATTACTGTGCACACACAGAATCACACATTCCGATTACAAAAATTACAGGTTTCTTGTCCCCGCCCGCACCAATTTTTGACACTGCTGCAATATTTTTGTTACTGTAAAAGCTGAAATTTTCGCGGTGGTTTTATTTTCGCGCTTTTTGTGCAAAATATTTTTCCGCCAAAATTATAACACACAAAAATATTGTTTTCAACATTCATCATAAATGCATTGAGAAGGTTGTTGGATTCGGTGGTTAGCGCACTGCAACTATTTCTGTTGGATTTTGTTGGATTCAGTGGTTTGCGCACTGCAACTATTTCTGTTGGAAGTTGTTGGATTCAGTGGTTTGCGCACTGCAACTATTTCTGTTGGAAGTTGTTGGATTCAGTGGTTTGTGCACTGCAACTGTTTCTGTTGGAAATTGTTGGATTCGGTGGTTTGCGCACTGCAACTATTTGTGTTGGAAGTTGTTGGATTCAGTGGTTTGCGCACTGCAACTATTTGTGTTGGAAGTTGTTAGATTCGGTGGTTTGCGCACTGCAACTATTTGTGTTGGATTTTGTTGGATTCAGTGGTTTGCGTACTGCAACTATTTGTGTTGGAAGTTGTTGGATTCAGTGGTTTGCGCACTGCAACTATTTCTGTTGGAAGTTGTTGGATTCAGTGGTTTGGCAACTGCAACTGTTTTTGTTGGAAGTTGTTGGATTCGGTGGTTTGCGCATTGCAACTATTTGTGTTGGAAGTTGTTGGATTCAGTGGTTTGCGCGCTGCAACTATTTGTGTTGGAAGTTGTTGGATTCGGTGGTTTGCGCGCTGCAACTATTTGTGTTGGATTTTGTTGGATTCAGTGGTTTGCGCACTGCAACTGTTTCTGTTGGAAATTGTTGGATTCGGTGGTTTGCACACTGCAACTATTTGTGTTGGAAGTTGTTGGATTCGGTGGTTTGCGCACTGCAACTATTTGTGTTGGAAGTTGTTGGATTCAGTGGTTTGCGCACTGTAACTATTTGTGTTGGAAGTTGTTGGATTCGGTGGTTTGTGCACTGCAACTATTTGTGTTGGATTTTGTTGGATTCAGTGGTTTGCGCACTGCAACTGTTTCTGTTGGAAGTTGTTGGATTCGGTGGTTTGCGCGCTGCAACTATTTGTGTTGGATTTTGTTGGATTCAGTGGTTTGCGCACTGCAACTGTTTCTGTTGGATTTTGTTGGATTCGGTGGTTTGCGCTCTGCAACTGTTTCTGTTAGAAGTTGTTGGATTCGGTGGTTTGCGCACTGCAACTATTTGTGTTGGAAGTTGTTGGATTCAGTGGTTTGCGCGCTGCAACTATTTGTGTTGGATTTTGTTGGATTCAGTGGTTTGTGCACTGCAACTATTTCTGTTGGAAGTTGTTGGATTCAGTGGTTTGCGCACTGCAACTGTTTCTGTTGGAAGTTGTTGGATTCGGTGGTTTGCGCACTGCAACTATTTGTGTTGGAAGTTGTTGGATTCGGTGGTTTGCGCACTGCAACTATTTGTGTTGGAAGTTGTTGGATTCTGTGGTTTGCGCACTGCAACTATTTCTGTTGGAAGTTGTTGGATTCAGTGGTTTGCGCACTGCAACTATTTCTGTTGGAAGTTGTTGGATTCTGTGGTTTGCGCACTGCAACTATTTCTGTTAGAAGTTGTTGGATTCAGTGGTATGTGCATTGCAACCATTTCTGTTGGAAGTTGTTGGATCCAGTGGTTTGCGCACTATCTTGATCGCGTCACATATGGGATTAAGCAGCTGGCCAAGGCTCCATTGCAAGAAAGACACTAGTACTGTGCACACACAGAATCACACATTCCGATTACAAAAATTACAGGTTTCTTGTCCCCGCCCGCACCAATTTTTGACACTGCTGCAATATCTTTGTTACTGTAAAAGCTGAAATTTTCGTGGTGGTTTTATTTTCACGCTTTTTGTGCAAAATATTTTTCCGCCAAAATTATAACACACAAAAATATTGTTTTCAACATTCATCATAAATGCATTGAGAAGGTTGCCCGTGAAAAAAACAATTTGCGAAATTTCTATGATATCCAAATGCTCGAAAATATCTTTACACAAAAATATTGGCTTTTACAGTACCGTATTATCCCTATTAAGCACCCAGGGCGGTTAGCAAAGTCATTTTGGGTGAGCGCTTATTATGTTACCTTTTTTAAATGTACAAGTGGTCATTTGAAGATGCTGACCATTTGATTGTCATTTGAAGATGCTGACCATTAGATGGTCATTTGAAGATGCTGACCATTTGATGATCATTTGAAGATGCTGACCATTTGATGTACTAAATACAATGTACAAATGTGGTAATTTGAGAAGGCTGTCCACTTGACGTACTAACGAAAATAAACAATTGGTCATTTGAGGAGGCTGACCATTTCATGTACTAAATGAAAATGTACAAGTGGTCATTTGAGGATGCTGACCATTTGAAAAGGTGGGCGCTTTTAAGGGATGTGTTTGTTGGTAGTCATTGAGAAAAACAGGGGTGGGCGCTAGGGTGCATCGTCTCCCCCTTTGTCAACCAAATTCAATGTAGCCAGTCTTAAAATGTGCCAAATGTTAAAACAATAAGATTCCCAAAATTTAAATTCATTCCGAGTTCGTCTTCTGGGTCCTCCGTGGCCCTCAAGTTTGAATGAATAACCTATGGGAACATTGCGCAATAGCCATATGGCAGCTATACATTTTCTTAAGTAATTAATGGTACATACAATGGCTGCCATGAATTTTAGGCCCATGATTACAATGGTATGTACCCGGAGTCTGTTTTTAATCAAATTTAAGTTTGAAATTCAAATGAATATAGCATATTCGCCACAATAATGAATAGCTGCCATGTGATATGACAGGCTTTTTACAAAAGCGTAATGTACTGCCATTTACAAATAATGGCTGTATTTTAACTATATTTTAAAGCACACTGGTTCTTCAATGTAAGTGTCTTGAGGAAAGTAGTTGGGTAGTCCTCTGCAGCTTGTGCATCTGAAGCTAGTCAACTTTGTAGCCCTTTCTCATCAAATCATTACTTCAGCCAACCAATGCTTGGCACCCCAATCTGATCCCATGATCCCAGTGAGAGAAACATTTTCCCGGGCGTCGTGGTTTTCGGATGGCAGCGGTTCTCATAAGATGTGATTAGAAGGAAAATAGATTTAAAAAAATGGTCTACAAAGTAGACTATAATCAGAAGCAGGATCAAGACCTTCCACAATCTGGTTGCCAGACAGAGGGGAGAGGGCGAGGGTCAAGCCCAGTAGTAAGCTGGGGCCACTACCCTTGCCAGTAGGGAAGGACTGCATCCAGGGGCTGCCACATGCTGGGAGGCATCTTAAAGACAACTCGCGATTCCAGGAGGACAACTTGCAATTGCCGCAGGACGATTCATGGTCGATTAAGGGACAGCTCGTCCCAGGGGGCTGGAAAATACCAGCCCTGGACGAGACTCCTGAGAGCCAGCCAGTAACAGGAAGCACCTGAGAGAGGCTCTAACAACCTGAGGGCCAGCTAGAGTGGTGCTCCACAGAAGATCCAAACTAAATTATCTTTTTGGTGGGCTTATTAGCAACAAAAGAAAAAAATAGAGATCTGTGGCACACCACTCTGGCCCTCAGGCCATGAGGGAGATGCAGAGCCTCTCTCAGGTGCTGTCTGTTACTGGCTCAGGCTGGCCCTCAGGAGTCTCCACCGGGCCTGTCTCATCCGGCCCTTGTGGGACGAGAAGTCCATCGTTGACCACAAGTCTTCCTGAGGTGACCGAAAGTTGTCCACCTGCAACCATGAGCCGCCTTTGAGATGATTACGAGCTTGTGGTGGAGGCTGGCCAACCAGCCCACCACCCTCCTGGAAGCAGTCCTTCTACTACTGGGCTTGACCCTCACCTTCTGGCTGGTGACCAGACTGTGATAGGTCTTCCTGCTTCAGATGCACAAGCTGCAGAGGACAACCCAACTACCTTCCTCAAGACACTTGGACCCAGTGTGCTTTAAAATATAGTTAAAATACAGCCATTATTCATAAATGGCAGTTCTATGCTAAATAAGCATGTCATATCACATGGCAGCTATTTATTTTTGTGATGTTAATGTCATATTCATTTGAATTTTATCTTCAAGTTTGATTGAAAACAGACTCCAGTTACATACCATTGTAATCATGATTCTAAAATCCATGGCAGCCATTGTATGTACCACTGATCACTTAAGAAAATGTATAGCTGCCATATGGCTATTGTGCAATGTTCCTGTAGGTTATTCATTCAAACTTTAGGGCCACGGAGGACCCAGAAGACCAACACCGAATGAATTTAAATTTTGGGAATCTTATTATTTCAACATTTGGCACATTTTAAGACTAGCTACATTAAATTTGGTAGACAAAAGGGGCAGACGATGCACCCTAGTGGGCGCTTAAAAGGTCCTGGTCCTAGGGATAATACAGAAAATGTGTTATTTTCAAAAATTCCTTCAAAATTTCCACCAAAAAAATCGGAAAAAAATCAAAAATCATAGGCGCCCTACGGGCCCTACCTGTCTTTGTTGTGTGTCCATAATTTTCAACTATATTTCAATGAAAAAGACGCGAGAAACAATCATTGGCATAGATAGTGATAGTAAATACGAATATCAAAACAATTCTTGCAAAAAGCTTGTAATTTGGCTTCTGAAAAATAACAACAAATCCAAAAATAACAAATACTAATAGTAAGGGCCGCCCTCACTGATTTAAAAAAAAAGTCTGGACGAGAAACACATTATTTTTTGTTACTTGGCCTTTAAGGGACAATACATGTCTAACCACCTTTCCTTTCATTATTATCTATTGTCTTTCTATTGTTGCATCAGCCCTTTATTTTGTAGGAAGAGGTCGCCATTCTGGTCACGGCGTATGAACAGCCCGTTATCTAGCCAAGAGACCATTATTAGACAAAGGTTTTTGATAATGTCCTCTAGCTCACATAACGTCGTCTGTCCTATAGTAACCTCTTCCAAAAATATTGAGCAGATGAACAACAAAAAAGACAATAGAAACAATGAAAAGAAAAGTGGATTACCTACGAAAAGTAGCATCACCTATCGGATTAACACTTCCGAGTAAACATCACATTAACCGATTTAAGTAGGCCTAGCAAAAGTAACACGATCAATAGTTTTTCAATTGTGGATGAATTCCTGATCGTGAAGTAGGCTTAATCTTCAATGATTGTGTTATAATGCACACCTGAAGGCACAATCAAATATTAGTATTTTAATACTGAAAGGATAGTGTTAACCCTTTTAACATGAAATTTATCAAGCGCTGTAATGTGATATTTAAATGAAAATACATTTTTGGAAATGAAATGAGTCAGATAATCCATTTTGGTACTAAAATGCTGATTTTTACATTTTTAAATCATTTCAAAACTAAACATTTGCACATGTAAAAATAAACCAGAAGAGAAGTGTCTTAGGGACGCACCATTTGATACTCAGGGGAGGGGGGGGCATGGAAGTTTAAAAAAAAGAACTTTGCCCACTATCCAGGAGAAAAAACAACTTTGCCCACCAACCAGGAAGAAAAGAAAGATGACCCACTGCTGATTTTTTTTTTAAAAAGATGACTCGCCCAACTCAATGGTAAGAAAAACAATAAAAAATAAAAAATAAAAAAAATTGCAGCCTTTGCCCCAAAAAATGCCAAAATTGTGATTTTTTTAAAAACCTCCAAAATCACATTTCTTGGGTCAAAAGTTTTAAAAAAATAAACACTTTTTAATGTAACAACTAAAAAATGTTCCAGAGAACATGTCTTACGATGAATTTGGTACAATTTCAGCATATTTTGTTTGACCCGAAGTGTAATTTTGGAGGTTAAAAAAAATCACATTTTAGTGTCTCAATAGTATGATCAAGCAATTTTGGGCATTTTTTATTCAAAAATAATTTTGTTAGCTTGCCCCAAATGAATTTGGTCAAAACAAATATTTTTGGTGATTTCCTCAACAAAAGCAACATTTTTGGTCAAAATTGATGCCAAAAATTGTCTGACCCAAATTCTTTCCAAAAATGGATACTTTTATATGCATTTGATTAATAGTTCAAAAATTACAGCACTCGATAAATTCAGCAAATCCCATTAAAAATGTCCTTGAGCAGATGATAAAAAAGGCCAAAAGGTG
Source organism: Ophiura sarsii (assembly GCA_035610835.1). Taxonomy (NCBI): domain Eukaryota; kingdom Metazoa; phylum Echinodermata; class Ophiuroidea; order Amphilepidida; family Ophiuridae; genus Ophiura; species Ophiura sarsii. The sequence continues at coordinate 70,984,122 of CM069447.1, forward strand.
AGAAAAAAGGGGGGGGGGGGGGAAATCACATGTTGGCAATTTTTGGTCAAATTGGCACTATATTAATGTCTTAATAGTATAATCAAGCAATTTTGGGCATTACTCAAAAATAATGTTGTTAGTGACGGTTAGCTTGTCCCATATAAATTTGGTCACAAAAGTGTATTTTTGTGATTTTCTCAACCCAAAAAAACACAATTTTGGTCAAAATTGACGCCAAAAATGACGCCAAAAATGGATTCTCTGACCCAAATCCCTTCCAAAAATGTGTACTTTTATATGCATTTGATTAATTTGATTAATAGTTTAATAATTACAGCGTTCACAAAATTCAAAAAAATAATTCCTGTCAACCCTCACAACAAGACATTTATCAAGCACTGTAACTTTTTAACTAGTAATATCATGTATTTAGTATACATTTTTAGAAAGAAAATGAGTCGGATAATCCAGTTTTTTGTATCAAATTTCACCAAAAATACTGATTTTTTTTCAATTTTTGACCATAAGGAAGAAAAAAAAGTGGGGGGCACAAAATTTCAAGACGTCGATTTGGGGAATCGAAAAGCAACTAGTATAAAAAAGAGGTGGTGCCAGCATCAGAACAATTATTTTATTTTTTTCGGGGGGGGGGGGTAAGAGAACATTTGTTGGTTCGCGCACAAAATGCAAAAAGTCTGAAAATGTAAGTTAAATATGTATGTAAATTAGTTCAAATGGTCGATGATTTGGGGTTGAAAAGGGGGTACAGGGAATGAGCTGACTGCGTCAGGGAGGGAGGCAAGTGTGTGGGGGTGTGTGGAAGTGGGAAAGGGCGTGACTGTTGGCATTTTCTTTTTCGTGTTAATCTATACGCAGCTGAACTTGATTCTGAAATTATTCGCATTGAAATTTGATATAGAGGGCCTTACAAATCATCATGTATTACCTGCCATGGTATAACATAATAATGTAATAGTATGATACAAAATCATAGATCAACTCACGTTCTGTAGTTTCTTGTCAACAATCGCATGTAGGCCTATATAAAGGCATTTTCCAAGTATATCCAAACATACAACGTGCGTATAATTCCTTGTTATCGGTGATGTTTTTTACACAAATCTTACAGTATTTAAAACTGCCATTGACATGCAATAGGCTTCTTGACTTGAGCATGCATTGCTTTGGTAATACACTCTATTCGAGATTGTAAATAGAGCTCAAAATTGGTACCACCTGTTACATCTAACTGACTCCAAAATACAATGGTCGGATCAATACGACTAAAGATTATGCTAAATTCGTTTATATCAATTTTTAAATCTGTTAAATCCATGTGTGTACCACCTATAGTATTTCATGGTTTGCTAACTTCAAGGAGGTTGTATATTACGTCATGGGTACTAATCACCGGACCAACATTATATATAGTCTCTTGCAAAGTTTAGCGATGTCAAAATTAGTATAACAGACACCTTCATGTTATTACTAGATCAATTGTACAATTTTGATTATATAACTTACAAATTATCATCTTTATTTATTTGTACCGTTACCATGGTTACGGTGTATCAACATGTATGAAAGATAAAACACTCATAGTAGATCATCAGCAATAATAATGGGCGCCGGCGCGCCACTTTTGCAGGCTCGGGCCTGCGGCCTCGCCTGCAAAAGAGGCTTGCCGGGCGCCCATTATTATTGCTGATGGTCTACTACTCGTCCTTTATCTAATACTTAAGTGGTGTTGACATTTTAAAAAAATATTAAAATTTACTTCAGAATTCAAGATGAACATTAAAAATTGCCATTATTGTTGTTTCTACCAACAAAAACACATCAAAACTTGATTAAAACAATACCATCGCTATTTATTGAAAAACACCCTCTATGCAAATATGGTTCCAGTTATTTATCAAGCGTACTGCAGGGGATACTGTTTGACGTAAAATGCTGATCGGACCCGATCAGCATTTTTTGAATCAACGTTTTGTTGTACAAAGTCAAAGAGTGCTGATTTTTCTTAATCCTTATAGGTGTAACAGTAAGTTCATACATGTATGTATAAATATATATACTAATCCCAGTTTTTATCATAATTGAGGGCGCAGCCTCCAACACATAAGTGCCCACACAAATGTTGGATAATGTTGAATCTTATTCTAACCAAGAAGAAGAACATGAGCAGTTGTGTGTTATTTAACGGCTTGTCCAGATATTGCCCAATGACGAATTAACAATTAAGCTTAATTACTGTCAGTGTCAGTGTCATACATTTACAATACACTCTCTATCTAGGAATGAATCATACTCTCTGTGACTGTGTGACACTGACAGTCATGACAGTGTCAGTGACGTACCTTCAGATAACCTTGGTCCACAAACAGTTCCTTGGTTTCGTTTTGTTGATCTCCAAGTCTCTCGCTAAATTTGGGCCATGTTGAAACAGCACCTTCTCCGGTCTTTTGACGCTTCACTTTGGGAGATGACGACATTTTGGGGCTGATTTCCGTAATGAAACGATGTTTACGTGCACAGCAGCACAGCGTAATATCGTAAATACGAAAACAACAAACAACAAATACGACCCGGAATACAATTGAGGTCAAAATGGTTTGTACTACAGGCTGTTATTAGTGATCTTATTGATTTTGGTGCGCTCAAATTTCAGGTAGACATTCGGTTCATTGCAAGTACTATTTGGTAATATTTCTTTTTCCCTTTAGTCATATTATTTCCTTATATCCTTTAGTTTTTTTACCTGGTTATCGCCCACTAAACTTAGTTAAATGTGTATGTTCCGATCACTTAAGCTTTTTTTTTGCCCATCAACACGTTTTGATATCAGAAGAAACCCCATATTTTTCTCATTATTTCTGTAAAATGTTTGGCGCAAGAAACATTATAATCACCTGTAATCACCTGGGCTATGTTCCATTTAGACGTTATAAACAATAAATGCAGTGAATTACTGCCAAAGGTGGTTAACCACCAGCCAGTTTGTGTACTACTATGGGCACGTTCTATCTCACCTTGTGCTTCTAAAATAAGAACCATTGTCCCAGTTATGCAACTCAAACTTTAGAATACGACTATTTCAAGAATAGTAGGCCTACCCTTCATGTAGAATAAAAAAAAAATCAAGTTGAAAATTGGGCCAGCAATCAGAACCTATACCTTTAATAGCAAACTACTTCATCTACTATCTACTGCTGATAGCAAACTACTTCATCTACTATCTACTGCGGATAGCAAACCAAGTTCATTGATACCGTGTTGCTGATAGCAACCTATTATTTAATATATATATACTTCATCTACTATAACACTACTGATATCAAACTACTGCATCCACAACCTACTGCTGCTGATAGCAAACTACTTCAACTACTATTTACTGTTGATTTCAAACTACTTCATCTAATATACTGCTATCAAACTACTGCATCCACTATATACTGCTGCTGATTGCAAACTATCATCTACTATACTGCTGATAAACAAGCTATTCATCTACTATAGTGCTGATAGCAAAATACTGCATCTACTATATCTACTGCTGATATGAAGCAGCTTCAACTACTATCTACTGCTGATAGCAAATTAATGTACTTCATCTACTATATATTGTTGGTAGCAAACTACTTCATTTACTAGCTACTGCTGATAGCGCAATACTTCATATACTATCTACTGCTGATAGCACACTTCATCTACTATCTACCGCTAATATGAAAATTACTCCATCTACTATCTACTGCTGATATGAATCTACTTCAACTATTATCTACTGCTGATATCAAACTACTTCATCCGCTATCCACTGCTGATAGCAAACTTCTTAATCTACAATCAACTGCTGATAGCAAACTACTTCATCTATACTATCTACTGCTGATAGCAAACTACTTCATCTTACTATCTATTGGTGATAGCAAACTACTTCATCTACTATATACTGCTGATATCAAACTATTTCATATATCTACTGCTGATAGCAAACTATTCATCTAACTATCTACTGCTGATATAAAACTACTTCATCCACTATATCTACTGCTGATAGCAAACTACTTCATCTACTATCTACTGCTGATATCAAACTATTTCATCTACTATCTACTGCTGATAGCAAACTACTTCATCTACTATCTACTGCTGATATAAAACTACTTCATCCACTATATCTACTGCTGATAGCAAACTACTTCATCTACTATCTACTGCTGATATCAAACTATTTCATCTACTATCTACTGCTGATATCAAACTATTTCATCTACTATCTACTGCTGATGATAGCAAACTATTCATCTACTATCTACTGCTGATATAAAACTACTTCATCCACTATATCTACTGCTGATAGCAAACTACTTCATCTACTATCTACTGCTGATATCAAACTATTTCATCTACTATATCTACTGCTGATATCAAACTATTTCATCTACTATCTACTGCTGATAGCAAACTATTCATCTAACTATCTACTGCTGATATAAAACTACTTCATCCACTATATCTACTGCTGATAGCAAACTACTTCATCTACTATCTACTGCTGATATCAAACTATTTCATCTACTATCTACTGCTGATAGCAAACTACTTCATCTACTATCTACTGCTGATATAAAACTACTTCATCCACTATATCTACTGCTGATAGCAAACTACTTCATCTACTATCTACTGCTGATATCAAACTATTTCATCTACTATCTACTGCTGATATCAAACTATTTCATCTACTATCTACTGCTGATGATAGCAAACTATTCATCTACTATCTACTGCTGATATAAAACTTCATCCACTATATCTACTGCTGATAGCAAACTACTTCATCTACTATCTACTGCTGATATCAAACTATTTCATCTACTATATCTACTGCTGATATCAAACTATTCATCTACTATCTACTGCTGATAGCAAACTTCTTCATCTACTATATCAACTGCTGGTAGCAAACTACTTCATCCACTATCTACTGCTGATAGCAAACTACTTCATCTACTATCTACTGCTGATAGCAAACTACTTCATCTACTATATCTACTGCTGATATCAAACTATTCATCTACTATCTACTGCTGATAGCAAACTACTTCATCTACTATCTACTGCTGATAGCAAACTACTTCATCTACTATTTACTGCTGATATCAAACTACTTCATCTACTATATCTAGTGGTGATATCAAACTACTTCATCTACTATCTACTGCTGATAGCAAACTACTTCATACTGCTGATAGCAAACTACTTCATCTACTATCTACTGCTGATAGCAAACTACTTTATCTACTATCTACTGCTGATAGCAAACTACTTCATCTACTATCTACTGCTGATAGCAAACTACTTCATCTACTATCTACTGCTGATAGCAAACTATTTCATCTACTATCTACTGCTGACATCAACTATTCATCTACTATCTACTGCTGATATCAAACTACTTCATCTACTATCTACTGCTGATAGCAAACTACTTCATCTACTATCTACTGCTGATAGCAAACTATTTCATCTTACTATCTATTGGTGATAGCAAACTACTTCATCTACTATCTACTGCTGATATCAAACTACTTCATCTACTATCTACTGCTGACATCAACTATTCATCTACTATCTACTGCTGATATAAAACTACTTCATCTACTATCTACTGCTGATAGCAAACTATTTCATCTTACTATCTATTGGTGATAGCAAACTACTTCATCTACTATCTACTGCTGATAGCAAACTACTTCATCCACTATCTACCGCTGATATCAAACTACTTCATCTACTATCTACTGCTGATAGCAAACTGTTTCATCTACTATCTACTGCTGATAGCAAACTACTTCATCTACTATCTACTGCTGATAGCAAACTGCTTCATCCAGTATCACTGCTCGGATAGCAAGTGATGATGAAATACTTTTAAGTTTAACACATCCATCCAGTGCTAGCAAATGTTGTTGTTTGTTTAAGCGTATTAAATCAACTGAAAAAGAATCAAAATATGACAGGTTTTCTTGTTTTAAAGCTTGCCCCTTTTTTCGCCATTTTCATTTCATCTACAATCTACAATCTACAATGATCTACTGCTGGTAGCAAAATACTTCATCTATCCATACATCAACTATTATAGGCGTACTTCATCTGCTGTCACTGCTGATAGCAATAAGCTACTTCATCTATCTACTGCCGATCACATAGTCACTTTATCTACCTTTGCTGGCAGCAAATATAACACATTTCTTCATTATTCTCGGCTAATTGTGGTAAAAAGTGGTTCACCACCGACGAAATTATATTGTCTATGATAGATTCAATATTCATACACGTTATAGTATTTGAACGCAGTAGAAAAATGTATCAAATGACCGTGCTATTGATGCGCAGTATATTGTTGCTGTAATTTATGATTTGCGCGTAATTTTTGTTTCAATTAATCCATTGATTATTTTTTAAATACTTTATTCTCTATATGTTGTTATCTAAATGAGTTTGATTTGTGCATGTATATGATTTATGATGATACCATACCCTGCTATTTATACAAATATATCATCATCTGGCCGTTGCTGTTATTTTAATTACATGGTTACAAGCTGTGAATAAGCCTGAATGATTTTGCAATCCCCTTTGGTGAGAGCACCACACCAAATCAATGCGCAATTCGTGTAATCCTATAATAGTTCCGGAAAAGCACGGAGACTAGGCTTGTAAATGTGAGGTTTTCGGGCAATTTGTTTCTCCGGGGATGGTATGTTTGTATTTAAATGAACGAGTGGGACCTATCTGTTGCACCTACAATGATAAAATACGATATTTTTAATTTATCGACCTAAATAGTGCCCAGGGCGTAAGCACCTGCCTAAATGGTGAACAGGCATGCCAGAAAACGTGAAAAAGTGAGGGCGCTGTGTGCAGGTCCGTAGCGGAAAATTTAGCTTAATAACCCCTCATGAAACAAGGCTTAAATTAAAGTTGAGATGTTACTGAAAATGGTCATAGGTGACAAGTATGCAATAAATGTAACCGGAGGGTAGAAAAGGTGTCTTGAAATATGGCACTTTTACACGTATTTCAATGAGAAAGATATTTGGTGTGGTGCGCCCTTTAACGCACAATGGCCATTTTCAATAAAACCGAGTTTTGAAGTGGAAGGTGGGTTCAAATTGCTTAAATACGCCTTGATTTACATTCAAAACACCATTTATATCAATGTCGGACGTTAATATCGAGAAGTTTATATGATTTTCTCGAGAAATAGCCAAGAAAATGGCTCTAAAGCTCCAAATTTAGAGTCAAATGGCTACGCGTCTGTTTTGCGATTTTATAGATAGAGGGTCACGTTACCCTTGGCTAGAAGTTCCCCACGTGCAAGAATACTCCCTCTTAGGTCTATATCAAGTAACTTGCATCTCAGTTAAAGAGTTAATTATCTCATTTTCAAGTTCAAAGCTTTATTTAGAGTTTATCACTCTCATGGAGGTCAACGTTTTGTCAAAATTCATATTCGGCCCCACATTGGCTCAGAAAAGAGCAACAAATCGTTAAAATTGTACATTCAATGCTTAACACAATACCCTAGGGGTAATATCGTGACAAAAATGTAATTGTGAGTTTGCCTACTAGGTAATCATGATACTCTAAGTAAACAAATGGCTTTTAGAAGCTTTATTGTCCTACAAATACGGGGGTCTTTTACCCCCCCCCCCCCTACATAATTTAACCATTAATGGCATACAGGTATCTCTGCAATGAATACGGCGTAATATAGTGATTATATGATTAAGTTATCATGTTTGTCGATAATTAAATGTGTCATGTATGCTATTAACATATATATTATACAATGTAAACAATGACAAATCAAAAAATACACGTTTTGGTCATGAAAGCAGACTTTAAATGTAACAATTTTGGGCAAAAAATGACCAAAAAGTGAGAAAAATGGGGTATTTTGGGTATAGAGTAAAATCTATTTTGTGACATAATTCCAGTTAGGAGTAGAATTTGAATTTTTTGAGTGACACTTTTTCATAATGCTATATGATGATTCCAAAAATGCAAAAAAAAAAATTAAGATTTTTGTTAAAGAGAGCACCACACCAAATCAATGCGCAATTCGTGTAATCCTATAATAGTTCCGGAAAAGCACGGAGACTAGGCTTGTAAATGTGAGGTTTTCGGGCAATTTGTTTCTCCGGGGATGGTATGTTTGTATTTAAATGAACGAGTGGGACCTATCTGTTGCACCTACAATGATAAAATACGATATTTTTAATTTATCGACCTAAATAGTGCCCAGGGCGTAAACACCTGCCTAAATGGTGAACAGGCATGCCAGAAAACGTGAAAAAGTGAGGGCGCTGTGTGCAGGTCCGTAGCGGAAAATTTAGCTTAATAACCCCTCATGAAACAAGGCTTAAATTAAAGTTGAGATGTTACTGAAAATGGTCATAGGTGACAAGTATGCAATAAATGTAACCGGAGGGTAGAAAAGGTGTCTTGAAATATGGCACTTTTACACGTATTTCAATGAGAAAGATATTTGGTGTGGTGCGCCCTGGTATGTTTCGTAATGTGCGGATGTAAACCGAACAGAGACAATACGCCGAATTTGCATTCTTATTCTTATGCCATATGGTCTATGGAAATAAGTATATCCTAATTGGTAATTGCAGGTAAAAGTATTTTTTGTTTAGAAACAATATAGACCGGATCAATTGTATGAAAAAGAACAAATCAAGAGCAAACCATTCCTAGCTGGTGTCCGAATTGTCCAGCTTCCACTGGCAATGCCCGCTAAGCCTAAGTGGGCACATTTGCCAGTATTTACAGTTTATCCAAAAGTAGCGCTTCTACACAAAAAAATGAAATATTCTACCCTTCATATATCAATTGTTTTACTCAATACCTAAAAATATTTTGTGTCGCTTCAAAAAAATTCTTGGTTGTGTTTTGCCAGAAAAATGATGAAATATGCAGTGGTAGGGTTAGGTCAGGGAGTTGTAATATCATCTCTCTGGTTAGGTATACTAAAGGAACTCACTTCATATCGATAGCTGAACTTGATACCAAAATATTTTGCGTCGCTTCAAAACAATTTTACTAGAAAAAAGATGCAATTTCAGTCGTTTTTTGCAAAAATTTCATTTTCAAGCTTTCATTGAAAGTGCACTATTACATTAATTAATAGGGAATCCTCTACGCTTAGGAGAAAAAAAGTTGTGTTGCCCTCAAGTGCCAAAAATTTAAAATCGGGTCGGTCGGTCAGATTTTTTATAAAATTTAAAATAAAATAAAAAAATATTTTTATTTTTTATTTTTATTTTTTTGGCTGAAATATATGCTTTATGTCAAGACAAAATTGGTATAGGCCCATATGTCAATTTAACTAATGTTTCTACTAGTGTGACAATAGTCTAAAAAACATTTGTGACGCTGCATATCAAAACCAGGCACAATTGGGCAGGAGTTCGAAATTGAGTTATTGATGTACATGTATTATAAAAACTAGCGGGACGCCCGTCCTTTGGACGGGCTCTCCCGCTAGGGCTCTCCCGCTAGGGAGTAGGGCCTACCAGATCGAACACCTACAAAATGAAACAACTTAAAGTGTTAGAAAATTTATAACGAAACACATAATAGAAATAGAACAATATCTAAAACATTTTTGTTTTAAATCAAAAGGTTTTGTAGCCTGAGAATTAATTCAAAAGTTTTCAAATTTCAATTAAAAAAGACCCCCCGCCCACCCACGCCCCTTGGCATATTTCAACTCCCAAGGCCTAAACCTTAACCATCTCCCGTACCCACCCGTTACTCCCCCGCCCCCGCCCCGTGGCATATCCGTTACGCAATTTAGCATCACATTTCTTCATTAACCCCCTGTCTCCCAAACCACATTACATCATAACACACAACCCCATTCGTCACCGCCCCCGCCCGCCCCGCCCCGTGACATATCTCAACCCCAAGGCCCAATGTTCCACGCCCCGCGGCTTATCTCAACGCCAAGGTCTAACCTTAACCATCCCCCGTAGCGCGGCGTATTTCTCCAATATTTGTCCGCCCGCGTGTCACATACAGTATCAAATCCCACATCTGACACCATCGTTACGCAATTTAATAATACATTTCTTTATTAACCCCATCCCAAACCATATAACCCTAACATAACCTACATGTAGGCACTACGGGGATCATTACACACAACCCCTAACCGTCACCGCCCCGCCCCCGCCCCGTGGCTTATGCAACCCCAAGGCCTAAACCGTAACCAACTCCCGTGCTGCAGCGTATTTCTCCAATATTTGCCCGCCCTCGTGTGTAGGGGTGCGTGGGTGTAGTGCGTGTGCGAGTTTATTTTGCATGGCGCACTGCTGCGCGCTATGTGCAACGCGCGCCGACTGCATGGTTACAGTGTACGCATAGAGAAAAAACAAACATGGCCCGTAGAAATAATCTCAAAAGCCGGGCTGAAAAGGCCCTAAATTGGACATAATTTTGCTCATTTCTCGGTCAATTCTGTACGGTTTTCGGCCATTTATAGCTTATAAACCCGTGTCAGGTCATCATCCAGTATCAGTGAAATATTCACGGCTTTAAAATGCAAAATGAGAAAGCCTTTTCAGGATACATACATACTCACATACATACATACAACATACGGCAAATTATAGTAAGACTAGCGGCACGCCCGTCCTGCGGACGGGCTCTCCCGCTAGGGAGTAGGGCCTACCAGATAGACACCTACAAAAATAAAGTGTTGAAAATTTATAACGAAACACATAGGAATAGAACAATATTTAAAACATTTTTGTTTTAAATCAAAAGGTTTTGTAGCCTAATTCAAAAGTTTTTAAATTTCAATTTAAAAAAAATTTGAAAATTACCCCCCGCCCGCACACGCCCCGTGGCATATTTCAACACCAAGGCCTAAACCTTAACCATCTCCCGTACCCCACCCGTCACTCCCCCTCCCTGTCCCCTCCCGGCTCGCCCCCGTCCAGTGGCATATCCGTTACGCAATTTAGCATCACATTTTTTCATTAACCCCCTGTCTCCCAAACCACATTACATCATTACACACAACCCCCATTCGTCACCGCCCCGCCCGCCCCTCCCCGTGGCATACCTCAAGCCCAAAGCCCAAAGTTCCCCGCCCGCAATTTATCTCAACGCCAAGGCCTAACCTTAACTATCTCCCGTAGCGCGGCGTACTTCTCCAATATTTGTCCGCCCGCGTGTCACATAGGCCTACAGTATCAAATCCCACATCTGACACCATCGTTACGCAATTTAATAATACATTTCTTTATTAACCCCATCCCAAACTACATAACCATAACATAACCTAGGCCCTAAAGGGATCATTACACACAACCCCTAACCGCCCCGCCCCGTGGCTTATGCAACCCCAAGGCCTAAACCGAAACCAACTCCCGTGGCGCAGCGTATTTCTCCAATATTTGCCCGCCCGCGTGTGTAGGGGTGCGTGGGTGTAGTGCGTGTGGGCGTTTATTTTGCATGGCGCACTGCTGCGCGCTATGTGTAACGCGCGCCGACTGCATGGTTACAGTGTACGCAGAGAAAAACAAACATGGCCCGTAGAAATTAGTCTCAAAAGCCGGGCTGAAAAGGCCTAAATTGGACATCATTTTGCTCATATCTCGGTCAATTCTGTATGGTTTTCGGCCATTTATAGCTTATAACCCGTGTCCGGTCATTATTTAGTATCAGTGCAACGTTTACGGCTTTTAGACGCAAAATGAGAAAGCCTTTTCAGGATACATACATACTCACATACACACATACATACGCACATACAACATACGGTGAATTATAGTAAGATATAGGCTTTGTACTTTACAACACCACTTTTATTGAAATCGGACATTCCTAACTGTTGTAACATTTTGAATTTTGATTGCCTGAAATGTTAAAAAATTAAATTAAAATTTGCATAAAACAAGGTAAATAATAAAGAAATAAATATGAATAAACAATTAGAAATATTATTTCCTGATGAAATTTCAGTTTGAAATGACTAGCATTTTGAAACCATGAGAATCTAAATATTACCCCCAAAACATTTTGACATATTTCTCCATTCATAACTCTCTGCCCAATTCCGCCTGGTTTTGACATGCAGTCAGTATCACATTTATTTAAGCTTACTTATTCATTAAATAGTAACATTTAGACACTTTTAATCAAATTTAAATCTAAAAAAAAAAAAAAAATGTGACCCTAGTTTTTACGATTTTAGGGTCGGTCGGTCGCTGAGGGCAACACAACTTTATTTTGGCCTTATTCATTTATTGTGTACTTATTGGTGTACACACACTAATCCCCTCCCCAACCACAAACCCCTCTCACCCCCATCCCACATGCACAAACCCACTCAACCCCAACCCAACTACAAATCTACTCCACCTTCCCGCAATGCCACTTCCAAATCTAAACCACCCCTACAACCTCCCCTACCCACCCACACCCCATGCCACCACAACCTCCCCTTCCCCAGATGCATTGGTAAAAGTTTGTCATTTATTTTAGGCCATTGAATTGAAACTTGAATATAAATTAGTGTGGCCAAATTCTATTGATCAAGGCCGGATTGTTTCAACATTTCCTAATCAGGATGTATTTTATGTAAACTGCATAGAATTAGACAGGAAGTGCATGTATTTTCATGTGAACAATGTTTGTGCATTTCGCAAACCAACATATGTGTCTGAAAATAAATCTATAGTAAGGCCTAAAAAACAAATGGTTTGATTGGCCTAATATGACAAAAACAAATAGGGTAGGTCAGTGGGGATTTTTTAATTTTTTTAATTTTTTAAGTCACCTACTTTGGGGACTTAGCATAGCCGAAAATTAAAGCAAACAGGCAGAAACTTTAATACCTTGTTCAATTTTTATATATATATATTTTTTTATTTTTTTTATTTTAATTTTAATTTTTTCCTCCCTCAAAATAAGAAAAAAATCAGGGTCGGCGATGTATTTAGGGTAGGCCGGGTTAGGCCAATCAAACTCTCTTTTTTTTAGGCCTAAGGTACATATATGTAGACTTATATTTTCCAAACAGTACAGCACTATTAGTATTATTTTGAGGGAGGAAAAAATAAAAATAATAAAAAATAAATAAAATATATATATATAAAAATGTATGTGTAGGACCGGAATCTACATCTTGTCAAAATCACGAATTTGAAAATAAGTGAAATGAATTAACATTTTGTGCCGAAAATTAATTATGCAAAAATTACCACTTTTGAATTATCGTTCTAGTTATCTTTCGGAAATACCAATGGAAACCTGTTATCATTTGACAAACAAGTAATGCCCTGTGGACCTACTACTGTAAAAGACTAAAAGTAGAAATTCTCGCACTACATTCGAGGGTGGAGCGCCAGAAGGCCTTAACTAAAAAAATGCTATTTTGAGATAATAAACTTTCAAAATATTTGGGACTCATTATAATACACTGTAGCACCCAACTTAACTCTAATTTTAGTCAAATTAAGTGTGTTTATCAGTTTCTCTTTATGGTTCTGAAAATCTATGTTATATGGATTATTTTTGTACCAAAATATCAATTTGCCCACAAATTGAGTTACGGCCTTCTGGCGCTCAACCCTCGATATGTTTGTGTGCTTTTATCGGTCTAATCAGCTAAAGCAAAAATCATTCCACAAAATATATTCTTTTAATGCAGATAGGTTTATGTAAGGCCAAATTAAATTAATTGTTTGTCTCAAAGCTCCCGCGCGCGTTAGTTTATGATGCGCATTAGAAAAACAAAAATCTGAATTTTTAATTTTTAATTTTTTAATTTTTTAATTTTTTAATTTTTTCAAAAAGAAGAAAAAAAATCCCAAAATTTCACAGATTTTTCAGATTTTCATTGATCACATCATCTTAAATACAGAAGTTCACTTTTACAAGGATTTCAATATTTTATATTTAAAAAAAAAAAAAAAAAACTTGAAAAAAACCCGCATTCCGCATTAGTTTTACAACAGGAGAGGAGCTCTGAGACAAACAATGAATTTAAATTGGCCTAATGAAGCTACAAATTGTGAATTTAAAACATGCAACACGGTTAAAAAATGGCAAAGCACAAACAATTAAATGCACAAAAAATACCACGTTTTCCAGTCCTAGATATGTAAGAATAGATTAGCATGAGGTCAATAATCTTGACAGTTTGTACTTTGGAAGTGGTAAATTTTGTGCGATTATTTGTTTGTGGTTTTTTTTAATGATCATTCTGCTTGTTTTAAAAGTTGTGATTTGAAAGTAATAATAATAATAATTAGTATTTATATAGCGCCTTTCCAAAGTGATCAAAGCGATCAAAGTAATACATTTTATGCTCGACAAAATTTTATATTTGCACATTTTAATTTTCTTGGTACATGTAGCTGCTGAAACATACTTATTATGAATGCAAACATTTTTGTAGTGACAAATTTGCCATGTTTACAGACAGAATCTATAGTCTTTTCACTCCAAGAAGAGACCGATAATCACTGATATGATTAAAGAAGGTGTCCGACAAGCACAATATTGTCCATTACAATTAGAAAAGTAATTATCGAGCCTTAATCGCGTAATTAATGTTATTGAACTAAACATTATACTGATTATAAAAAACAAATAAAAACTGCCATCGCTCAACATGCCATTTTTCAAAATTTGCGGTGATTTAAAGCAGATTTCAATGACGTCACGGTTCTTGGTGCTCAAATTTCCGCAAGTGCTATTATATGACTTCATTGAAATCGGGGGCTTTAAATCACCGCGAATTTTAAAAATTGCATGTAAGAGAGATGGCAGTGTTTATTCGTTTTTATGATAAATATGATGTTTTGTTCAATATACATGTAACTACGCGATTTAGGCTCGATAATTACTTTTCTAACATATAATGGGCAATGTTTTTGTGCTTGCCGGACACCTTCTTATAAGCTATTCCTAATATAAAACATATTTATGTGAAATTTAATTTCGCTAATTTCAAGAGTAGCTCAGATTCATGAACTTAAATCATATTTTATGACGGTGGATGTTTGCCCAGAAACCATCAAAATGGGGAGGGGGGAGGTGAACTAGAAAACTAGGGGTTGGGAATGGGCCCGGGGGGGGGGGGGGGCACTGACATTTGAAAAGGGTATAGGTATGTGCCGCGCTGAAGACCCCCCTTTTTCACCCTCTGCTGCTAGCTCTTATGACCCCCTTTTGAGCCTGCATCAGTTCTTAAGACCCCAATTTTTATTGAAAATTCAAAAATCGCGAAATTTTGCATTCCGAAGCCCCAATTCTTTGAAAAATTTGCATTCTAAAACCAAAAGAAATCGAAAATTTGCGTTTTTGCTATCAAAATTGAATTATAGGCCAGTTCTCAAGACCTATTTTTTGAAAAAAATCAGTTCCTAAGACCCTATTTTTCGTCATAAAATCCACTCAGTTCAGTTCTGTAGCCCCCTTTTTGAGACCCTGTGCGGCACACCCCTACCCAAAAAAAAGTTGAGTGCCCCCCCCCCCCCCCGGTGAATGGGATGGGTGACTGACGGGGCTTTTACACAAGGATCAAAATAAGGATACTTTTACCTTAGACCTAAAGCCCCACTTGGGGAACTAATGGACGTAATGGTTTACTAGCCAAGAACTATTAGGCATTTTAGTCAGCTCAAAAAAAAGAGGGCAGTAAAATGTAAGCAGGAATTCAAGAGTTTGCAGACGTTGGGTAAATTCACTATCATAATTTTATGTTATGATTACACTAAACAAATAATTGTAAGTTAGCGAGGAATTTGACCTTTTATTTTGGGTTGTACACAGGCTAGAATGTTTGTGGAGTGCGAACCCTGTTAGTGGACTATACTGAACTATTGACCGAAACAAACCATGTGCCTTGTCATGTGATAGTTTAGAACACAGGCTGATATTAGTCTGCATTTGTGACTATTCTTTAAAGCACCTCATTACTTTTTATTTTCATATTTTTATCCAATTATTATATTACTTGTAGATCTGCAGGTAGATGACACTCAACAACAATTTTTGATTGCATTAAGTGGACCTTACTTCAGTGATATTCACCAAACGTGGCAACAGCAAGCACATCACTTTGTTCTTTCGAGTCAATACCTCAATTCAAGAAGATTTAGTCAATACCAAACTTAGTGATATTGGCAAATTTGTAACTATATTTGGCAACATCTGTCTACACGATGTCTAGAACAAAGCTCATCCCACTGGTGGTTTTGGCCGAGGTGTCCGGACTGGTTGGTGTAGCGTTGATGGTCACTTGGATGGTCAAGTATTTGGATGGATTCGCTTGGGATGGCTTCAACAAACAGTTCAATCTGCATCCGCTGCTTATGACGATAGCCATGGTGTTCTTCAATGGAAATGGTGAGTCTTTTTAATTTAATTATATTTGAGGGTTTTTTTGCCTAACTCTACGCTGGTAACCCCATGTATACGCTCGCAAAACCTAGATTTCTGTAGCAAGACTATTTGGTCTACAATCTTGGGCTAGAGGTGGAGGCAGGGGATGAATTTCCCCCTCGCTGAAGGCTTGCCCCTCTCCCCAATGAAATGACAACCTTTATGTGTATGCAGAATTGAAGACCCTGTTTATTTACGCTAACTGATTGTGCAGTATGTTTTTATGGGTTTTGGGGTGTTTTGTTTAACAGTAATAAAGTTCTTTACCTCAATTTCTGAGTGAGTATCTACAATACATGATCATGGAACTCTATATAACACTTGAAAAAAGGTTTATGATGTGGACCCAGGTTCCATTCCCTGTGCTGACAGACCTTTTTCTCTTCTCATTTGTTACATGTAGTTTTAGTCCAAGAACCACCCCTGGGGCGTTAGGGTTAAGAACAGTGATGCATCAGGATTATGGGTATTACCTTCATGTATGGGAGGCAGAGTTAGTCTAGGGTAAAGACTTCATTGAGGGATTAACTGAATAAAGCTTATAATCCCAGAATGAAGTTTTCACACTAGACTAGCTTCTGAGACAAACTTGATCAAGCTTCGGCATGCTAGTTTTATAGACCAATATTAATTACTGTTTTCAACATTCAACATTACTTGACGGGCCAGATTTGACCCGCGGGCCGCCTGTTGAGTAACCCTGTTTTATCGCATCACAGTGGGTGATCTAGTTTCTCGCATCATGATCAAGCTTTGTCATGCCAGTCTATTATAGACCAGTATTGATTACTTTTTATGTTTTTTTCTTTTCTTTTCAGCTCATATATTTTATCGCATCAGGGCGGCATACCAGTTGCTCGCATCGTGATCAAGCTTCGGCGTACCAGTCTATAGACCAGTAATTAATTACTGTTTTGTTTTTATTTTCCAGCTCTCATGTTTTATCGCATCACGGTGGGCGTGCCAGTTTCTCGCATCGTGATCAAGCTTACCCACGCCAGCTTACAGCTACTGTCCTTAGCGCTGGCAATCATTGCTATAGTTGCAGTGTTTGGTTTCCATAATAATGCCGGTATAGCTAACATGTACAGCTTTCATAGTTGGATTGGCATGTCAACATTCATTATGTTTGGATTACAGGTGGGTATATCTTAACACTTTGCACGCGTCTGCAGACGACATTCCAAAATTTCACAAAATGTTTCAAAAATGTCATAATTATTGAATTTCATTACCATATTTGGAATCACCATGAGAAATGCATTGAAATATGTATAAACATGCCTAGTATTGGTCCAGTAATCCTTGAGATAGACTTTGAAAGTTGGGAAAGATTTCTGACAAATATGTTTTGTATAATGGTAAAATCAATAGCCGCATGAAAAGTGTTAACACTTTCCACACGGCTGTAATTTTTACCATACACAAAACCAAATTTTCAGAAACCTTTCCCAACTTTCAAGGTCTATCTAAAGGATTACCGAACCAATACTAGGCATGTTTGTACTTATTTCAATGCATTTCTCATGGTGATTACAAATATGGTAATGAAATTTAATACTTTTTGAAACATAATACACAAGGGTGATTCCGTGCTAAATAGGTTGATTGGCGTGTCAACGTTCATTATGTTTGGATTACAGGTGGGTATATCTTAACCCTTTCCACGCGGCAGGCGTCTGCAGACGACATTCCAAAATTTCACAAAATGTTTCAAAAATGTCATAATTATTGAATTTCATTACCATATTTGGAATCACCATGAGAAATGCATTGAAATATGTATAAACATGCCTAGTATTGGTCCAGTAATCCTTGAGATAGATTTTGAAAGTTGGGAAAGATTTCTGACAAATATGTTTTGTATAATGGTAAAATCAATAGCCGCGGGAAAAGTGTTAACACTTTCCACACGGCTGTAATTTTTACCATACACAAAACCAAATTTTCAGAAACCTTTCCCAACTTTCAAGGTCTATCTAAAGGATTACTGAACCAATACTAGGCATGTTTGTACTTATTTCAATGCATTTCTCATGGTGATTACAAATATGGTAATGACATTTAATACTTCTATGACATTTTTGAAACATTTTGTGAAATTGTGCTGCAATTTAGTTTGTTCTTGCCTGTGAGGTCACAATATCACACAGGTGATCCCTTGCTAAAAGGAATAGGTTGCCATTGAGTGGTTCTTGTACAGGAGTATGCACTATAACCAATAACGCATTGTCAACATGGCTTCGACCAAGTCTACTTTGACATGCCCAAACCTGAACCAGACCCACCATTAACCCTAATCCTCCTCGACACTATGATTCACTACGGCCAAAAACAATCTCCACGCACATGCCACAGCATTGATTCGATGACGTCATCGTCCGAGCTGATACATGTATGTGG
Source organism: Ophiura sarsii (assembly GCA_035610835.1). Taxonomy (NCBI): domain Eukaryota; kingdom Metazoa; phylum Echinodermata; class Ophiuroidea; order Amphilepidida; family Ophiuridae; genus Ophiura; species Ophiura sarsii. The sequence goes on from CM069447.1 coordinate 71,002,995, forward strand.
GTACGAAATCGCTGCCAGGGGCAGCGTTGGCAGCTTAGCTCAGTGGTTAGGGATGCGGCGGTGGTGATCGGAGGGTCCAGAAGTCTAATAGATTCCTGGGGGTTTCGCGGTGATTTGCTGAGTAAACAATTCATACTTTGTCCCCCTCCCACTTATAAAACTCGCCCATTGCTTGTGTGGTGGATTTCGATCACGACAGGAGCATGCGCAGATGCGATTTTTGTGTAAGTGGTCTTTGATTTTGTCAATATTATATTTTTACTGTGATTTGTTTGTCAATCTGCATTAAATGCAAAAAGTAACAACGCCCCCGGCTGGACTCGAACCACCAACCTTTCGGTTAACAGCCGAACGCGCTAACCAATTGCGCCACGGAGGTGATTAGTTACTAGGCTGTTTTGGTTTGTCATGTTCACCCGTACACTTCCCCGTACACTTTCTTGCAAAGTCGGGCATCGTTTTTTCTCAAATGTTGCTTGCATATTGCCGTTGCTGTCGCCTTTAATACATGTGCTGTCAGTTGAACTTGGAACCAACGTTTACTTTGAACTGTCTATTTTCAATAAAAAAATATTCCAATACGGGAAAAAAATCAGAAAAGCTCACAGACAACAAATAAGAACATCATTTTACTCGACCTAGAATTTCAATCAACGTATTTCAATCATCGGGAAAACCCATTAGCATAATTTATGTCCGTGAAATGTACAATAGAGTTTTATTAGTGCCTCCCCAGTTTCCACATAAAAACAGGGTTAAAACACAAAATTGTCCATGCCTGTTAACCCTAATCTTCCTAGACACTATGATTCAATGACGTCATCGTCCGAGCTGATGTGGATACAAAATTGCTGCCCAGGGCAGCCTCAGTGGTTAGGGACGTAGCGGTGGTGATCGGAGAATCCAGGGGTCGAATCCAGGGGTTTCGCGGCAATTTGTTGGGCAAAATATTCATACTTTGTCCCCTCCCCCGATTTCCCAACAAACAGCCTGGCTGGATAGAGCCATTATTGGTCACATTGGTGGCCTATCCGCCTAGCCAATTAGCAGGCCTCAAAATAAGAAATGAAGAGGGCATGCAATTTAAGGCAATTTGAAAGGGGCACAAACTTTATCCAAGGCAATTATGTACTTTTGAATGGAGTGAAAACATCCCGAAATTGAGGGCATCAAGGCAATTAGGTGGGGCATATGCCTTCGATTAATTTGAGCCCGGGCCATTAGCCATGGCGGACCGCAGTCCAATGGGGGCACATCACATGAGGTTGACTTTACATACTTTACGCACGGTCAACCTCACCCCTTGTGCGCATCCGTGAATAACGTAAGTTTGACATCACGCCGCTAGTTGGTTACCGAATTTCTGTAAATTTCCAAGCATGCCCGATGAGCTGATTGTTACTGCGCCTAGGAGGACATGTAATGTTTGTTCATAGAGAGATCTTGTGTCATGTGCTACACACATCGCAGTGATGGGCTATGTTGAACATTGTGAAAGCATTTATATCGTCAGCCTGCTTCGATAATTGCCTAACTCATTTTTTCTAGTTTTAGAAAACAACAAAAATATCAAAAGTGAGTTAGGCAATTATCAAAGCAGGCTGACAATACGTTGAATAACACCATGAATAGTGCAGGTGAATTCCAACAGGAGCAGTAACTGTTGTATTGAATTAGGTTGGACTTGGAGATATATCTTTAAGTGAAATGTGGCTTGTTATATGCCTAATACGAGTTATTATGACCCGTTTTAAACATTTAACATTATCATTACAAACTGCCTAACTCACAAGGCTGACTTAGGCAGAGTTGCAATTGTGCATTTATCAACACTTTTAATTGGTCAATGACTTAGGTATGACTACAGCATGTGCATAATGTAATGATTTATGCCAAAAGCTCAATTTGGCTGAAAAGTGAGTAAGGCAATTATCGAAGCAGGCTGACGATATGGTACTACTGCTTGTACAAGTTCCTATCCCTAGCCTGCCACAAGAAGGGTTTATTTAGTTTCAGTTTCAGTTTTATTTGCCCCATATTATATAATACATCATACAAGCAAATTATTAGAAAACAAAGGTGGGGAAAACCAAAAGGAGCACAGCTCGAAGTATATTGGTCACCCTGATAATTTCATGATAAACAAATATGATAGTTTCTTAAAAGTACTACAAAGAAGACGACTACAAACAAGAGACAGGACAGGATATGTGTAAACAAGACCTGACAGGACATGTGCACCCAACACTAAAAAGTGTCAGCAGTAATGATGGCATCAGCTATAACATAACAATCTCATGTGGTAAAATTTCTCATGTGTTAAACGGTAAACTTTAAACTTTAAAATGATTAATTGATTATTGGTAATATGAAAGAAGATATAACTTAAACTTTCTTTGAACACATATGGTGATTTGGCATGTTTAAACTCGCTATTCACTAAATTCCATAGCAGAGGGCCTTGTCTTCTAATCGTATGTCTGGCTAAATCATAGATAAAATTAAAGGGACGATATAATGAAGAAATATGTGTTGGGTAGCTATGAATTGATCTATTTTTAATGAAATAGTTGAAGTCTTCTCCAGAAGTGTACCTCTTTTAAGTTGCAGACAGAATTAGAACAAGTCTCACATTTGAAATATACTCTTGATCATATCATATATGTGACCCAACATCAGTAAATGAGGCAGAATGCGGCAGTAGCTAATTTGATTTTAGAGCACAAATGTGGGACAAGGTCAAAATAAGTCAAATTCAGAACAAGTCTTATTTGATCTTTGATACATCTTGTAGCTCACCAAGACTCAAATTCATGAAAATAAAGATTTAAACTACATTTTAAAGTATTTAGTTTTCATTGTACTTCATTGATTTGTTAACAAAACCAAAACTTGATTACCCGTAACATACATATTATCATGATATCAATAACTCGATATTCATAAACTGAACCCCCCCCCCCCCCCCCGGACACCTAAAATGGGGACGGAGAAGCTGAAAAATGGGGATGAGAAATTGTTCATGTAGTACATTTACTGTGCGATTTTCTTTGACTGTGCGATTTTTTTTTGGACTGTGCGATTTTTTTTGGACTGTGCAAAATGTTTTGCTAAAATGGGACGGAGAAGCGGGAAAATGGGGACGAGAAATTGTTCATGTAGTACATTTACTGTGCGTTTTTTTTTACTGTGTGATTTTAATTTGGACTGTGCCAAATTTGTTGACCTCATGACCTCACCCCCCCCCCCCCCCCCCCCCCACTATGTGAAATTCACGAGGTAAGTGACTAGAAAAAAAATTGGGGCAACCTTTACGAAAATTTAGAAATCCTAGCTACGCCACGGTCTAGTCCTCTTTTAAAATAGGGGCGATATTGATGTTTGCCCCCCCCCCCCCCCGGAATGACAATGCTGGCTACACGCCTGGTGTAGAGAAAGGCAACAGTGTTTACATTTCTCTGTTTAGGCAACAAATAAGATCCAGCCTCGAATTAAGTAGGAGCTGGAGTTTTTTTGACCCCTGGTTGCCAAGTTTTAGCTCCTGGTGTTTCAAATTTTGCACAGCAAAGTCTAGGACCAGGAACTACCTTTGTCAAAAGTTACAAAGTAGCTCCTGGTACATGTATGCTTAAGTGAGGCTTAACCCTAACACTACCATATACCCCAAAATACCACGACTGGGCACGTTGGTACCACCCGGCGTGGAAGTTTTTTGATGAAAAATGGACCCAATACATACAGTCTGGGCAATACACTGCCAGAACTGTGCTTGACAGCCGTGGTGAAGTGTGGTTATTTACTAATTCGCACGCTCAACCGTAAATAAATTATTTCTAATTCGCCTTCATTTGGCGCCTCAGCTGAAACATAAACATGTATACATCACCAAACCATGGGAACACCGGACTCCGCTGAAGAACGACGACGGAAGCACACTATGCTTTCCCTATGGAAAGCATACTCATGTCTAAATAACAAGTGTAATAATAAAAATTGGCAACATACCCACACAGCATCCGAACCTACAAACTCAGTTGTGCACCACTTCTTATCTGTTTTTGATCCACACTGCTTCTCTTCTTGTTGTCTCTCTACATTTCCAATATAGCTCATGTTCCATATGTGTTGTATATGACTGAAAAACACTCAAAACACACAAAAAGAAGGTGTTAACACTCTTTGGATTTGAAACGAGACACTATTCAGTAAAAAGTAAAATATAATTGATTCCGTCAATAACAACGAAAATTCAAACCGTCCGCGTCGTTCGAGCGAAAACGGTCAAGTAATTACCATCACATCATCATACCCATAATTCCTTCTCTAATTCCCGCCTTAACTCACATCTGACCACCAATCCCATAATCCTCTCTACATCCCCTTCTTAACACCGCAAATGCGGCTACAATAGAAAATGGCATTATTTACTAATTCGCACGCTCAACCGTAAATAAATTATTTTCTAATTCGCCTTCATTTGGCGCCTCAGCTGAAACATAAACATGTATACATCACCAAACCATGGGGAACACCGGACTCCGCTGAAGAACGACGACGGAAGCACACTATGCTTTCCCTATGTCAATAATAAAGAACGGGCAAGGCGATAAACAATCCCATTATATATATGATTTGTATTTCCAGACAAGCATCATCATGTTCCAAGGTAGACGACAATGACGTCGAAAATGAACCATCCATAATATTTCTCAATAAATTCATTATCTTGTTATACTACCAAACCCAAATTCATGAGACCTGTTCTGGTTCTTCTTCTCCTTGTAATACTAATAGTCCATACTTCATAAGATGAAGATAATCGCACTCTGTGTATCTTGTAAGGTGTAACCAAGGCATACATACATATACAGACTCGGGATGATACCCGTCTTTCGCATCTTCTCATCTCAATCCGTCATATATGCTGTTGCACCCCACCCTGAGGCTGTACATGTAACCCATTAATTTAGAGTTTAGAATCAATCATCAACATATCTTTCAACTTTAAAAGATACTAAGGTATCTACAACAAGAGTATTTATTACCACTATAATTAAACGAAATGGTGTCATGTGACGTGAGTCTGTTTCTTATTTAAAATATTGAACCATATCCTGATTCATCTTCTCATGCGATTTATGTTTATACCGTAAGCTAACGATATTAGATTTGTCGTATACCATTCTGAATACTTAGTTATAATATGTGTCACTTAGCTGACGAACCTGTGATCAAAGGTATTTAAACCTGTCATATTATCATGCAAAAATTACCTGTAATATTATTGTTTGATATGAACAACCCATCCCTGTATAATATAAAGAATTCTCAGGTCTGTGTAATTCATTACAAACTAGTATTAGATCCCCTATATAGTATAATTCGATCTCATATTGCATCCTTATTAAGCAGCCAACCGTTCTGGTAACCAATCCGTACATAAAATTGCTGTCAATCACTTAACAAAATGGGATTCGCAAAATGCCAAACAACTTGAATTTATGTCTGCGATAATGCAATTAATTAATCATAAAGCTATATATACCAAACAGAGTATATAGTTCATTATCATATGTATGTTTAATGTATTATCATACGTCAATCATTCTATAGTATTTAGTAACAAATGCTGTATAAAATACTGTTAATTATTCGTGAAATGGTAAGCTGTCAGACGCTTAAAAACTTTGTATTTTTATTGCAATACTGCACATTTTAAATCACAAATTTATAAATACCAAACGGTTTCCGTTTACCAATATGTAAACATTCATAATCATAAGCCAACTGTTTAATTATTCATGAAATGGTAAGCTGTCAGACGCTTAAAAACTTTGTATTTTTATTGCAATACTGCACATTTTAAATCACAAAAATATAATTACCAAACAGTTTCCGTTTACCAATATGTAAACATTCATAATCATAAGCCAAATGCTCAAGTGACTAATGCTGTATATAAACAATGTCAATTACTTATTTCACGTGATTCGTAAAATGCCAAATTGCTATGCAATAATACTGCACATTATTCTCAAATCAGTATGAATACCAAACGGTTTCATAAAAGCTCTTCTATTATAGGCAATACTGCGTAATAGATCTCTGCTATCACACCAGTGTCCTTCCTGCCGGTCAAACATTTATGTAAAGATTCATAATCATAAGCCAATTGTCCCAGCAACCAATGCTGTAAAAATGTATTGCAATACTGCACATTTTTAACCACAAAGCTATAAATATCATCAAACGGTTCGTTTACCAATTATGTAAACAATCATAATCATAAGCCAATTGTTCTAGTGACCATGGTATATATAAAAGATGTCAATTACTTATTTCACGTAATTCGTAAAATGCCATATTGGTATCTGCATATGCAATAATACTTGCACGCATTATTCTCAAATCAGTATCGGTTTCTTAAAGCTATTCTATTATAAAGCCATACTGCGTAATAGATCTCTGCTATCAAAACACAAATTTCCCACTGGTCAAACAATAATGTTTCCCCAATAGTATCGCGAATAGCCATTATGGCCAAAGGCCATCTGAGATTTTGAGCTAATCTCTAATTGGTCAAAGCTGGACCACAAAATCTTCTATTCAACAATCAGTTAGAAACAACCAAGGGGTTTGTGATTACAAATATATAATAAGGTATTATATACATCTTTCCTCCATAATTACTTAGGCCTACTCCTAAATATCTGAATGAGAATATTGCCAGGAGAACTTATTAAAACATCCAGCACCAGTTCTGAAAATCAGACGACTGTAATTCTATCAGAGACGATCGACCAAAGATCAACATTGCATCAAGGTAAACACCGACAACTTCACTGTTCATTTAAACCATCCATGATTAGGAGTCGAGTGTGACTAATAAGTCTCAAAAGTCATGACGTGATCTGTAAATCTTAAGATCACTGATAATATCTCTTCTTGATATCAGAAATCAAGTGACGCAAAGAAAACTGGAACAAACGACGCCATTGCCCGTTTCGTGATTGCCTCTTCTATAAGAACAGAGATCGGAAATCCCAGCCAGCTTATTCATGTCTTTATTTCCAGAAATCATCGAAACGATAAATGGAACTGTAAACAAACACTAATCAGTGTCAACAAAAACCGATTAATACGTTTCACGCTTCTAGTCTCACTAATCATGATCCCACAACTTCAAGGTTCCTATACGTGAACTGATCAAAGTTAAACTTATGCGTTACTAATTGCCATATCAAGGATCAGCCAACATGTTGCTATTTAATTTATATCTTCCCGCATCCGAGCCTATTGATGTACTTGATCATTCGATCGATTATGTGTCTTGCAAGTTGGTTACTTGGTCTCTTCAATAAACCGTCTACACTTTCCATCATTCATCCAATTCTGGAATGTTTCGGATCACCATACTCTGTACGTCCAATTAGGCAACCAATGGCGATAGATATCATGTTATGTAAATTACATATTCTACACATATTTTACACATGCGTGACATGTGACTTGATTACCAAAAGAAAATAGTTCAAATAACTCGTTGGTACTCTTTTATATTTCAACATATCATATCATTATGAAACAAACGATCGTTCACTATATGCAGATAAGAGTGCAGTTGATAAAACCACAGAATTGTGGATAAAACAAACAAACAAACATATGAAAATTGTCTACAATCCGCACAACAGCAACCTCGTCCAATTCAAGCTAACAAACTCTGAAGCAAAACAACCAGCTACTGGAATATCAGCTTTTAAAACAAAGTTATAGTCACATGATTAAAACGATCTAAAATCAAGGATTGTGATAGCATAGGAACTATGCCTATATACCAAGCAGATGAAGAAAGGCTTATTAGTATATATATTATTGTCAATCAGAACATCGAAATTGACTCAAATTGTCCGTCAAGTCTCACAAAGTGAAAATCATTAAACCATTATGACAGCTTGGACATCATCTTAAAAAGTGTTTTCATAAAACGCCAACTTCAGCCTACATCGTGCGTACTAATGTTATGATCTGCATCAATTTCTTTCGAGAAAACCATACGAAATTAATCTGATAATATCGACCGCCTTGTTCTCCCCCGTTCAACACATGATGCACTAAAAATTACTCTGCGAGTCATATCATAGGAAATATGTGTATTTCTGAGCACTGAGACCGACAAATGCCGGTTAATTAAATGACCACAAGCGTGAATATCAATATACACATGTATAAACAATTCTTTCAATAATAACTTCTTTCAATAATAACATGAAAATCGAAGGAGGATATTAAAACACTCCGTCAATTATGGTATACTATAAAATACTAATAGGGAGAATCTGATCTGATCCGATGAATAAACTGTCAATATTTAAATCTCAACTTCATTATTCCTCTTATAGGAATTATGTTATAACATGAAAACTATGAGAAAAACAACTAAACAGTTGGTTAAACCATATTCTATGGAGAGGTTAAAAATCAATATAAAATCAGTGAGATGAATATTAATCTCAGATATAAACGCATCCGGATACATCACAGATAGTCAATGAACTCATGGTAGAACTAAACTGTTGAAGTGGTTAGATCCATGTTAATAAATCGAATTAAATCTAAAGGCTGAATAGCTATTAAACAATCACGCGATCACGTTATGCGTAACAATCATACGGAGCTTAGTAGGTCAGGTAATTTGTCAATTGATCTAATAAGAAAAGATACCATGACAATAAGTATCACTTTGTCACAATATAGATCGCCCGCTTTGTTCGGCTTTTGTATTAAAATCAGCATATGAAATACATTTTTCATTTCTCGAATGTCAATACTGATAATCGATAAAATACCGCAAATACAACGTGTAATCTATGATTACCTGTGTACATGAAAAAGTCAATATAGACCAAATCAGGCATCAAAACGCACAAAGCTCTAAATAAATTTAATATACCACTACCTACTCAATTGAGGCTAAGAGTGTAAAGCTCACGTAGCTAATGCTAGCATATTAAATCAACTGAATTTTAGTGTTGTAATTAAAACTCATGGGAACTTCCAGGCCCCAACATAAACATTATTGTAAACGGATAGACATACCTAATCTTGTTGGATGTGTCGTATTGGCGCAAAGTCTTGCAGCAATTCAACAATCAAAAGGTGATCAATCATCAATTCATCACAAATCTGTCCAGGCACTCGCCAATTCCAAAAGCTAGCCATGGCCAATGGCGATATCGGCAGTCTACACGATGAAAAACCGGGTAACAGGTCGACACAGCAGTCGAAATCAGAAGACGAAAACCAAGATAAATCCCACGAAAATTCAAACCGTCCGCGTCGTTCGAGCGAAAACGGTCATTGATTTGTTAACAAAACTTTTAATTGGTCAATGACTTAGGTATGACTACAGCATGTGCATAATGTAATGATTTATGCCAAAAGCTCAATTTGGCTGAAAAGTGAGTAAGGCAATTATCGAAGCAGGCTGACGATATGGTACTACTGCTTGTACAAGTTCCTATCCCTAGCCTGCCACAAGAAGGGTTTATTTAGTTTCAGTTTCAGTTTTATTTGCCCCATATTATATAATACATCATACAAGCAAATTATTAGAAAACAAAGGTGGGGAAAACCAAAAGGAGCACAGCTCGAAGTATATTGGTCACCCTGATAATTTCATGATAAACAAATATGATAGTTTCTTAAAAGTACTACAAAGAAGACGACTACAAACAAGAGACAGGACAGGATATGTGTAAACAAGACCTGACAGGACATGTGCACCCCAACACTAAAAAGTGTCAGCAGTAATGATGGCATCAGCTATAACATAACAATCTCATGTGGTAAAATTTCTCATGTGTTAAACGGTAAACTTTAAACTTTAAAATGATTAATTGATTATTGGTAATATGAAAGAAGATATAACTTAAACTTTCTTTTGAACACATATGGTGATTTGGCATGTTTAAACTCGCTATTCACTAAATTCCATAGCAGAGGGCCTTGTCTTCTAATCGTATGTCTGGCTAAATCATAGATAAAATTAAAGGGACGATATAATGAAGAAATATGTGTTGGGTAGCTATGAATTGATCTATTTTTAATGAAATAGTTGAAGTCTTCTCCAGAAGTGTACCTCTTTTAAGTTGCAGACAGAATTAGAACAAGTCTCACATTTGAAATATACTCTTGATCATATCATATATGTGACCCAACATCAGTAAATGAGGCAGAATGCGGCAGTAGCTAATTTGATTTTAGAGCACAAATGTGGGACAAGGTCAAAATAAGTCAAATTCAGAACAAGTCTTATTTTGATCTTTGATACATCTTGTAGCTCACCAAGACTCAAATTCATGAAAATAAAGATTTAAACTACATTTTAAAGTATTTAGTTTTCATTGTACTTCATTGATTTGTTAACAAAACCAAAACTTGATTACCCGTAACATACATATTATCATGATATCAATAACTCGATATTCATAAACTGCCCTCATTGTGCCTCATTTACTTATGTTGGGTCACATATGGGTAGAGCAGTAGCGTAGCCAGTGGAGGGGCAGGGGGGCAGACTGCCCCCCCCCCCCCCCCGGACACCTAAAATGGGGACGGAGAAGCTGAAAAATGGGGATGAGAAATTGTTCATGTAGTACATTTACTGTGCGATTTTCTTTGACTGTGCGATTTTTTTTTGGACTGTGCGATTTTTTTTGGACTGTGCAAAATGTTTTGCTAAAATGGGGACGGAGAAGCGGGAAAATGGGGACGAGAAATTGTTCATGTAGTACATTTACTGTGCGTTTTTTTTTTACTGTGTGATTTTAATTTGGACTGTGCCAAATTTGTTGACCTCATGACCTCACCCCCCCCCCCCCCCCCCCCCCCCCCCACTTATGTGAAATTCACGAGGTAAGTGACTAGAAAAAAAATTGGGGCAACCTTTTACGAAAATTTTAGAAATCCTAGCTACGCCACGGTCTAGTCCTCTTTTAAAAATAGGGGCGATATTGATGTTTGCCCCCCCCCCCCCCCGGAATGACAATGCTGGCTACACGCCTGGTGTAGAGAAAGGCAACAGTGTTTACATTTCTCTGTTTAGGCAACAAATAAGATCCAGCCTCGAATTAAGTAGGAGCTGGGAGTTTTTTGACCCCTGGTTGCCAAGTTTTAGCTCCTGGTGTTTTCAAATTTTGCACAGCAAAGTCTAGGACCAGGAACTACCTTTGTCAAAAGTTACAAAGTAGCTCCTGGTACATGTATGCTTAAGTGAGGCTTAACCCTAACACTACCATATACCCCAAAATACCACGACTGGGCACGTTGGTACCACCCGGCGTGGAAGTTTTTTGATGAAAAAATGGACCCAATACATACAGTCTGGGCAATACACTGCCCAGAACTGTGCTTGACAGCCGTGGTGAAGTGTGGAATCCCTCGCCTCTGGTGCGAGAGGTCCCTGGATCAAATCCTGGGGGGATCGGGGGGATATTTTGGTCGATTTTCCGCGTTGAAGAAAAAATTCTGAAAAAAGTGGGGGGAAGTGTTCTAGGGTTAATAAGATGAGTTATAATCAGTGATCAATTTATTTGAAAAAATTGGTTTAGCAAATTGTTGTCAAATTCCAACTGTTCGTTAAAAATTATCAACTGTTACATTGAAATGCATAGAATAAAACTGCTATACACTTTTTAGATTGTATTGCAAATTTTGCAAAGTGTGGAGCATTTAGTGACGTGACACCAGGTAAATCGTACGCTGGTTATAATTCGTTTATTTTACCTATATATTAATCAGTGAATGATTAATAGGTAAAATAAATGAATTATAACTCATATTTGTCAATCCATTTTTCTTACAGTTTGTATTTGGCGGCATATTCTTTATATTATTTGCGTACGGCTGGGCCAGGACTGAGAGTCTGAGAGCCCACTATCTACCTATCCATGTGTTCTTTGGCAAGATAATCCTCATCATGGCAACCATCACCGCGTGCGTCGGTATACAAGAAAAGGCACAGTTTTCAATGTGAGTATAGATGGGGTGACAGGTGACGTCACACCGGGCATTTGGCCAGCAGTTACCATTGTTCTTTGCCCGGCGGTTTGCCTGCGCATCCTGTTTTGTTTAGGACCCGTGCTTTTAAAACTCGCGCCAAAGCATTATAAAGGCGGGAAAGCAGGATCCTTTTTTCTATATTGTTAAAAGGAGTGACAAAGGATCGGTGATTAACACCTCACTGAATGGGGCTTTGTCAGCGGTATGTATTTTAAGATTTTGAGGAAGAAAAACTACTCTTTTATTTCCATTTGTTGTAAAACGCTTTGGGGGGGGGGGGGGGGGCTAAAGTAAGGCGCTCTAAAAGTGTGTGTTATTATTAGTTATAACATGGAATTTCCATCTAATATTCACATTAAACCTGAAAGTATTGACCAAATATATCGAGTGAAGTGTCATTTTAAAGCTTACAAAATACACTTGGTTTGAAAATAAGATCTGAATTTTCATCAACAAGAGCCACCTTTTGATGTGACTGGTCACATGACTGGTCACATGATACCTTACAGAACTCACAAATGGTATGTATTCTTTACATCATCTTATATGTGATGCGATCTGTGAAAACCTGTCGGATGTCGCAAAATGTGAACTAGGGATTATGGGTAAAATTAAAAATTAAAAAAATAAATAAAAAAATAAAAATTTCTTTTTTTTAGAATGTTTTAAAGAAAATTAGTTTCCAATACTTTGTGTCATCATCTTTCATGAAATTTCACCTTCAAAAACTTATTTAGTCACTTTTATTATTAACCTTATAATGTTAATATTATATTGAATTATGCATCTTTTTTGGCCTGTTTTCATGATTTCTTGTTTTGTAGCTTTTGATGACACTACAATCATCATTCACTCATAACATTTTTTGTAGTGATCGTAGAGAAATGATCAAAACAGTTCTGTAATCAGCACAGTTTTAGCTTTCTTATGATATAAATATATTCAATACGAAAAATGCCACCATGTGGCGGGTTTTCACAGATCGCATCACATGGTAAATGGGATATGACCTCTACAAGAACTGATTACTGCATATCGGATCAGTTTCAAATCATAAATTTCGATTTGAAACTGATCAGAAAATATGCAGTAATCATTATAGAATGGAGATGATTTTTTTAGTTCAACAATAAATTAAGAAAAAGAGAAAATGCGCCATTGGTCAAGCAATATTGCATTTTTTAATACCGTTTATATTTTATAATTCATTCATTCAAACTTTTATTTCATCAATGAAGTTTAGGTCTATCACTTAATTCTGCTCACCGCATATCACACCATGGCGCTCCATCATCAATAGGGTTACAAGGAATCGGCCATGCTTCATAACAACGAGTTCGGGTTTGGGGCTGGAGTGTTGATGCGAGCAGGAGAAAACGATAAGCAGTTTTCAGCAACATGCATTTCAATCTGTATTTTGTCAAAATTTTATTTTCGTCCCAGTACATTTTGAGTTAAAGGTAGATGACCCGATCACATTTTCATAACACAGATTTTTCTCAAACATATGGAGATTTTCATATCATATGAAAGATCATATTTTTCTGATTAACATACTGAAATTTGACGGTCCAAATCAGTATGATTACGAAGAAATCGGTGAAATAACATCGAATTACCGCGAAAGGTGGTTAACCAATATAGTTTGTGTACAACTCAATGGGCACATTTCACGGCATCTTGTGCGTCTAAAATGAGAACCATTAGCGTTATGCAACTCAAACTTTGGAATACATCTCTTTTAAGGATGACCTTTCATGTAGAATAGAAAACTTCAAGTTGAAAATCGGAACATCTACCTTTAATCATTGTCATCAAATGTAACCCGCCATAACTTTACATTTCTAGGGGCGGTGACTACAAGACTCTTCCAGCTCAAGCTGTTGTCGCTCATGTAGCGGGCGCATGCTTCATTATATTCACAAGTACTGTATTGTACATCATAATCGATGATAGTTTCTTTACATTCCTAGCGGCGGTGACTACAAGACTCTTCCAGCTCGAGCTGTTGTCGCTCATGTAGCGGGCGCATGCTTCATTATATTCACAAGTACTGTAATGTGCATCTTAACTGATGATAGTTTCAAACTTTACATTTCTAGGGGCGGTGACTACAAGACTCTTCCAGCTCGAGCTGTTGTCGCTCATGTAGCGGGCGCATGCTTCATTATATTCACAAGTACTGTAATGTACATCATAACTGATGATAGTTTCAAACTTTACATTTCTAGGGGCGGCGACTACAAGACTCTTCCAGCTCAAGCTGTTGTCGCTCATGTAGCGGGCGCATGCTTCATTATATTCACAAGTACTGTAATGTGCATCTTAACTGATGATAGTTTCAAACTTTACATTTCTAGGGGCGGCGACTACAAGACTCTTCCAGCTCAAGCTGTTGTCGCTCATGTAGCGGGCGCATGCTTCATTATATTCACAAGTACTGTTATGTATATCATAACTGATGATAGTTTCAAACCAGTGTCGAGTATCTCGGCCGGCTATAGGAGAGACCTGAATAGCCATTGATTGTGTAAGGACTTGGGATGAAGAAAGCTCATCATTGTTGAAAGATTTTGGATTAAACATATTGAACTTTTTTATAACAAAAGTCACTTTGACTTTCAATAACATGATGACATGTGACCTATGGCTCATGGGACCTTTACACTTTCCATGCGGCTATTAGTGTTACCATACAAAACAGATTTTTCAGAAACCTTTCGCAATTTCAAAGTCTATCTCAAGGATTACTGAACAAATACTAGGCGTATTTGTACTTATTTCAATGCACTTCTCATGGTGATTCCAAATATGGTAATGAAATTCAATAATTATGACTTTTTTAAAACATTTTGTGACATTTTGGAATGTCGTCTGCAGCGGCCTGCCGCTTGGAAAGTGCTTCGACTCCATTTTAAGGTGCCAAAGGTTACATGTCATCACACCTCACACAAAAGTGGTTCAAAATTAAAATGTCATCAATTTTGTAATGATCAAAAGTTCAGTATGTTTGATTTCAATGTGTTGCATGGCTTAACCCTCAACGTGTAGTGCACAGTGCTCAACTACAGTTTTGTCCTCAAGTGTGGTAACTCTATGTGTGTTATTTATGCACTTATCAATTGTAGACCTGGCACCCTGGTACCTCAGCATCTCAGGAACTTGACAGGGATATGTTTACCCTTGAATATTGATACCCTGCCAGGGGTGGAGGACTTGTTCTTACACATCCCTGGTCAAGTTCCAGCGTACTTACCCTGATCATAATGTCAAGGTTACTGCAAATCAAAAATCAAATTATGATAATGGTACTGGATTTTTTCATATCATCCAGCCTGGGGGGGGGGGGTGGATAGCAATTGATAGGCGCATTATCAGCTTCTATGTGGTGATGTAAATGCAAATGTACTGTGTATGGTACATTATTATATTATACAGAGTGGTCCAAAAAAAGGTTTTTAGAGGCAAATTTATCAAAATTGGGGAAACATGTTTAAATTATTTTAAGATATTCCTAAACTAAAATATCTTGTTGGTATATGATGAAAAGGGCGTTGAAATTAAAGCTCAAATTAAGAAATAGCGTCAATTTAAAGAAAACTTGTCAAATACAAGATTGTCCACACGTAAGTCTATGGCAGTCATGGATGTTTCCATATAAACTCCTCAAAAAAAGTACTATTGAGTTGACAATATCCCATAGAATTGCGTAACACGTCAACAAGCTGGATTTTGACCATTATTCTTTAAACCGTCGCCATTTCTTAATTTATGCTTCATTTCAATGCAGTTTTCATCATAAATCACTTATCATAATGGCGTTTAAGATAATATTAAAACAATTATTAGATGTCTCGCCCATTTCGAGAAATATGCATCTTAAAAAAAGTAAACCTTTTTTTGGACCACTCTGTATAAATAAATATAGAAGGTGTCAGCATTTTGTCTTAGTAAACTCAGTTTCATATTGTCAGGAACCCCTGAACCAAATATCCATATCTATACAGGGTGTCCCAGAATGATCTATAGATGAGGTGACCGTTGTTTACATTTAGAACGCCCTCTGTTGATTTGAGACAAAACACACCGGGCAAGAGTTCCTATAGTTTACATAGGCCAGATCAGGTTTTCTAACTAGATTGTGGTGTCACAGCAAATTGTTATCAAAACTGTCTTTAAACTTGCTTAGGAATGCTATAAGCTATCGCATTTCACACAAAAAAAACCCAAAAAATGAGTTTTACAATTCATTAGAAAGAAATTTCATGTTGTCTTCATTAACTTTACTGTATATTCTGCCTGGCGGGAATCAACAGAGGGTGTCCCATTTGTAAATACTTGATGTCACCGGTCACACCATCTATACAGGGTGTCCCAGAATGATCTATACCGAGGTAATTTTTTTCCGGTATAAACTGTTTTTTGATATTGTCTAAACTGTTTTCCTATATATCTTGCGCAAATGCCCAGATTTCTTAGGAATTTTAGATTTTGAAAATCTGACATTTTTGATGGAAAATACAGACTTTTTTGTAACGATAGTAGATTTCAAGTTTTTGTCAAAATGATCCATTATGAAAATCTATAAGTTCACTAACCCTTTTAAACAGTAACTTTTGTCTCTTAAGTGTCCGTTTGCGTATTCTGTTGTTTTTATTCTCGACAGCAATGTACGGCAACAAACACAAAAACAGACACAGAAATTGACAATTTATAAGACAGTAAAAGTTGAATAATAAAAGTAGTTGTCATTAAATTTGCATGAGAAGAAACCAATGGGCCAATCAGATGTGCTGTTGGCTTTACACGGTGTGTGAATTATGTGAGCCAAAATATAAAAATATGTTATTCATAGATTTTTGATTACGTACGTCTTGCCACAGTCGAACAAAAAAGTGATATAAGTAGGAAACATTTTCACCATCATATCATACATGATTAAATTTGAAACTCTATTTGTTTTATTATTTTTATTTAATTTTTGAAACCCGGTATAGATCATTCTTGGACTCCCTGTATAGCTAGAAGACATGCAGAGACAAGGAGTATTTTGAATATATAACTTGCAACTGATTCATTACTTCATGAATAATCGCGATAGCTGCGTACCAAGTGCGTTCCAATCAAATTATTCGTTAGATACGAACGCGCACGCCGAGCGCGGGTTACTAATAATTGCCCGAAAGTTCTGCGCCAAAGTGTTCCATTGTTTTGCTCACTGACCGACCAATCAAATTAACGCCTCACGCCCCTAAACTGAATATTCAATGAGTTATGAGGAAACACGATTAAAGCTTATTTCTGATTGGTTGAATGATAAAAATTTTAATGAGGGGATGACCCGACTTGGACTGTTTCAATAACTAAGAAGGGGTGGACAAAATAAACAGAAAACTAATTAATTATTTGCAAGATTATATCGGTACAAATCAACGATTTGGATAAAATATGCATCTTTTTCAGTAATGAATGAGAATAATGACTGCTTAAGGGCAGTGTCAACCCGGCACTTGTTTCAAAAATTGAATTTCATATTTCTCTATTATTTTATACTTTTATATGTATTCTATCATTACCATCATAAGTTACTAATCGGAAGCGATTATTTCCCGTTCTTTTGGGTGATTTAAAATTGTTGTTTTGGTAAGTTTGAGCCAGGAAAAGGCGCATGGTTATTTGGCGGGAATTTAAGCGGAGTTCCGCGCTTTTCAAATGCTGCGACAGCTGTTCGATCATTGCGTCGCGCGCTGAAACTTCCCGCGCGTAATACTAGACGCGCCGCTTAATATCCGCGACGTAGACGCGAAAAACAAAAGAGCGCAAAACAATGTCTAAAAATGTAAACAAAGGCCAATCTTACGATCATTTAAATTTCAGTTTTCTTCCAATTTCTTCACATTGTGACAATATAAATTGAATCTGATAGTTTATTATGATTGTTCATAATAGTATACTCGCTTTTTAGGTCACACGCTCCTGTATTCCGTGAACATTTAGCTTTAAATGGTGGAAAATGTCAATATTTTTACTAAATCGCTGTTTTCTAGAAGTTCAAATTTGAAGGAATTTTACGATTTTTCAGACAATATAACTAAAAAGATATCAAACTATCAGGTAAGATTTTACTACCATTGTGTAGAGGACTTTCAGCGCTAGGAGGCAATTTTTTATTTTTTCGATTATGGATTTTAAACTCGAGATATGCATCCAAAAAGTGTCAAAAATGTGATTTTTGAGATAAAAATCTCATTGTTGGCACTTTTTGGTCAATATTTTCAAAAGTAAAAAATGTTAAGCCAAAAAAAAGAAGTGCTTCCTAGATAATTGACTTTAGATGATTTTGGTGAAATATTGAAATTTTTAATCAAAAACTGATTTTGTTAGGTTGTCTGAAAAATTTTGGCGCCAAAAAAGTGATTTTTGGGCAAAAATGTAGAAATCACTTTTTTGGGGGAAATTTAATACCAAATATAGATTCTCCGACTCATTTCATTTGAATAATTGTATACTTTTATGTACATTACATTATTAGTTTAAAAGTTACAGTGCTTGATAAATTTCATATATTTAGGGTTGACACTTCCCTTAACAACTGTTTTCGTGAATTTGTTTTGAAATCCTCGGGTTTTGTTCTGGTCATTCGGAATTGTCCCTCGGGGGCTGCGCCCCTCGGGACAATTCCTCAGACCAGAACAAAAAACCTCTGATTTTAAAACAAATTCACGAAAACAGTTGTTACGCAGTCATTATTCTCTAAATAATAAGTGTGTAGAGAACAGTTGTGTCTATTCTTCCAGAAAACCTCAATTATTCCCCAGCGCTAATGTTGTCTGTCCAAATCCTGCCACAAATTTTCCCCCGATTTCAATACTACAGCTGCTACTCAACTGGCTTTTAAATCAACCATTTGAACATATAAATTAAAAATTGTCTGTTCAAATGGGTCAGATAACTTCACATTTCCTTCCCTATATTTTTTTATGTGAACATGATGGGCTTTATTCCTATCTGATGTAAGAGGGACACCACATTCTATGCAGGGTTGTCACCACGCCGGGTGGAACTACCCGGCTCTCAAAATCTCTGCCCGGTACTCACATTAAATTTCAGCCTTACCGCCCGGCACAAATTTATTACCCCACTGAATAAATTCTTAGATTTTTGTGTAAGTCCTTGTTTTTTTACTGCAAAATGGCGAAGTAAGCTTAAATATTTCCTCACTGGTCAAAACCAAACATTATCATAATTTATTCATAGTCAACCCAGCCTCTAGTCTGTAGCCAAGTCTATATCGCGTGAAGCACACTGCGATACTGCTGTTATACATGTAATGACTGCATTCAAGTCTAGTCAAGAAAAAATGAAAGCCAATATGTGACGTAGTCGACTGATCGTATCGTCTCTCACGCAAGAAGCACGCTAGTAATGCTGCTCGGGTATTCACTAGATTGACTGTGTGCAATTCTAACATGGGTTAAAGGTTAATTGATTGGCAAGATTTTGCTACGCTTCGCAATTTTTACCCGGTTCTAAAATCACTCTGGTGACAACCCTGATTCTATGCCAAACACATTTGTTTATATCTGATCCTCATTCCATATATCTATATGCAGTAATGACAATATCCACATGACTGTCAATCCGGGGTTGACGAGCATGTGTGTCGCAGCTATATTAATACTATTGTATGTACTGATCATAACAGGAGTATAGCTTTATTCCGTAATAATAAGAGCAATTAAAATCATGTCTTGGCCAGTTCACCCCTCGCTAGTCTAGTGGTTGACCTACACGCTTTATAATGCAGAGGTCCATGGTTCAATTCCACCTAGGACCACTTTTTCAAATGATTCATTTCTTTTTATAAATGTTGGGTTAGAACATAGACGGTAACCGTCTATGGTTAGAAATATTCTAAGTCCACAAATCCTAGTCAACCCCGGCTGGAAGGTCATATGGGTATTTCCATCGCTGCATATCTATATAGTCACTGTCATAATGATATGGCAGTGCGAGCATGTTGTTCCTGGAGCTGCGTTCAGATGCATGAAATGCGCGAACAACTATGCATGCATGCGTGTGACGATTTCACAGGTGTACGCTCTTAGGGTTGTATGCATGGTACGCAGGCATTGGTGGAATTATGTCCATAGCATTATGACGCTGACTATAATATGAGGAATTGCCCAAATAGTAAACGCTTATTTAACTTTGTTATGCATTGCTTAATAATTCCAAAAATGTAGATTCAGTAAAAGCATATTACATGTAGCAGCAACAATGCATGGTCACTGTAATGTATATATGTTTATATTTATGTTTTACTCTGTATGTGATGTTATACATGTAGCATGATATTATATATATAGTGGACTTTGTTACAGCTTTTATGAGAGATGTAAAGCAAAGTTAATATCAACTACTTTTCATAATTTGCACTAATATTTTGTCGCTTTTCTATCAAATCTTGTATCTCTATCCGGCCCTTCAGCATGTATAAAGTAATGCCGTTCCCATGTATAACATGGGGACAATCTGCGCTAAACATGTTCAAGGGCCAAAAACACATCTATCAAAATCTTGTAAGTGCTTTTGCCCCTGAACATGTATAAAGTATCACTCCCTATGCATAACCATTGGGCTGTTTTACTTTATACATCTGAAGGGCAGGAAAAACATGTTTTGACAGAACAGCGACGGTTTGCTTGCTTTATACTGATATCTCTTTGTGCGATAGTTACCTCTATGTTGCAATGGGAATCCATTATATTGACATAACACAACATAACCACCCTGTTCTAAGGACTCGACTGACCCATTTTATTCAGATTTTCCACCAAAAACCAAACAATTATACAACAATTGTTTTGAACATTTTTGCATTTTTAATTTTTTTTAATTTACAATTTCAAAAACTGTCGAAATTCATCAAAATGTTCACAACAGTTTTGGACCCCCTCCACCACCCCAAAACCCCACAAATAAAACCTCCCTGACTGACTGACCCAACTTGAGAGGTCTGTTTGCTCAAATAGAAGAACAGGGTGTTTTTGAGTGGCCTTAGGCCAAAAAAAAAAAAGGTTTGTCTCAGATGACCCGCGCGCATTCCCGAAACCGCCCGCGTAAGCTTTTTTTTTTAGTGGATTTTTTTTTTTTTTTTTTCCATTATTTTTTTTTCCCCAATTTTTTTCCAATTTTTTTTCCATTTTTTTTTCTTTTTCAATTTTCTCAAAAAAATCTTGCAAAATCCAACTTTTTGACCAAACAAATGACGATCAGGTCTAAATTGAGAAGAAAAAAAAAGAAGAAAAAAAATCCGCAGACCGCATTACATTTTCAGTCTCTCAAGATACGGCCTTATAGGGTAAAGATATGGACTTATAGGGTAAAGATATGGTCTTATAGGGTAAAGATATGGCCTTATAGGGTAAAGATACTATGATACGTACATCAGAGTATCTTAACCCGGACTGTTGTTTTGTATGTTGCTAGCATAGCAATACATCCTAATTGTGTTCCTTTCTACTTCGTATATGCTACAGGTCTACTGATTACCAGTCCATACCGGCACAGGCAGTCGTGGCTCACCTCTCGGGGGCGTCCTTCATCGTTTTCACCGTGACCGTGCTGTACATATTATCCAACGACAAATTTAAGATAGAACAGATTTCCACTGTAAGTAATGGTGATAATGGCTATGAGGTGCAGATAGATACGCCTGTGGATAAATAAAGGGATTTGACCTCACGAGGGAGTCTTTTATCTTTTCCCCCGAAGGATACTATACTTTGTGTCAGTTGAGAGGTGACACCAGCGCGTATCCTAGTGAGTGCATTAGTGATATCTTCAATTTACAGGGTCAGAATTTCGTCAAAGGTGGCAAGAATCCATTTAGATTCCTGCAGAGGATTTTGCGAGAATCTATGGATTTTCCTCCATTCAAATAATGTGTAGACAAGAATCAACAAGAATCAACATGCACACTTTCAGTTTAGGGGAATCTACAAGAATCAACATGGATTCTCAAAACTTTACCAGCGGGAATCTTTGCGAGAGAATGGATTCTCGGATTCTCCTCGAAATGCTGACCCTGACTTATTTAAGTTTCGTATTCTTTGTGTATAGACCATTTCAAAATGGGATCTGAAAATTGGAAAACTGGTGCCCAATGTT
This sequence comes from Ophiura sarsii, assembly GCA_035610835.1. NCBI lineage: Eukaryota > Metazoa > Echinodermata > Ophiuroidea > Amphilepidida > Ophiuridae > Ophiura > Ophiura sarsii. Next base: position 71,025,231 of record CM069447.1, read on the forward strand.
ATTGTGGCTCCCATTGTGTTACTATGATTATATATGAACATTTGGAGCCGGCAAATGTGATCACGTCAACAAATCCGCTCATGTAAACTTTGATTTGAGAAGGTCTGTGCAACGTAATTTCTCACACAATATTGTATCAATTGCCAGGGGTGTGAGAGGCCACATTTATTGGCTGACATTAAAAGAAAAGGCTGACATTTTGGCACAATTAAAAATATTAAAAAGAGGAAAACAGCTAAAAGAGGAACTTTTACACCCCTGCATTTGACTATATAGACCATTTCAAATCAAGATTGGAAAAGTTCAGAAAAGTGGAGTCATCAATATAGTTCCCAACCTACTTATCTTCGATTTCTGTTGTGGTACCATAAAAGACAAAGACTAATGGGCCCACGTCACATGAGGTTGAGCTCGCGTAAAGTACGCCTGCTCAACCTCACCCAAAAACGGTACCTGGGTTCTCTGTTGTGCGCACTACGTCATCTCGACCTCAAGGCTCTGATTGGTTGGTGCTCAAACGTGAGAACTGAAAAACTCATGAGCTTTTCCACGCACCATCACGCCCCACTGCGTCGGTGGTTACGGCGCAGCGGGAGCACTGCGTTGGTGGATACGGCGCAGCGTGACGATCGTTAAAAAGGCTTCAGTTTAAATTTGACCAATCGGGTGCGTTTGGTGTTGTTGGTTGGCAGTATTTTGTGAGTTCAAGCATGCGTGCGCAGACTGATCGAAGTGCGCCCACGTATGTCGAACTGTGGCCAGGAGATTATGTGCCGTAGGTCCATTGTTGTTGCTCTCAAGTGCCAAAAATATTGAGGTCGGAAAGCACTACCCTGTTCTATTGGCAAACGGACCTCTCAGGTAGGGTTGGGGAGGAAAACATTCCAGGAAAGGTGCCGCAGAATCAGAAATTTGAGAGTGGTGGGGGTCCAAAAAAGGTTAAATTGGCATATCCTAAACTGAAAGTGTGCTATTATTATTCATTTTAGTTAATTTCAAGGCAATTTTCAAAATATTTCCTTCTTTTTCAACCATTTCTAAGAAAAATAACTAAAAATGGGTCGCTCGGGCCTGTAAAACAAGGTTTGTTTTTGTGGCCTTAGTGTAAGGATATCACTCAAATTGTATATGTGGTCTGGTAGTTTATTTTGTATACTATGTGTACTTTAAATGAGAATCTTATTTTTATATGTCAACTTGCGCACAATGTTTTAGAGAATTGAGAGTCAAGCACAACATTTAATTATGAAGCTTATAAAAGATACATATATATTGTTTTTTCTGCTTATATTTAGAACATACAGGCTGTAACAAAAAAAAGTTATACAGTTTTGAAAAAAATATTAAAAATATCTCCCGTAGAATTTCTGTTTTGAGTTTTAATGGCTTGCAAGGGGAATTTTCTCACCTTTCGAATAAGCTTTGTTTCATGACAATTGATGATCGGTAAGCAGAGATATGATCAATTGTTTAAAGTAGTCATGAAATCACCTGGGCCACTTTTGAGCCCCCATGCATTTCTCAAAAGTGACGGGAACGTTCTTTTATAGCGCAAATTCCAAAATGGCCGCCATACAGGGGCCCAAAAATTCAAATGGCTTTAATTAAGCTAAAAAGCACACCAAATTGTTTTGGTTTAATCAATGGTAAAACCACTTGGATGAATATGAATGGAATCGAACCAGGAACATAGCAGTAGAGCGCTCTTGTTAGACAACAATGGTTCATTTCAAGTGGTTAACAGTATTACGAAGAAGGTTAGGTCTTTACAAATATTATTTATTTATTTTATGAATTTATTTATTCAAATGAAATAAAACTATTCGAAAAAGAATTATATTGTTCTCTTTAATGTTCCTTGCATGATACCCTAATCATTAAATTTATACAAGATATAAGATTGTATGATATTGTGAAAGTGGCCCAACCTGATTTCTAGACGACTTAGTAGATTAGTCATAAATGTTAAACGCAAGTAGTTAAAAAGACCAAATAACATGATTCTGGTAGCCAAAACGGAACTTAACACAGAGTGTAAAAGATTTTGACATTGCATGATTTTAACATTGGATTTAAAATAAAATTGTGATTGTATAACTTTTTTTGTTACAGTCTGTATATATTATATTTCACTGTAAATTGTGAATACTCCCATTACAAGGTGCAGAGTGAATATGCAGCTATGGAAGTACCAACATGACTGTCTACCCGGTGTTATCTAGGTAGGAATTACACACTTTGTGGACTTGCAATATATTTATAAATTCAATATATCAGTTGGTAAAGTGGTCCTAGTGGGAATTCATTCATTCATTCATTCATTCATTTTATTAGGCCATTTTATTTAGAATTGAACCATGGACCTCTGCATTGCAAAGCATGTCTCTCAACCACCAGACTAGCGAGGGGTGAACTGGCCAGGACATGATTTTAATCCCTTTTAAACATTAAGGAATAAAGCAATACTACCATTATGATCAGTACACACAATATTGTGAATAGAGCGGTGATACACATGATGGTCTTACATGGGTTGACAGTCATGTGGGTATTTCCATTATTGCATATGAATATTTGGAGTGTACTTTTATATGTTTATCGAATATGTCTCCCTCTTTAGACATGAAATTGCCAATTATGAATAACGTCTGTAAAGCAGGGGTTCTCAACAGGCGGCCTGCATGCCAAATTTGGCCAGCCAACCAGTTTAGTTTTGCCCTTTGATCACCTCTGAAATACATAGAAAAGTGGTGTTCATTTTGCCCTTGAGCATATATTTTTTAACTTCCTTTGGGCCTCCATGGCCCGCCAGGAACTAATAGTTGAGAACCCCTGTTATAAAGGTTACATATAATTATGTGATGTGATCAAGCAAAATGAGTCTGAAGGTGAAAAGATCAAAATTGTTGTTTTCTTTGGGATATTATTGGGTATTGCATGGCAATGGTACATTTTGCAGAAAACTCCATTTAAACAAATACTTATTTCACCTTCAGACTAAGATAAGGCTATATTAAAAAATCTTTTGTCTCAAAGCTCTTCAGTTTTTCAAAACTTAATGCAAAAGTTGTTTTTAATTTTTTTTCTCATTAATATAAAATATTGAAATCCTTGTAAAAGTGTCCTTTTGTATTTAAAATGATGTGATCAATGAAAATCTGAGAAACTTTGGGGATTTTTTTTAAAAATAAAAAAAAATGTTTTTCTAATGCGCGCGGGAGCTTTGAGACAAAGATTTTTTTAATATAGCCTAAGCAATTGAAGGGTATTCAAAAATCAAAACAATAGAAATCAATACAGGGGTAGAATTTCGGCGCGAATCGATTCACGTGAAGATTCGCGCAAAATCACTACCGCATGAATCCAGGTGGATTCGCGCAAAAAAACCCACTTTTTTCTAAGTCCAAAACAGGACCTTAGATGACTGGTATTTGATCTTTAGTCAACAAACATGCCGAATTTGGAAGTTGTGCAAGCTTATAGCCTTATTCTTGATATTTTCATTAATTTCGCAATAATCCATGGATTCTCAAAATTGGCGAGAATCCATGGATTCTCGCAAAATCCTTCCGCGATAATCCTAACGGATTCGCGCGGTTGGTTACGAAATTCTACCCCTGCAATAGAATTTCCACCCTTTGCTTTGGTATATCTCAAAATTAATGCTGGCGACTTCCAGCTCATTTTGCTTGATCACATCACATAATTATCTGGTTATATTAAGAACATGTACATTGTAGTATGATTGTGAATACTCCATTTACAAAGATTATACCTCAACTTATCATACTTGATGGAGTCAAGGATATAGGGATTGAAATTAAGTAATTGTATGATTCAGTTTTGTTAGTACATTTGTCTAATAAAGGTAACCATTTAGCGCGGATTCTGGTTGAAAAAGACACCCTTATTCTCTCAAATTTAGATACCCATAGCCCGGGCCCACGTTTTGGTCGAAAAAAGCAACCTTAATCCTTGTTTTTGTTCACGCGGATGATTACAACATCTGCTCCACCCCCCCCCCCCCCCCCCCCCCCCCCGGGCCATTAAGTTAATGGTTTAGGCGGCGAAAAAACAACCCTGTTGTACAGGCAAATGGACCTCTTTTTTCCTTATTTTCCCCTGAAAATGACCATGAAAACAATCTGTAAAAATCTGTAAATATTTTGCCGTTTTTCGAAAAAACTATTTTTGGGTGATACTGTAAAACAAGTTAATTTCGTGAGCAATTTAATTTTGTGAGAGGCTCAAATTCGCGAAATTATATTGCCGCGAATTAATGTGTGTGAAGATAACACTAGTGGTAGAAATTTTAGATTCGCGAAATTAAGTTACCGCGATACTAGTGATGATTAGCAATTCGCGAAAAAAAGATGCCGCAAAATTAACTTGTTTTACAGTATTCATTTGAACGTGAACATTTTTTTCACCAATTTCTAAAATATTAGGTCGGTCTAGGCCCATACAACAGGGTTCCTTTTCCCCGTCAGTTTACAGGAAATATTCACATTTATTGATTGATGTATATTTGGCCACCAAATCAGTGCGGCAACAATTGCAATTAGGCCAACAAAAAAAAATTGTTATGTTGTCCTCGACAGCTTTCAGAGAGGAGGGGCGGGCGGGCGGGCGAATTTTTTTTTTTTTTATAATTTTTTTTTAAATTTAATTTTACCAGCAGAATCTCAAAGTTCAGCCAACAAGAAGTTAAAATCACTCTAAGAGCCGCACATATATGTTATAAACACTTAATTTAATATTCAATGCCATTTAAACTGTTTTTAAAAAAATCTGGAAAAAAAAACTGGAAAAAAAAAAAAAAAATCTGAAGAAAAAAAAAATCTGAAAAAAAAAAAAAACTGATTTTTTTCATTAAAAAAACACGATTTTTTTTAAAAAAAAAATCGGAAAAAAATAAATAAAATCGGAGCGGCCCTAAAATGACGAGCGGGCGGTCGAGGACAACATAACAATTTTTTTTTTTTGGCCTTAGATACAAACCAATGCAGCTTCATGCAAAGTTGTGCAATTGCTTATTAGATGACCAATGTAGTGTTGCTGATTTTGCTGTTGTATATAGACATCTTGTAAAAACACCTTAAATAGATTAAGTATGCTGAGGCAGGGGTTATATGTGACGTGTTCTACCGAAACCAGACACAATTGTACCGTTAATGCCCAGTAGGGCGCTGTGTACAGTATAACAGTATGTAATTGGGCAAGATATCAAAATTGAGTTAGTACGGTAATTGATTGTTAAAGTAGAGATCTTCAGCTTTACAATGGTACCTTTTTTTTTAATCGGACTTCCCAAAGCGGAGTTAAATCATTTTCAAGTTCGTCTTATGAAAACTCCAAACTGAGATATCATCCTTTAAAGATGTACTTACAATGTACTTACATTGTACTTTTACAATGTACTTTAAAAAAAAATTTTTTTTAAAAATTGCATTATTTTTTTGTTGGATTGATTTTTTAATCTGAAACTTTCACAATAATGTTATAAACACTCTGAAGATTAATTATTTACAAGAAACTCAAATTCCCAAAAAATCACCCCCAATTAGGTTTTGGGCTATTTCTCAGTTTGGAGCTCTGCCCAATTCCGTCTGGTTTCGGTAGAACACGTCACATATGGGAAGCGGCAAATAGATGTTATGCGATCAAACAAACTGAGTCTGAAGTCAAAAATATCATATTTTTTAGTTTTCTATTTGATTTATTGGTAATTTGTAATGCAATATTTTACACGAATGGACAATTAAATCCAAAGATATGAGCAAATGAAGGGTTTCAATTTTCAAAACAAAAAGAAATTCTATTCTTTGTGTGGGTATATCTCAAAATCAATATTTGCGAGTTCCGACTCAATTTCCTTGATCACATCACATGTGAACCGTCACATCAAAATGGACATGTTGGTGACCAGAGTCAAATCTGAGTTATTGGTATGACTTGAAATAGTACATTTTAATTAAGCTTTGAAATGATACCATGTTGAAGGTAATTGGACTTTGAATTGAAGAAGCATATTTTTTCTTTTCTTTTCTTTATATTTCACCAAATATATTGGCCTATATCTTAAAATTGCGTTTGCCGACAATATGTCCTTTTTGATGTGACTGGTCACAAATATAAGAGGTGGATCAATAATGAAAAATTGAAAGCAGAAAGTGAGATAAGACGATGATCAGAGACCAGGGGTGATTTGTGTGTTGGTTTGCTCATAACATCAGGCAATACTGATCAGCCAACCAACAGCACAGCCCTTTTATGACAAAAGAATGTATCTTGAATGTAGTTTTCTAATAGTATACTTCCTTTTAACATGATCAAAGTTCGCTTTTTTCTCCATAAAACATCCTAGTGGTAAAAGGCAGTATATCACTTTTAATGTCTTTGCAAGTTGCAACCTTTTCCTAAGTGAGGATTATTGAACCAAGTTAATACAATCTATGTTAAAAGGAATTATATCATTAGGAAAGTACATCTAAGATACAGCCTTTTGCCATAAAAGGGCTGAGCATTGATTCCATCGTCTCACCCCAACATTGAACAACTTGAGGGCTCAGAAACACAAGGCCTCATCTCCATTTTTTTCAAAATTGAGATTTTGGTATCAAAATGTTCAGAAAGAAATTCTTTTTCCATTAACACAGCCTTATATCCATAACACAACCCCTTTCAAAGTTATAGCCAGTATCACAAGGCCTCATCGCCATTCTCCCCAATGTGTTTAAAAATCTTCAATAGTCTTTTTCTCAAAATGGTGATAAGGCCTTGTGTTTATGAGCCCTCGAAATGTTGATAAAGGGAACCCAAGTTACTGTCAGCCATTTAAGACTAGATTATATGAACTTTCACATGTACATGTACTAAGTAAATAAGGTATAGTAAGCTAGTGAGATTTGTGTCCTAAACAAAATTGGCTGAAAATTGTTGTTTCAAAATTTGTTTCTTCTTCAGTTTCGGCTTTTGACTGCTGTTAGGAATTTATTTGGTTACATTCTGTATGTTGTAAAGTATACAAATAATGAATGTTTATGAGGGGTAAGGCTTACAATTTAAGTATCATAAGTTTATTTTATTGACACATGTCACGGTTCAGAGATTTTCAATGGAATGAGTCATATGTCAGGAATATTGATTTTGATTACAGGTAAAAAGTACTGACAAATTCTTATGTTTTACTTTGTTTTCTTAGTTGGTAAACTGTTTATAAAAACTAGAAGTTCGATTTTAGTGGGGTTTGGACCATACTGAAGCATTTTTCACCTGCTTTTAAATGATGGACAAATATCAAAATCCAAAATCTATAGTAAGTGTTTATTCACATTTGAGCACTACCTGTCTATATATCGGCATCTAAGTACAATTTTGATTGGTTACAAAGAGTGTTATACCATAGATTTAGCCAATCAGAGATACAGTAAGAATGGTAGTATGGTTGATAATGAGATATAAAAGAGTTTTTTTGATTGGTTACTCTCAGGAGTATATCACATTATATACTGTAATGAGCCAATCAGAGACACAGTTGTACGGTATCTATTGATCAATATGTACAAATATTTGTGTATTGTACAATTAGTAGTGATTTTGTATTTATTTCAAACAAACAAACAAAACCCACACCCTATTCTACGGCAAATAGTCAGCCGGGTGTTTTTTGCTTGTTTTTTTCAGAAGTTCTGTGAAAATGTTGGTGAATTTTAAAAACATGTCACCTATCATTTTTTTAGGGGGCGTCCCCCCTCCCCGCCGTATATGCCGTCTACCGTCCATATTGCATGAAGAAGTATTTGTCCAGACTCCAGAAACATATCTCTGGTTTTGTCCTGAGAGTTGTTATAAGAAGGCTTACAAATTTGAATGTGCAAATAAAAAAAATCTATATGAAAAACAACATTGTGAACAATAACTTTGTATAAAATAATGGTTTGTACGCTTTATATTCTTCCATTTTGTAAAAAGCTGCATTTGTCCAAAGAAGTGTAGGCAGATGCTCCTACATTGTAGTTGAGCAATTTATCTAGTATTGGTTTCGCCTAATATTATAGTTATTTATATCAAATTAAATTTTTGAATACCACATCAAATTCTTCATCTTCAAAATTGTGACTACATGTGATGAATGAGATTGTATTTGGTATCCTTATCATTAAACAGCAATTTTTCTTCTTTTTTTCGTTCCAAAATATTGGTAATTTTCATCATAGATAACCCTAACTCTACTACACCACACAGCAACTGTGCGGGAAAAATGTTTTTATAACCCGGCGTGCAGGTTTTTTGGCTACAAAACGGACCCAGGCTATATAACGAGGCGAATATACTCGCCGAGTGTCGACTGACAGCCGTGGCTAGGATCTGGGCCCTGGTACTGGAGGTCCGTGGTTCAAATCCTGGGGGGTGGGGTGGGGTCGGGTGACCTTTCTGGTGAATTTTGGGGGTCGGGTTAGAAATCTGTTGCCGTGTGGTGATCTAGAGTTAGGGTTTTAAACAAGGTGAGTTTTGCTATGTCAATATCCAACAATTATCATTTCAATCAAATCTTGACAAAAATCAAAGATGATTGATTTGTGGTGGCAAAATGACTGAAATTTAATTTATTTTCCATTCCAGTAAAACAAATTATTTTTTAGAAGTTTCACAAAATATTTAGGTATTAGTAAAGCTATCAGTATTAATAAGGGTAGAGGATTCCCTGTTTGTTAATGATATAGTGCCCTTTCAATGAAAGCTTGAAAATGAAATGTTAAAAAAACATTTTGCCAAAAATGACTGAAATTGCATCTTTTTTGTAGTAAAATGTAACCATGTATTGTTTTGAAGCGACGCTAAATATTTTGGTATCAAGTTCAGCTATTGATATGAAGGATAGAAGATGCCATTGTGTGTGTGGAAGCGCTACTTTAGGATTAACTGTAAATACTGGCAAAATGTCCACTTGGCACTTGCCACAAAATGACTGAAATTTCATTTTTTTTCTGGCAAAACCCAACCAAGAATTTTTTGAAGCGACACAAAATATTTAGGTATTGAGTTAAACAATTGATATGAAGGGTAGAATGCCATTTTTTTTGTTTGGAAGCGCTACTTTTGGATTAACTGTAAATACTGGCAAATATGCCCACTCAGCGGGCATTTGCCAGTGCACTGGCAAACAATTTGGCCACCTGCCAGGACTGAGCCCTAGGAACGTAAACGTAAAGTTGGTGGCTGAAATGTATTGGAAGTGTATTTGATACTGATGTATTTTACATGTATTGTATTCCTACTAGTATTAGTATAATTATACTTATAGGCAGGGCCAGAGTCTGGGTCGGACAGTCTGGATTTTTTTTATTTTTAAATTTAAACAGGGAGATAATACACAAAAATTTGTTTTAATTTGTTTTTTCTTTTTTTTCTTCTTGATTTTTTTGTATTATTTTTAAACAAGCAGATACTACTCAAAAACACGTTTTCATCTTTCTTTATTGTGATGTGCTTCTTTCAATTTTTTTTTTTTTTTTTTTACTTAAAAAAATAGCGACCCTAAATTTCCGAAAATTCAGATTGGTCAGAAAGGGCAAGTCAACTTTTTTTTTTGGGCCTAAGTCTTATCCCCAATCAGAAAAAAATCCATTGATTATCCTTTTCTGATGCATTGTATTGTGGGATAGAAAAGAGGGCATATTTTGCCCCTTTTCAATCCCACAATGCAACAGAATAGGATAATCAATGGGTTTTTTACCGATCTGCGATAATCCTTATGGCGGACATCCGGGATTGTCAGTGGTCGTCCATAATTTTTGCCATTTACAGATACGTACAAAGCGTCTCAGTGCTGCAGCTGCCAAGAAAGCAAACATGGTCCTCGTAGTAATTCGTAGTATTCAAGAGTGTTAGGGTTAAGGCTATGTCCTCTTAATCCTTCAACTCATGCTTCCATGTTGTAGAGCTTATCTGGTTGAACATCAGTGAAACCGTGCATTATTCGGTAACGATACCATCACCATTTTTATATCTTCAACCAAATATCCATTATTTCCCTGAGTTGAGTAACACACGACCGTTCTGGTCTGAAGCCATGCTGTTCATTATAAATTATGTTTTTTTATTTCATGAAATTCATTGTCTGGTCTCAAATTATTGAGAGTTATTTGACCCCGGGACCCTCCGATAACTGCGTCGCGTCCGTAACCACTCGGCTAATCTGCCAACCCTCGCACGGGCAGCGATTTCGTACACACATCAGCTTGGTTGATGACATCATCGAATGCTGTAGCATGCGCGTGGACATTCTTTTTGCCGGAGTGAATTGTAGTGTCTAGGAATGCATAATGTTTGCCTTTTTTTACGTCAAAATTGCCTATCATTGGCCTACTTTGGTCTAAAACTAAGCATTTGAGATCATTTTTTAAAGATAATTTAGAGGTAATTTTGACATTAAAAGTGCCCCTCCCCTTGTGGTGCTTTATGGTAGACTTTGCTGCTAGTCCGATTCCATTCATCTTGACAGTATTTAGTAAATAAATACACATGATCGAGCGCAGGCAGGTTAAGGGAATTTATATGCAGTGGTAAAAGTTTGTCATTTTTTTTAGGCCTTTGAATTGAAACTTGAATATATAAGTTACCGCAAAAGCCAAATTCTATTGATCAAGGCTAAATTGTTTTAACATTTCTTAGTGTGAATGTATTATGTAATAAACTGCATAGAAGTAGACAGGAAGTGCATATATTTTCATGTGAACAATGTTTGTGCATTTCGCGAACAAACATATTTGTCTAAAAATAACTGTATTTTATTTGACTTATATTTTCCAAATGGTACAGCACTAAACAGGTTCTATTATACACACACTATAGGAATTTGTGACTAAGGTTTTGTAAGATTATTTGACAAAAAATGCAGTTCAAAATTGACCTAATTGGGCTTCTACTCCTACGTGTACGTGAACATATTATTGTGTATAAACACAGATTGTCCAACTGTAATTGTGATGTCTGTGTTACTTGAATATTTGGGCTTTTCATAAAAATAAAAGCATACAGGTATAGTTGTGTACATGTATGTGTAGGACCGGAATTTACATCTTGTCAAAATCACGAACTTGAAAATAAGTGAAATGGATTTTTGTGCCGAAAATTAATTATGCAAAAATTACCACTTTTGAATTATCGTTCTAGTTATCTTTCGGAAATACCAATGGGAACCTGTTATCATTTGACAAACAAATAATGCCCTGTGGACCTACTACTGTAATCTACTACTATTTTAGTCAAATTAAACAAGTCAACATTTTTTTGGGTAGGGGTGTGCTGCCCAGGGTCTCAAAAAGGGGGGCTACAGAACTGAACTGAGTGGATTTTGTGACGAAAAATAGGGTCTTGAGAACTGGCCTATAGTTCAATTTTCAATTTATTTTGGTTTAAGAACGCAAAATTTTCGAAGAATTGGGGCTTTGGAACACAAAATTGGGGCTTTGGAACGCAAAATTTCGCAGGCTCAAAAGGGGGTCATAAGAACTAGCAGCAGAGGGTGAAAAAGGGGGTCTTCAGCGCGGCACATACCTATACCCTTTTCAAATGTCAGTGCCCCCCGGAAAAATCATTCCACAAAATATATTCTTTTAATGCAGATAGATAGGTCTATGTAATGAAGCTACAAATTGTGAATTTAAAACATGCAACACGGTTAAAAAATAGCGAAGCACGAAAAATTAAATGCACAAAAAATACCACGTTTTCCAGTCCTAGATATTATGTAAGAATAGATTAGCATGAGGTCAATGATCTTGACAGTCTGTACTTTGGAAGTGGTACATTTTGTGCGATTATTTTTTAATTTTTTTTTGTTAATGATCATTCTGCTTGTTTTAAAAGTTGCGATTTGAAAGTAATACATTTTATGCTCGACAAAATTTTATATTTGCACATTTTAATTTTCTTGGTACATGTAGCTGCTGAAAAATTTGCCATGTTTACAGACAGAATCTATAGTCTTTTCACTCCAAGAAGATATGATTAAAGAAGGTGTCCGACAAGCACAATATTGTCCATTACATGTTAGAAAAGTAATTATCGAGCCTTAATCGCGTAATGTTATTGAACTAAACATTATACTGATCATAAAAAACAAATAAAAACTGCCATCTCTCAACATGCCATTTTTCAAAATTCACGGTGATTTAAAGCAGATTTCAATGACGTCACGGTTCTTGGTGCTCAAATTTGCGCAAGTGCATTGTATAACTATTATATGACTTCATTGAAATCGGGGGCTTTAAATCACCGCAAATTTTAAAAATTGCATGTAAGAGAGATGGCAGTGTTTATTCGTTTTTATGATAAATATGATGTTTTGTTCAATATACATGTAACTACGCGATTTAGGCTCGATAATTACTTTTCTAACATATAATGGGCAATGTTGCGCTTGCTGGACACCTTCTTTAAGCTATTCCTAATAGAAAACATTTATTTATGTGAAATTTAATTTCGCTAATTTCAAGAGTAGCTCAGATTCATGAACTTAAATCATATTTTATGACGGTGGATGTTTGCCCAGAAACCATCAAAATGGGGAGGGGGGGGGGGGGGGGGGGGGAGGTGAACTAAAAAACTAGGGGTTGGGAATGGGATGGGTGACTGACAGGGCTTTTACACAAGGATCAAAATAAGGATACTTTTACCTTAGACCTAAACCCCCACTTGGGGAACTAATGCAGTGCCGTAGCTAGGATTTTTTTCAGGGGGGGGGGCAAGATTTCTAATATTTTTGGAAAAGGTTGCCCAAAAAAAATTCTAGTCACTTACCTCGTGAATTTCATGTAAGTGGGGGGGGGGGGGTCAAAAAAATTCGCACAGTCAAAACAAAATCGCACAGTAAATGTACTACATGTACAATTTTGCCTTCTATTTGGCTAATAACGTTGGTCTTTCTTCTCAACTTGTTCCTATTTTTTTATTTTTTTTATTTTTAGGGAAGTGGGGGGCGGGGGCCCAATTGTTTTTTTTCGTCAGGGGGGGGGGGGGGGATCCCCCCCCCCCCCCCCCCCCCCCCCCCCGAGCTACGCCACTGAACTAATGGACATGATGGTTTACTAGCCAAGAACTATTAGGCATTTTAGTCAGCTCAAAAAAAAGAGGGCAGTAAAATTTAAGCAGGAATTCAAGAGTTTGCAGACGTTGGGTAAATTCACAATCATAATTTTATGTTGTGATTACACTAAACAAATAATTGTAAGTTAGCGAGGAATTTGACCTTTTATTTTGGGATGTACACAGGCTAGAATGTTTGAGGACTATACTAAATGGTGTACATGTATATAATACTATTATAACTATCGACCGAAACAAACCACGTGCCTTGTCATGTGGTAGATTAGAACACAGGCTGATATTAGTCTGCATTTGTGACTATTCTTTAAAGCCTCTCATTACTTTTTATCTTCATGTTTTTATCCAATTATTACTTACTAGATCTGCAGGTAGATGACACTCAACACAATTTTTGATTGCATTAAGTGGACCTTACTTCAGTGATATTCACCAAACGTGGCAACAGCAAGCACATCACTTGTTCTTTCGAGTCAATACCTCAATTCAAGAAGATTTAGTCAATACCAAACTTAGTGATATTGGCAAATTTGTAACTATATTTGGCAACATCTGTCTACACGATGTCTAGAACAAAGCTCATCTTTTTGGCTTTTTGGTTTTTGGTGGTTTTGGCCGAGGTGTCCGGACTGGTTGGTGTAGCGTTGATGGTCACTTGGATGGTCAAGTATTTGGATGGATTCGCTTGGGATGGCTTCAACAAACAGTTCAATCTGCATCCGCTGCTTATGACGATAGCCATGGTGTTCTTCAATGGAAATGGTGAGTCTTTTTAATATAATTATATTTGAGTTTTTTTTGCCTAACTCTACGCTGGTAACGCCCATGTATACGCTCGCAAAACCTAGATTTCTGTAGCAAGACTATTTGGTCTACAATCTTGGGCTAGAGGTAGAGGCAGGGGATGAATTTCCCCCTCACTGAAGGCTTGCCCCTCTCCCCAATGAAATGACAACCTTTATGTGTATGCAGAATTGAAGACCCTGTTTATTTACGCTAACTGATTGTGCAGTATGTTTTTATGGGTTTTGGGGTGTTTTGTTTAACAGTAATGAAGTTCTTTACCTCAATTTCTGAGTGAGTATCTACAATACATGATCATGGAACTCTATATAACACTTGAAAAAAGGTTTATGAAGTGAACCCGTGTGGAACTCGCATGCATGTGGACCCAGGTTCCATTCCCTGTGATGACGGACCCTTTTTCTCTTCTCATTTGTTACATGTAGTTTTACTCCAAGAACCACCTCTAGGGCATTAGGGTAAGAACAGTGGCGCATCAGGATTATGGGTATTACCTTCATGTAAGGGAGGCAGAGTTAGTCTAGGGTAAAGACTTCATTGAGGGATTAACTGAATAAAGCTTATAATCCCAGAATGAAGTTTTCACACTAGACTAGCTTCTGAGGCAAACTTGATCAAGCTTCGGCTTGCTATTTTATAGACCAATATTAATTACTGTTTTCAACATTCAACATTACTTGACAGGCCAGATTTGGCCCGCGGGCCGCCTGTTGAGTAACCCTGTTTTATCGCATCACAGTGGGTGTTCCAGTTTCTCGCATCTTGATCAAGCTTTGGCATTATAGACCAGTATTGATTACTTTTTATGGTTATTTTTTCTTCTTTTCAGCTGTAATGTTTTATCGCATCACGGCAGGCATACCAGTTTCTCGCATCGTGATCAAGCTTCGACGTACCAGTCTATAGACCAGTAATTGATTACTGTTTTGTTTTTATGTTTCCAGCTCTCATGTTTTATCGCATCACCGTGGGTGTTCCAGTTTCTCGCATCGTGATCAAGCTTACCCACGCCAGCTTACAGCTACTGTCCTTAGCGCTGGCAATCATTGCTATCGTTGCAGTGTTTGGTTTCCATAATAATGCCGGTATAGCTAACATGTACAGCTTTCATAGTTGGATTGGCATGTCAACATTCATTATGTTTGGATTACAGGTGGGTATATCTTAACACTTTCCACGCGGCAGGCGTATGCAGACGACATTCCAAAATTTCACAAAATGTTTCAAAAATGTCATAATTATTGAATTTCATTACCAAATTTGGAATCACCATGAGAAATGCATTGAAATATGTATAAACATGCCTAGTATTGGTCCAGTAATCCTTGAGATAGACTTTGAAAGTTGGGAAAGATTTCTGATAAATATGTTTTGTATAATGGTAAAATCAATAGCCGCGTGAAAAGTGTTAACACTTTTACACGGCTGTAATTTTTACCATACACAAAACCAATGCATTTCTCATGGTGATTACAAATATGGTAATGACATTTAATACTTATGACATTTTTGAAACATTTTGTGAAATTGTGCTGCAATTTAGTTTGTTCTTGCCTGTGAGGTCACACAGGGTGATCCCTTGCTATAGGAATAGGTTGCCATTGAGTGGTTCTTGTACAGGAGTTTGCACTAACCAATAACGCATTGTCAACATGGCTTCGACCAAGTCTACTTTGACATGCCCAAACCTGAACCAGACCCACCATTAACCCTAATCCTCCTCGACACTATGATTCACTACGGCCAAAAACAATGTCCATGCACATGCCACAGCATTGATTCGATGACGTCATCGTCCGAGCTGATACATGTATGTGGGTACGAAATCGCTGCCAGGGGCAGCGTTGGCAGCTTAGCTCAGTGGTTAGGGATGCGGCGATGGTGATCGGAGGGTCCAGGAGTCTAAAAGATTCCTGGGGGTTTCGCGGTGATTTGCTGGGTAAACAATTCATACTTTGTCCCCCTCCCCCAGTTTCCACATAAAAACAGGGTTAAAACACAAAATTGTCCATGCCTGTTAACCCTAATCTTCCTAGACACTATGATTCAATGACGTCATCGTCGGAGCTGATGTGGATACAAAATTGCTGCCCGGGGCAGCCTCAGTGGTTAGGGACGCAGCGGTGGTGATCGGAGGATCCAGGGGTCAAATCCCGGGGTTTCGCGGCGATTTGTTGGGCAGAATATTCATACTTTGTCCCCCTCCCCTGATTTCCCATCAAAACAGCCTGGCTGGATAGAGCCATTATTGGTCACATTGATGGCCTATCCGCCTAGCCAATTAGCAGGCCTCAAAATAAGAAATGAAGAGGGCATGCAATTTAAGGCAATTTGAATGGGGCTCCAACTTTATCCAAGGCAATTATGGACTTTTGAATGGAGTGAAAACACCCCGAAATTGAGGGCATCAAGGCAATTAGGTGGGGCATCGATTAATTTAAGCCCTAGCCATTAGCCACAGCAGTCTATTGGCGGAGCGCAGTCTAATGGGGGCACATCACATGAGGTTGACTTCACATACTTTATGCACGGTCAACCTCACCCCTTGTGCGCATCCGTGAATAACGTAAGTTTGACATCACGCCGCTGGTTAGTTAACGCATTTTCTGTAAATTTCCCAGCATGCCTGATGAGCTGATCATAAATGCGCCTAGGAGGACATGTGATGCATTACAACAACTTTGTGCACAGCTCGGACATTTATTAATTAGGTGTGACGTATTGCCACTACCATGCGTCATTAGCATATCAATACAGACCGACCATTCAAAGTTAGCGTACCGTGAAAGGGCCACACAGAAATCATGCGCTGACCTGTACACTCGTGCATGACCTCAATTAACTTGCATAAGACTTCGGCATTCAAGCCAGGCGTTCATGGTTTTCGACCAAACTGCTTTCGATCATGTAGGAAACATCATGAATATTAGAAATGACTAAGGGTCAAGGAAACATTTGGTCGATGACCTTTAGATGATATTGTGCCTTATGATCGTTGTAACAAATAAAATTAGGTTGATTTTATGAATGGGGGACTGCCGCGGAGATACACCATGTGGCTGTTAGTTTTCTCAAGAATTACTTCACCAATACTAGGCATGTTTGTACTTATTGTAATGCAATTCTCATGGCGATTCCAAATATGGTAATGCGATTCAATAATTTTGACAATTTCAAAACATTTTGTGAAATTTTGGAACTGAAGTCTGCAGACTACATACATGTATGCCCTGTATGTCCCAAATATAAAAAAATATTCTCTCCATGTATAATGATCTAGCACCGGGAATTCTCGGTTGTCGGAAGTTGATCGCAGCGGGTGTTATGAATGGGAAATCAACCGATTTCTGAGTCCGTGGAATGAAAAGAACTGCCAAAGATGTGTATATTAACGGTAGTGCAAAGTTAGTATTGATGATAAAAGTATGTATGATTGGAAAGAAGAGATGTTAAGCTTTGTAAATATATAGGTTGATTACAGCAAAGGTATAACGTGAATGAGTTGTGAGTTCACAAACGCTGGCATACGTACAAAGCCCCTATACCACGTTAGTGTGATGGTGTGCGTGTATGCTCGTATACGTGCAGGATGTCCTCAACTTATTGTAATGGTTTGTCCATAGAGAGATCTTGTGTCATGTGCTACACCCATTGCAATGATGGGATATGTTGAACATTGTGAAAGCATTTATATGGTACTACTGATTGTACAAGTTCCTATCCCTAGCCTGCCACAAGAAGGGTTTATTTAGTTTCAGTTTCAGTTTTATTTTCACCATAGTATATAATACATCATACAAGCAAATTATTAGAAAACAAAGGTGGGAAAACCAAAATGAGCACAGCTCGAAGTATATTGGTCACCCTGATAATTTCATGATAAACAAATATGATAGTTTCTTAAAAGTACTACAAAGAAGACGACTACAAACAAGAGACATGGCAGGATACGTGTAAACAAGACCTGATACAGGACATGTGCAACTAAACACTAAAAAGTGTAGGCAGTAATGATGGCATCAGCTATAACATAATAATCTCATGTGGTACAATTTCTCATGTGTTAAACGGTAAACTTTAAACTTTAAAATGATTAATTGATTATTGGTAATATGAAAGAAGATATAACTTAAATTTTCTTTTAAACACATATGGTGATTTGGCATGTTTAAATTCGCTATTCACTGAATTCCATAGCAGAGGGGAGGGCCTTGTCTTCTAATCGTATGTCTGGCTAAATCATAGATAAAATTAAAGGGACGATATAATGAAGAAATATGTGTTGGGTAGCTATGAATTGATCTATTTTTAATGAAATAGTTGATGTCTTCTCCAGAAGTGTACCTCTTTTAAGTTGCAGACAGAATTAGAACAAGTCTCAAATTTAAAATATTCTCTTGATAATATCATATGTGACTCAACATGAGTTAATGAGGCGGAATACGGCAGTAGCTAATTTGATTTAAGAGCACAAATGTGGGACAAGGTCAAAATAAGTCAAATTCAGAACAAGTCTTTTTTCTGATCTTTGATACATCTTGTAGCTCACCAAAGACTCAAATTCATGAAAATAAAGATTTAAACTACATTTTAAAGTATTAAGTTTTCATTGTACTTCATTAATTTGTTAACAAAACCAAAACTTAATAACATGATATCAATAACTCAATATTCATACGGGATTTTTTTTTTAAAGTACAAAATAAAATAAAATTTCTCCATTTATTGCGTACGTAACTCGAGGGGGGAGGGGGGTAAAAAGTTACGTACGCTCTGTACGTAAGTGAAAATGGCGATAATTTTGGACGACCCCTTAATCAGTGAATGATTAATAGGTAAAATAAATGAATTATAACTCATATTTGTCAATCCATTTTTCTTACAGTTTGTATTTGGCGGCATATTCTTTATATTATTTGCGTACGGCTGTGCCAGGACTGAGAGTCTGAGAGCCCACTATCTACCTATCCATGTGTTCTTTGGCAAGATAATCCTCATCATGGCAACCATCGCCGTGTGCGTCGGTATACAAGAAAAGGCACAGTTTTCAATGTGAGTATAGATGGGGTGACAGGTGACGTCACACCGGGCATTTGGCCAGCAGTTACCATTGTTCTTTGCCCGGCGGTTTGCGTGCACATCCTGTTTTGTTTAGGACCCGTGCTTTTAAAACTCGCGCCAAAGCATTATAAAGGCGGGAAAGCGGGATCCTTTTTTCTATATTGTTAAAAGGAGTGACAAAGGATCGATGATTAACACCTCACTGAATGGGGCTTTGTCAGCGGTATGTATTTTAAGATTTCGAGGAAGAAAAACTACTCTTTTATTTCCATTTGTTGTAAAACGCTTTGGGGGCTAAAGTAAGGCGCTCTAAAAGTGTGTGTTATTATTAGTTATAACATGGAATTTCCATCTAATATTCACATTAAACCTGAAAGTATTGACCAAATATATCGAGTAAAGTGTCATTTTATAGCTTACAAAATACACTTGGTTTGAAAATAAAATATGAATTTTCATCAACAACAGCCACCTTTTGATGTGACTGGTCACATGACTGGTCACATGATACCTTACAGAACTCACAAATTTTATGTATTCTTTATATCAGGCATTCTCAACTGGCGGCGCACGCCACTTGTGGCGCATCAAAAAAAATCATATCATGATATAGCCAAATTTCATAGGCCTATGACGGTCAGATGTATAAAGACAGCAATTTTACGCGCGCATGTGCCCGCAAAAGAGTAAAATTAGTTATTATGCTGCTTACATATGTTAAAATATTTTGAAATTAATGTTATAAAGGGAATTTTGCCATTATAAATTCTAACAAGATATGCCCAAGTGGAGTTTCAGAAAGTTGGTTACTAAAAGGTGGCGCATCAGTAAATCTAGTTGAGAAAGCCTGCTTTACATCATCTAAGGCCAAATTAAATTAATTGTTTGTCTCAAAGCTCCCGCGCGCATTAGTTTATTGGTGCGCATTATAATTTTTATTTTTTTTCAATTTTTTATTTTTTATTTTAAAAAATCCAAAATTTCACAGATTTTTCAGATTTTCATTGATCACATCATCTTAAATACAAAAGTTCACTTTTACAAGGATTTCAATATTTTATATTTAAAAAAAAAAAATGAAAAAAAAACCGCATTCCGCATTATTTTTACAACAGGGAGAGGAGCTTTGAGACAAACAATTAATTTAATTTGGCCTTATAAGGAAAATGGAATATGGCCTCTACAAGAACTGATTACTGCATATCGGATCAGTTTCAAATCATAAATTTTGATTTGAAAATGATCAGAAAATATGCAGTAACCATTATAAAATGGAGATGACTTTTTTAGTTCAACAATAAATTAAGAAAAAGAGAAAATGCGCCATTGGTCTAGCAATATAACATTTTTTAATACCGTTTATATTTTATAATTCATTCATTCAAACTTTTATTTCATCAATGAAGTTTAGGTCTATCACTTAATTCTGCTCACCGCATATCACACCATGGCGCTCCATCATCAATAGGGTTACAAGGAATCAGCCATGCTTCATAACAACGATATATCACACCATGGCGCTCCATCATCAATAGGGTTACAAGGAATCAGCCATGCTTCATAACAACGAGTTCCAGTTTGGGGCTGGAGTGTTGATGCGAGCAGGAGAAAACGATAAGCAGTTTTCAGCAGCTTGCATTTTAATCTGTATTTTGTCAAAATTTCATTTTCGTCCCAGTAAATTTTGAGTTAAAGGTAGATGACCCGATCACATTTTCATAACACAGATTTTTCTCAAACATATGGAGATTTTCATATCATATGAAAGATCACATTTTTCTGATTGACATACTGAGCTGTGACGGTCCAAATCAGTATGATTACGAAGAAATCGGTGAAATAACATCGAATTACCGCGAAAAGTGGTAACCACTGATATAGTTTGTGTACAACTCAATGGGCACATTTCACGGCATCTTGTGCGTCTAAAATAAGAACCGTTAGAGTTATGCAACTTAAACTTTGGAATACAACTTTTTTGAGGATGACCTTTCATGTCGAATAGAAAACTTCAAGTTGAAAATCGGAACATCTACCTTTAATCATTGTCATCAAATGTAACCCGCCATAACTTTACATTTCTAGGGGCGGCGACGACAAGACTCTTCCAGCTCAAGCTGTTGTCGCTCATGTTTCATTATATTCACTGTAATGTGCATCTTAACCAATGATAGTTTCAAACTTACATTTCTAGGGGCGGCGACTACAAGACTCTTCCAGCTCAAGCTGTTGTCGCTCATGTAGCGGGCGCATGCTTCATTATATTCACAAGTACTGTAATGTACATCATAAGCGATGATAGTTTCAAACCAGTGTCGAGTATCTCGGCCGGCTATAGGAGAGACCTGAATAGTCATTGATTGTGTAAGGACTTGGGATGAAAGGCCATCTTTGTTGGAAGATTTTGGATTAAACATATTGAACTTTTTTATAACAAAAGTCACTTTGACTTTCAACAACATGATGACATGTGACCTATGGCTCATGGGACCTTACACTTTCCATGCGGCTATTAGTGTTACCATCCAAAACAGATTTTTCAGAAACCTTTCGTAATTTCAAAGTCTATCTCAAGGATTACTGAACAAATACTAGGCATGTTTGTACTTATTTCAATGCATTTCTCATGGTGATTCCAAATATGGTAATGAAATTCAATAATTATGACTTTTTTAAAACATTTTGTGAAATTTTGGAATGTCGTCTGCAGCGGCCTGCCGCTTAGAAAGTGCTTCGACTCCATCTTAAGGTGCCAAAGGTTATGTGTCATCACACCTCACACAGAAGTGGTTCAAAATTAAAAGGTATTCAATTTTGTAACGTTCAAAAGTTCAGTATGTTTGATTTCAATGTGTTGCATGGCTTAACCCTCAACGTGTAGTGCTCAACTACAGTTTTGTCCTCTAGTGTAGTAACTCTATGTGTGTTATTTATGCACTTATCAATTGTAGACCTGCCTCCCTGGTACCTCAGCGTCTCAGGAACTTGACAGGGATATGTTTACCCCTTGAATATTGATACCCTGCCAGGGGTGGAGGACTTGTTCTTACACATCCCTGGTCAAGTTCCAGCGTACTTACCCTGATCATAATGTCAAGCTTACTGCAAATCAAAATATGATAAGGGTACTGGGATTTTTATATCATCCGGCCTGGGGGATAGCAATTGATGAGCGCATTATCAGCTTCTGTAATCTAAGTCACTTACCCTTTAAACAGAAACAGAAAAAAGTGTCCGTTTGCGTATTCTGTTGTTTTTATTCTCGACAGCAATTTATAAGACAGCATTAAGTTGAATAATAAAAGTAGATGGGCAATTCCACGCGTTGCGGAATGACATTTACACACAAAAATCCACTTTCTTTTGGGTGTAAAACCCAGAGATTTGTAGTTACTCCCCATTTTACAACTTTATTTGATAATAGCGATTGATACTCAAATAATAAACCTAGGGAAAAAATTAGACTGCGCTTCCGAGTATCCTAATTTGCATATGCAAATTTGCGTTGCGGAATGACGCAGACGATTGGTGTTTTTTTTACATGTTTACACAAAGTGAAAACTCTGTGAACTTTTTAGAGTATATCATTATTGAAGTTACTTTTTAGAAGGTTTGAAGTGTTAGCTAACTGACAAAAGCATTTTCATGAAACTTAATCATCAGCTAGGATTTCTAGTAGGTCATCAAAAAATAAAAGTAGGTGTTGCGGAATGACGTTGCGGAATGACAGTGTGAATTTGTGTGCAAAACTCCATAGAGAAAAGAAAAAACATGTTTTTATGCTTTAATATGCATAAAAAATAAAAGAAAGAGTAATCAGTGGCATTTCATATGTTACAAATTTGTGAATACAAGTAACCCAACTATTTTCACATTGAAATCATCATTTACAGGTAAAGTAGCCATGATTTTGTGATTTAGTTGCCGAATTCAACAGCTTGCACATCAAAGTTGCCTAATTCAGCAAATTATGAGTTTTCATCAATTTTGAAACTTTTTTAGAAGTTTTAGAGTCCATATTTGAATGAATTATCATAAATAAGGATGATCTTATACCAAGTACACAAAAATATCACAATTTGCTCAATAAATTGCCTAAATATAGGGATTAATACCTTTGTCATTCTGCACTGTCATTCCGCAACACGTCATTCCGCAATGCTCGTTAGGGCTATTAATTAACAGAATTTTCCTTTTTTTTTTGGTCATTGTGAAGCATGTCAATTGTGTGCAGAGAAAAAATAGTTAAATGAAAATAGGGTACATTTTTTCTTCTTGCTATCCTAAAAAATTGTACTTTTGCGTTGCGGAATGACATGAGATTATGCAATGCATACTAATTACCTGGATTAACGAGGCTAATTGGCCGTTGATCAAAATTAAATTTATATCAAAACTTTTCCCATCAGTACTACTATTGTGCCTGACATTTATTTAAACATCATACCTATGTGTCTAAAAGATATGGAATAAATAAAAACAAGCCTTTTCACTGATTTTGTAAGCTGCAAATATGCACATTTATGCTAATTAGCTAGTTTATACATCAAAAAACATAGTATCGATAAATAAACTAAAAATTCCTGAACTTAGGACTCTTGCCTACATTATAGGCATAGAATTAAACTTTGGATGCACATTTGAAATTTTGGCTATTTGGTTGACATTTGCTTGGAATTGCCCAGTTGTCATTAAATTTGCATGAAAAGAAACCAATGCGCCAATCAGATGTGCTGTTGGCTTTACACGGTGTGTGAATTATGTGAGCCAAAATATAAAAATATGTTTTCATCAATTTTCGATTACGTCTTGCCACAGCGAAACAAAACAAAATATAAGTACATGTAGGAAACATTTTCACCATCATATCATACATGATTAAATTTGAAACTCTATTTGTTTTATTATTTTTATTTAATTTTTGAAACCCGGTATAGATCATTCTTGGACTCCCTGTATAGCTAGAAGACATGCAGAGACAAGGAGTATTTTGAATATATAACTTGCAACTGAATAATAAGTGTGTAGAGAGCAGTTGTGTCTATTCTTTCAGAAAACCTCAATTATTCCCCAGCGCTAATGTCGTCTGTCCAAATCTTGCCACAAATTTTTCCCCGACTTCAATACTACAGCTGCTACTCAACTGGCCTTTAAATCAACCATTTGAACATATAAGTTAAAAATTGTCCGTTCAAATGGGTCAGATAACTTAACATTTCCTTCCCTATATTTTTTATGTGAACATGATGGGCTTTATTCCTATCTGATGTAAGAGGGACACCACATTCTATGCAGGGTTGTCACCACGCCGGGCGGAGCTACCCGGCTCTCAAAATCTCCGCCCGGTACTCACAGTAAATTTCAGCCTTACCGCCCGGCACAAATTTATTACCCCACTGAATAAATTCTTAGATTTTTGTGTAAGTCCTTGTTTTTTTTACTGCAAAACGGCGAAGTAAGCTTAAATATTTCCTCACTGGTCAAAACCAAACATTATCATAATTTATTCATAGTCAACCCAGCCTCTAGTCTGTAGCCAAGTCTATATCGCGTGAAGCACACTGCGATACTGCTGTTATACATGTAATGACTGCATTCAAGTCTAGTCAAGAAAAAATGAAAGCCAATATGTGACGTAGTCGACTGATCGTATCGTCTCTCACACAAGAAGCACGCTAGTAATGCTGCTCGGGTATTCACTAGATTGACTGTGTGCAATTCTAACATGGGTTAAAGGTTAATTGATTGGCAAGATTTTGCTACGCTTCGCAATTTTTACCCGGTTCTAAAATCACTCTGGTGACAACCCTGATTCTATGCCAAACACATTTGTTTATATCTGATCCTCATTCCATATATCTATATGCAGTAATGAAAATATCCACATGAAATATCCACATGACTGTCAATCCGGGGTTGACGAGCATGTGTGTCGCAGCTATTTTAATACTATTGTATGTACTGATCATAACAGGAGTATAGCTTTATTCCGTAATAATAAGAGCAATTAAAATCATGTCTTGGCCAGTTCCCCCCTCGCTAGTCTAGTGGTTGACCTACACGCTTTACAATGCAGAGGTCCATGGTTCAATTCCACCTAGGACCACTTTTTCAAATGATTCATTTCTTTTTATAAATGTTCGGTTAGAACATAGACGGTAACCGTCTATGGTTAGAAATATTCTAAGTCCACAAATCCTAGTCAACCTCGGCTGGAAGGTCATCTGGGTATTTCCATCGCTGCATATCTATATAGTCACTGTCATAATGATATGGCAGTGCGAGCATGTTGTTCCTGGAGCTGCGTTCAGATGCATGAAATGCGCGAACAACTATGCATGCATGCGTGTGACAATTTCACAGGTGTACGCTCTTAGGGTTGTATGCACGCATGCACGGTACGCAGGCATTGGTGGAATTATGTCCATAGCATTATGACGCTGACTATAATATGAGGAATTGCCCAAATAGCAACGCTTATTTAACTTTTTATGCATTGGTTAACAATTCCAAAAATGTTGATTCAGTAATAGCATATTACATGTAGCAGCAGCAATGCATGGTCACTGTAATGTATATATGTTTTATATTCATGTTTTTCTCTGTATGTGATGTTATAGCATGATATTATATATTGTAATTTGTTACAGCTTTTTATAATAGATGTTAAAGGTGTATGATGTGATCTTTTCCAGGGGACGATCTCAATCCTAAAAAGAAATTGGAAGCAGATTTTCTTGCAGATTTACATTTCTGATCATAAATCGTACATACATTTCAAGTTACATGGCGATACGATCCGATTACTTAAAAATCATGATTTTTTTAAACTCTAAATTCACTCTAAAACTATGAATTTGAGGTAATTAGGGATCGTATCGCTCTTTAACTTGGAATATATTTAATGATTTATGATCAGAAATGTAAATCTGCAAGAAAATCTGCTTCCAATTTTTTTTCGAGGATTCCTGGAAAAGATCACTTACCTTTAAGCAAAGTTAATATCAACTACTTTTCATAATTTGCACTAATATTTTGTCGCTGTTCTATCAAATCTTGTATCTCTATCCGGCCCTTCAGCATGTATAAAGTAATGCCGTTCCCATGTATAACATGTGGACAATCTGCGCTAAACATGTTCAAGGGCCAAAAACACATCTATCAAAATCTTGTAAGTGCTTTTGCCCCTGAACATGTATAAAGTATCACTCCCTATGCATAACCATTGGGCTGTTTTACTTTATACATCTGAAGGGCAGGAAAAACATGTTTTGACAGAACAGCGACGGTTTGCTTGCTTTATACTGATATCTCTTTGTGCGATAGTTACCTCTATGTTGCAATGGGAATCCATTATATTGACATAACACAACATAACCACCCTGTTCTAAGGACTCGACTGACCCATTTTATTCAGATTTTCCACCAAAAACCAAACAATTATACAACAATTGTTTTGAACATTTTTGCATTTTTTAATTTTTTTTATTTACAATTTCAAAAACTGTCGAAATTCATCAAAATGTTCACAACAGTTTTGGACCCCTCCACCACCCCAAAACCCCACAAATAAAACCTCCCTGACTGACTGACCCAACTTGAGAGGTCTGTTTGCTCAAATAGAAGAACAGGGTGTTTTTGAGTGGCCTTATAGGGTAAAGATACGGCCTTATAGGGTAAAGATATGGACTTATAGGGTAAAGATATGGCCTTATAGGGTAAAGATATGGCCTTATAGGGTAAAGATACTATGATACGTACATCAGAGTATCTTAACCCGGACTGTTGTTTTGTATGTTGCTAGCATAGCAATACATCCTAATTGTGTTCCTTTCTACTTCGTATATGCTACAGGCCTATTGATTACCAGTCCATACCGGCACAGGCAGTCGTGGCTCACCTCTCGGGGGCGTCCTTCATCGTTTTCACCGTGACCGTGCTGTACATATTATCCAACGACAAATTTAAGGGAGGACAGATTACCACTGTAAGTAATGGTAATAATGGCTATGAGGTGCAGATTGATACGCCTGTGGATAAATAAAGGGATTTGACCTCACGAGGGAGTCTTTTATCTTTTCCCCCGAAGGATACTATACTTTGTGTCAGTTGAGAGGTGACATCAGCGCGTATCCTAGTGAGTGCATTAGTGATATCTTCAATTTACAGGGTCAGAATTTCGTCAAAGGTGGCAAGAATCCATGTAGATTCCTGCAGAGGATTTTGCGAGAATCTATGGATTCTCCTCCATTCAAATAATGTGTAGACAAGAATCAACAAGAATCAACATGCACACTTTCAGTTTAGGGGAATCTACAAGAATCAACATGGATTCTCAAAACTTTACCAGCGGGAATCTTTGCGAGAGAATGGATTCTCGGATTCTCCTCGAAATGCTGACCCTGACTTATTTAAGTTTCGTATTCTTTGTGTATAGACCATTTCAAAATGGGATCTGAAAATTGGAAAACTGGTGCCCAATGTTATTGTGGCTCCCATTGTGTTACTATGATTATATATGAACATTTTGAGCCGGCAAATGTGATAACGTCAACAAATCCGCTCATGTAAACTTTGATTTGAGAAGGTCTGTGCAACGTAATTTCTCACACAATATTGTATCAATTGCAGGGGTGTGAGAGGCCACATTTATTGGCTGAAATTCAAAGAAAAGGCTGACATTTTGGCACAATTAAAAATATTAAAAAGAGGAAAACAGCTAAAAGAGGAACTTTTACACCCCTGCATTTGACTATAGGCCATTTCAAATCAAGATTGGAAAAGTTCAGACAAGTGGAGTCATCAATATAATAGTTCCCAACCCTACTTAACTTTGATTCCTGTTGTGTTGCCATAAAAGACAAATACTAATTGTTGTTGCTCTCAAGTGCCAAAAATATTGAGGTCGGATCAGTCGTTGGTCAATTTATGTATTATTATATTATTATTGGAGTTGGGTGCTACAGTGTATTGTAATGAGTCCCAAATATTTGAAAGTCGATTATCTCAAAATAGCATTTCTTGAGTTACAGCCTTCTGGCGCTCAACCCTCGATATATTGTAAATAAAAGCAGGTTGTGAAAAATCACAGAATTCCATGCAAGACTAGCAAAAGTTCCCCCTAGTCAATGGAAAAGAGCACTACCCTGTTCTATGGGCAAACGGACCTCTTAGGTAGGGTTGGGGAGGGGGGTCCCCCAAAACATTCCAGAAAAGGTGCAGCTAAATCAGAAATTTGAGAATGGTGGGGTTCCAAAAATGGTTAAATTGGCATCCCTAAACCGAAAGTGTGCTATTATTATTCATTTTAGTTAATTTCAATGCAATTTTCAAAATATTTCCTACTTTTTCAACAATTTAAAAAAAAAACAACTAAAAATGGGTCACTCGGGCCGGTAGAACAGGGTTTGTTTTGTGGTCTTAGTGTAAGGATATATCATCGCTATTCTTTCAAAACCTTGTATGTTTTTCCGGCCCTTCAGCATGTATAAAGTAAAACTGCCAACGGTTATGCATAGGAAGAGTTGCTTTATACATGTTCCGGGACAAGAGAACTTACAAGGTTTTGATAGATGTGATTTTGTCACTTAAAAATGTTTAGAGCAGACCGCCTAAAGGTCATACATAGGAAGTATTACTTTATACATGCTGAAGGGCTGGATGGAGATACAAGGTTTTGTCACATTGGCCCTTGAACATGTTTAGAGCAGACCGCCTAAAGGTCATACATAGGAAGTATTACTTTATACATGCTGAAGGGCTGGATGGAGATACAAGGTTTTGACAGAATAGCGACGATATCACTCTATATTGTAATATATGTGGTCTGGTAGTGTATTTTGTATACTATGTGTTCTTTAAATGAGAATCTTATTTTTATATGTCAACTTGCGCACAATGTTTAGATATTTGAGAGTCAAGCACAACATTTAAATTATGAAGCTTATAAAAGATACATATATATTGTTTTTTCTGCTTATATTTAGAACATATATTATATTTTCCTGTAAATTATGGATATACAGTCATCAAAAAAAGTAACTATACAGGTAATAAATGTGCTTTTAACTCTAAAAATATATATCCTACCTAGAAATATTAAATCATAAAGTTGTTGAGAAATTTATCTTCTTTAATATGAGATATTGCACGCTAGGATCGGTTGAATATTTAAGAAGCGACAATCCAAAATGTAAGGTAAGGGTCACAATTTCAAATTCACATTTTACATTTCAACACGGGGGAGAGAATGACAGGTAGCGTGTGTGTGGCGTATTGATCCATCGGAACAATACGGCTGACTGTCCAACCTGTGCATGCATCCCCAATTGCACTACCGGTAATCGATAAGGTAGATTGGTCCGTGTGTAGAAAATAAAAATGTGAAAATGAAAATCGGACTTCTCCTTACATTTTTGAGAGCCACTCCTTCAATAACCACCCGATCCTAGCGTGCAATATTTCATATTAAAGAAGACAAATTTCGCAACAACTTTAAAATTTAATATATTTAGGTAGGATATATATTTTAAGAGTTAGATGCCCATTTATTACCTGTATAGTTACTTTTTTTGATGACTGTACTCCCATTACAAGGAAATAAGGCAACATCCTGTTGTTTTTTGTGTGCAGAGTCAATATGCAGCAATGAAAATACCAACATGACTGTCTACATGTACCCGTGTTATCTAGGTAGGAATTACACAAGGCTCAAGATAACAGTTTTTTTACCGGGAGCTACTTTTTTCAAAAGTAGCGCCCGGATCATGGATTTATTGAGAACCAGGAGCTACTTTCAGTCTACCGGGAGCTAATTTTTTTATTAAATCGTATTGTCAAATCAAAATTCCCTGTATTAGGCAAGCTTACCGATCATTAACGGGCGCTGCCTTGGACAAAATATCAGCGCTCGGTTGTTTATTTTTCAGCATTACCGGGCGCTATGGCAGGAGAACCGAGGGGTAAAAATCGCCCAGCGCCCGCTTATATTGAGCCTTGGAATTACACACTTTGTGGACTTATATAATATATTTATAATGAAATATATCAGTTGGTAAAGTGGTCCTAGTGGGAATTGAACCATGGACCTCTGCATTGCAAAGCAGGTCTCTCAATCACCAGACTAGCGAGGGGTGAACTGGCCAGCCAGGACATGATTCTAATCACTTTTAAACATTAAGGAATAAAGAAATACTATATGATCAGTACACACACTATTATGAATAGAACTGCAATACACATGATGGTCTTAACCAGGTTGGGGTCATGTGGGTATTTCCATTACTGCATATGACAATTTGGAAAAAGTGTACTTTAGGTCTCAGATATTGGTATACCAGTATCATTCCTTACTGGAACATTGAAAATGCTGGTATCAAGCGATACCGGTACGATTTTACTGTCTCAGTATAGGTCAATACTGGAAAACCAAATTGTGTTCCAGTATCGAGCGATATATAGGTACATAATTATGTTCCAGTAATTATGTTCCAGTATCGCCTGATATTGGAACATTTTATATGTTTAACGGCTGATACTGGAACACTGGCTTTGTACCAGTATCGGAGGATACTCATACAGTCCAGATTCTAGGACTCAAAGTACAATTTTTCCGAATATTTAGTAACATATACATGTAAAGGGTTTGGGGCCATAAGACCTTTCTACAATGGCTGCCAATTGTAAGGTTGCTGTGTCATTTTAAAAGAGTGCACCATATAGCGCTATAAGAAGTGTATAACATAACAAACCAATGCAGCTTCATGCAAAGTTGAACAATTGCTTATTTTGTAGAATTAGATGACCAATGTAGTGGCTGATTTTGCTGTTGTATATAGACATCTTGTACAAAAACCTTAAATAAATTGCTCAAAAAAAGTTTAAAATATTTTTTCTATCACAATTTGTTCAAATATCTCAGATATGTTCATTTAGTGTAATATATCATTTAAAAGCTGATGTGTTCATCTTTACAATAGTCACGTTCAGACTAGGCGGAGTAAGGACGGTGTAAGGAAGAGTAGCGGTGGTTTGGCGTAGCAATCGCGTAATTGATGGAGTAGTGACTGTCTGAACGATGATGAGCATAAGTTACGCCACCTTAATCCTGTCGATTTACTCCTGCTTTTTAGCAGTAGTAGCGAGGAGTAAGCAAGGTCAGCGTAGCCCCGCCTGGCGTAAATGGCTGTGTGAACGGTACTTATGCTAATCGCGCGTAAGTGTGACCATTTAAAAGATTGTGACCTTGGTGTGTGATGTGCTACGATGTAACGTTTTACAAGCTCGCAACCTTTCTGTGTGTTGTGCCTATACGGTAGTATAACAAAATGGTGTTTTTAAATAAAATCTCGATATCAAAATAAATAACTGAATTTTCTTTTGAACTTATTTTAATAAGTTCAAAAGAAAATTAAAGATGTTGTTTGGGCAGACTATTTGCAGAAGCTTTTTGATGTACAATTTAAAAAAACATGATGATGTGCATAGTCAATTTTTATTTCTATAAATGCGAACAATATAATTATCCTTTTTTCTTCTAAATTTAATTCCAACATATCAGAACATGCATCAACACAAAACCATTTTCAGTGATATGCAATTTGTAATACAAAGGTCAAAGCAAGGAATGCTGCCTATTTCAACACTTACACCAGCAAAGCTAATAATCGGCGTAAGTTACGCGGCGTAGCGATAGGAGTAAAGCGTGTGTGGACACGCGGTCAGAGTAACGAAACTATTTGTGGATTTTTTTATTGCTTTTAGCATAAGTTTCGCTTTTGAATAACCACTGTTTGAACGTAGCTAGTGATACCAAATACAAGTATGAAGCAATCCCTTGCTCCAGTGCTCAGCTACTTGCTTGGGAACATGGGGTGGTCACAATCTGAATGTGCCAAAATCAATGCTATTTCGTGCTCAAAAGAACATCTTTGTCGTCTGTTCAATGAACTGTTAAATTGACCACTACAGTTTAGTGTGATGATCTATTGATTTTTAAGCACAAAATAGTGTTGATTTTGGCACTTTAAGATTGATGAGACCGCCCCGTGTTCTCAAGCAAGTGGCTGAGCACTGGAGCAAGGGATTGCTTCAAATTGGATGTCATTGTAAATATGAACACATTAGCTTTTAAATGATATATAAGGATATTTTTTCTTTTTCTTTATATTTCACCAAATATATTGACCTATATCTTAAATTTGCGTTTGCCGACATGACAACATGTCCTTTTTGATGTGACTGGTCACAAATATAAGAGGTGGATCAATAATGAAAAATTGAAACCAGAAAGTGATTAAGACCATGATCAGAGACCAGGGGTGATTTGTGTGTTGGTTTGCTCAAGAACATCAGGCAACACTGATCAGCCAACCAACAGCATTGATTCCATCGTTTCACCCCAACATTGAACAAATCGAGGGCTCAGAAACACAAGGCCTCATCTCCATTTTTTCAAAAATGAGATTTTAGTATCAAAATGTTCAGAAAGAAATTCTCTTTCTAGTTACACAGCCTTATCTCCATAACACAACCCCTTTCAAAGTTATAGCCAGTATCATAAGGCCTCATCACACTCTCCCCAATGTGTTTAAAAATCTTCAATAGTCTTTTTCTCAAAATAGTCAAAATGGAGAGAAGGCCTTGTGTATATGAGCCCTCATAATTTTGATAAAGGGAACCGCTATTTCTTTAAATGACCTAAGTTACTGTCAGCCATTTAAGACTATAGATTTAAGCCTTTAGATTATATGAACTTTCATATGTACTAAGTAAAATAAGGTATAGTAAGCTAGTGAGATTTGTGTCCAAAACAAAATTGGCTGAAAACTGTCATTTCAAAATTAGTTTTCTCTGACTAGGAATTTATTTTGTTACATTCTGTATATTGTATAGATGGGGTGACCGGTGACGTCACACCGGGCAAAACGTGGCTAGCTGCCATTGTTCTTTGCCCAGCAGTTTACGTGTGCATCCTTAAAACTTGCGCCAAAGCATTATTAAGGGCAATACAGCATAGCGGACAGTGTTGTGGTCATATGCTGTTCCCTCATGCGTGTATCGACAGTCCAGTCCCTTCGACCGTTGCGTTTGTTGATAAACATTGGATGTAAACAACGGTCACCTCATCTTTATCATAGAATATATCTGTATATACGTGGGTCATTCAATAAGTTCTACCTCCTCACTCATAACATTGCTAATATGAATGTTAGCCTCATGATATTTGTCATGATTATAGCTCTGAATCATAGCTATACATTTATAGTAAATGACACTTGATACATGTTTCACTTTTGTTGTGATGGGATCAAAGCTAGAGAGAGATTTTGGACAATGGACACAAGAAAATTACCCTAAAGATAATTACATGGTTTTTGTTTTCTCTCCGTATTGAATGATTAGATATAACAGCCCGATTTAAATACTGACTATAGAAAAATGTGTAAATGTATAAATCAGATTGTAGCCAATTAACCTTTTGTAGGCTTGCAAATAGTATAATATCACCTCAAATGTATTGCTGCGCCTTTAGCATACTGGAATACTGCTATTCAGTCAAATTTTCGTTGTTACAAGTCAAGCCACAGTGATCCCTCGAATGTTAAATCTTATCATGATAAACATGATAGTCATGATCTCTTCGAGAGACTTACAATCTATCCATTTAGTCCTGTAAAGTGAAGATCTCTAGTTCTTTATGAAAAGCAAATATGACGTTTGCAGCGGTTCTCTAAGGTAGAGTTAAAATTAAGTGGCTGTCCTGGTCTGGTTCTGGCTAATTAGAGGGCATTTTCCCCCAAGAAATCAGTCACTTTTATTGTTTATAGTCTGTTCAAGAGATATTTGTAATTTAGAATGGTTTTAATTGACCGATAGGTACGTTTTGTCTCTTAAAATTGACCAAATGAATAGCACTTTGGCGACATTTTGTCTGTTTTTTATCCGTTTGCGTCGCACTAAATGGAGGTTTGGTTTTCACTGCATCTCCAACCAGTACATAGACCAATTCACTATGAAATTGTAGCTGAGATTGAAAGCTACAACCATTGAATATTTCATACGACTGGCTTATATAACAGCAAAATTATGAGGTAGGAGGTAGAACTTATTGAATGACCCTCGTAGGATGGGGAATGTTTTCTATTGTATAATAAGAAAAATTGTCTGTATGCATAATTTGTATTGCTCTACCAAATTGAAAACATTCGTGAGGGGTAAAGTTTCATATGACTGATCCAATACGTATACTCACACCCTTAGGCAACAAAAAAACAAATCCCTGTTTTACAGGCCCGACTGACCCACTTTTTGCAATTTTTGGATATTTGTTGTTGACTTTTTAAGATAAAGTTGTCTAAAATCATGTAAAATCAGCTGTTTTTTGGCCGAAAATCTGTCGAAAGTTTTTTTAAAAGTTTTTAAAAAAATCCAGATTTTTGCAGATTTTGGTGACATTTTAGGTAAAAAACCAAAAAAAACGCCTGACCAACCCTACTTGACAGGTCCGTCTGCCCGTAAAACAGTGGTGTTTTTTGTTGTTGTCGCCTATGGGTGTGATCACATTAGGCCCATTTGATGTTAGAACGTGGAGTCAATCCCAGGTCGACCACTTGCATGATTTAATAGTGTGAGAGTGAAATAAGTGGTTTTGATTCCACATTCAGGGTGTAGGATCGAAAGCACCTCAATCAGGTAGTTTTGACCCTATGATGTGGGCTCATTATCGTAATGTGAATGTGATAATGTGAAGTCGACCCACATATACTGGAAGTGATGAAGCATCTTGAGTCATTGTCGCCGTTGAAATAAGCCCTGTTGTCAACAACATATATAATTAAGCATTTGCCTTTCGTATAAATAAACAAAGCTTTGATAAATGCGATTCATTTGCAGTAATCAAAATGTGCACACACATGTTGAAGTCGCTCTTACGGGGCAATGCAGCATCCAATTATGACACAGCTGAAAATAAACCAGTGTCCATCTAGGATGTAACATCTCTTTGGTAACAGCACTTTGGTGACATTCCCTTCCAGGTCGTTCACACCCGCGCAAGTGAAGTTGCTCCACTTACGTCCCACAACGGCTTTTGACGTAAAAATTGCTGGTGGTGTGAAAGCAAAATCAATGCGGATCGACTCCACATTGTACCTATGTACAAACCCACATATGTGTTATGTGATCACACACATAGTATACATTTAGGATCCGTCTTATGAACCATCAGTATCTAAGATCAATTTTGATTGGTTACAAAGAGTGTTATAAACTGCTCACAAAAAGTATCGAAACACTTAGAAATGATCCAATACATAACGGCTCGAAAGGGTATGCATTAATCGAAGCAAAGAACCAAGTGCATAATTTTGTTCTGCGTATTTTGACACATCGATCGTTGAGATTCGATGTTGCGGAGCGGAGTTATTGTCATTTCAATGATCGTGGGTCCAGTTTCAAAAGTGACACTCATCCCTATTGAAAATCACGAATCTGATCATTCTAAACAGTAATGCAAACCTCTTTCTATAGGATGATTGTCACTTTTGAAACTGGACCCACGACCATTGAAATGACAATAACTCCGCTACGCAACATCGTATCTCATCGATCGAGGTGTCAAAATAAGCAGAACAAAATTATGCACTTAGTTATTTGCTTCGATTAATGCATACCCTTTCGAGCCGTTATATATTGGATCATTTCTAAGTGTTTCGATACTTTTTGTGAGCAGTTTACTAGCCAATCAGAGATACAGTAAGAATGGTGGTATGGTTGATAGAGAGACATAAAAGCTCTCTTATGATTGGTTACTCACAGGGGTATATCACATTATATACTGTAATGAGCCAATCGGAGACTGACAGTATTTATTGATCAATATGTAAAAATATTTGTGTATTGTACAATTAGTAGTGATTTTGTATTTACTTCTAGGCGACCCCACCCTATTCTACGGCAAACAGTCAGCCGGGCGATTTTTGTGTTTATTTTTCAAAAGTTTTGTGAAAATGTTGGTGAATTTTATAATCATGTCGCCTGTAATTGTTTTAGGGGCTGCCCCCTCCCCACCGTATATGCCGTCTATCGTCCATATTGCATGAAGTAGTGTTTGTCCAGACTCCAGAAACATATCTCTGGTTTTGCCCTGAGAGTTGTTATAAGAAGGCTTACAAATTTGAATGTGCAACAAAAAAAATCTATATGAAAAATAACATTGTATGAATAGTTTGTATGCTTTACATTGTTCCCGAAAGTTGATGGAATGTGCACAAAACAAATCTACATGAACAATAACTTTGTATAAAATAATGGTTTGTTCACTTTACATTCTTCCATTTTGTAAAAAGCTGCATTTGTCCAAAGAAGTGTTAGGCAGATAATTTTTTAAAAAGCTTATTTTGCACAAGATAATCAAAAATATGCAATGGCTTAGTAAGCAATTGTAATTGTGAACTGGCTATATTATTTGGGTTTGTAATTGTATATTTCTAAATAATTATGATTTATAAATGAAAATGATTCTTAATGAATGGTTTGTATGCTTTAAAATAAATGTTTCTGTTTTGTGGAATAAGTGTTTGTCCTGAGAGGTATTTTGAGAAGTCGAAGAAATGAAATGCAAAAGTTCAACAATTATTAAATATAAATATTCACATGAATAATGTATGTTTTGGTTTCTTTCAAACAATACGGTATAATTATGTAAGATTCAAAAACTGAGTAGCATACCGTTAGTACAAATAATATCAACGCTTTCCACGCGGCTGACTATTAGTTTTACCATATAGATACAAATTTCAAAGTTGATCTCAAGGATTACTGAACCAATAGTGGGCATCTTTGTATGCATTTGTCGCTTAGTGTGGTTCCAAATATGATGATGAAATTCAATAATCTTGACATTTTAAACATTTTGTGAAATATTTGAAATATCTTCTGCAGACGCCTGCCGCGTGGAAAGTGTTAACATGAATAATGTCTGAATAGCATTATTACCATTCTTACATGTAGTAGTCATATTAATATTAACGACAATTAGAAAACAATATCCTTTTCTACATGTGAACTATGCCTTAATGTATATAATTTAAATAAAATTTCGACAAAAAGAATATAGGCTATCTGTTCAGTCAGTATGCTTCATATTGTTTCATTTTGTGTTCCTGTTAGCCAATGTGTTTGTTTTGAAAATAAGTCCATGGTAAGGCAAAATAAAAAAAATAACATGTTTAGCGTCCCCTCCCGCTTCCTTTTGTGGGTCCTCTTCAATTTTTATTTCTTTTTTGTTTATTTTAGTCATAACTTTTTTGTTCAGGTCTTTTCAGAGTTTGAGATGTAACATTTTTTGTTTCTTTCTTGTATGCATTTTAAACATGTTTTGTGGACCCTCAGTACCATGAAATAAAAACAATTTAAAGAGGCCTCTTTTAGTTTTAGGTTTGCAAAATGTATTGCTAATAAGGGTGATTTCACACTTAAAAGTTAAAAAAGAAAAGGGCTTGATCCTCCTTCATTTTTTGAAAAGGTCAGGACGCTAAACATGTTTTTATTTTATTTTTTGCCTAATACTTTCACAAGCCTGGATAAAAGTGATTCGGTTGTTTCCCACATCGACACCGAATTTGAAGAATAAAACAGGATAGAAACTGGCATAGAAACGTTTTTCTTTAACATTTCATAATTGTCAAAATTCTAGGAAAATGCCTGCCAAGCTTTAAGAAAAAAGTGTTATAAACTGTTATAAATTGGTCAATAAGGAAATGTTTGTGGCCTATAATAGGAAATCTACCATGTATGCAGTGAACAGAACAGGAAAATGAGGAAGCTATCGATCATTAATACAACTAGACAGATATATATATAGTTTTATCAAACATTGGTATTGAGAAATATGGGCTTGTTATGATCTGGGTTGCTGTTTGGATCCGTTGTGGGTGTGTGTGAGGTTTGTGAAACCATGTCCTTATCAAACCTATGCTGTGAATAAAAACTTTGTAAACAATAACAGAGATATGGTTATGTGACGGGGATTATATAGGCCCCTACCAGGAAAGGTGGCCTCACTCTCATCTCTCCTGATTATACCAAGAAAGATCAACGACCGGGATCAACGATATTATCAAAAATACGCTTTTAGTGAGTCTCATTGAAATACATGCGCATCTAAATTAAAAGCTATTTATTGCTATTAAACATGATTAAGTACAACTTCGTGGGCCTTTACAATTGAGTGTCAATGATGGTATCAAAATATACGCCATGAAATAGCCCCTCAGAACTTTCAAATCTCAACATTTCCCGCTCATCTCTTGTTTAATCGTCATTATTTTGAGCACAGGGTGTACTCCTGGATCCGCCCCTGGCAATGGTGAATTCCCGGATCCCGGGCCGGTAAATTTTGTCTACACATGAAGTTCCTTGAAAAACGGGTATTCCCGCGTTATCATTTATTACGAATATATCTCATGGCATCCCAAATTATGTCAAATCGTTTGACAATACGGTTCAAACCCCCGTTCAAACCCCCACTTGAAAGTTAGAAATGTGATCAGTAAGTAATTTATTGTGTGATAGGGGAGGTTGGGGCAACTGGTCCGGTTAAGCATATTTCATGATATATAAGATTAAAGCTCGTGTAAATAGTTATGGAATTGCTATGAAAATATCACCCATGTAAATGTTTACATATAACATATAATCAATGTTAAAAAGATCTAAAGAAAAGGCCAATTACCACTAACTGAAAACATTACCTGGCACGGACCAGTTACCCCATCATTGGGGCAACTGGTCCTATA
Source organism: Ophiura sarsii (assembly GCA_035610835.1). NCBI lineage: Eukaryota > Metazoa > Echinodermata > Ophiuroidea > Amphilepidida > Ophiuridae > Ophiura > Ophiura sarsii. The sequence goes on from CM069447.1 coordinate 71,064,005, forward strand.
TGTTCCAACGGTTAGAATACACAGAAATCAGTGAATGACAACACGGAAACTAGGCAGTATTTTCTTTACAAACACATTTCCATGTTATTTAATATGTAAAAAGGATACATGTCTCATGAAACCCATGTTTTATACAGTTTTCGTGGTTAACGTGTAAGCAGTATACTAATGGTGCGCAAAGCAAGCGAAATTTTCGACTACACATTTATTAGATAAAACGGTATGAACCTAGTTAAATGGTTTCATGGTTGTGATATTCAGATGCCCCATACATTTGTCTATACCCCTTTCTTTAATGATTTTATCTACTTCATATAATCATCATTTAGTACTTATAATAAACCATCTTGATATTTAGCCAGTTGTTCATGTTACAGGGGAAGTTAGTCAATATGACAATGATGACCTAACGGTTTAATATACACAAAAAGCAGTGGATAAAATAAATAAATCATGATATTTCGTCATTGCAAATACCTTTACAGACACCATTCAAAATATAATAAAGATTTAAATCATAATACCGAGGTTTTAAACCATTCTAAAGCAATTTCATGTCATATTGTAATCCTTCAATCAGCCATTCACATCTTACAAGAAATCACACCAGTAATACATTGGCTGTGCCAAAATTTAAATCCAATTCAGGCTTGCGCACATTTCATGTTAGGGCAGCATATGCCTGGAATAGCCTACCAGCAGCAGTCAGAATTGAACTGGAGAACATGACCGTGCACCAATTTAAATCTAAGATTAACGGACTCTAATTGTGTGCAAAGTATATTATTTTGCTATTTCTGTTTGATTCATGTATTATGTGTAAATAGTTGAACTTTGTAAATACTGTATTATTTTCTGTATGATGAGGGCCTGCTTGGAAAGCAGCGCTTGACACTGAAGCTGTTTACCCTCAATAAAGAAAGATTAAACAAACAAAACAAACAACTTCAATAGCAGAAATAGTGGTATTAGACCCAAAATGCCCCAAAATGTCTAAGAACTAGAACGAATGTGAATTATTTCATAATATATTCACATTTAAATACCGAGTCATGTTTTATTGAAACTATCAACTAATTTTCAAAATGAATTTTACAATTTTGATTACATTTTTGCAGGCGGACCAGTTGCCCCTACCCCTTCGGACCACTTGCCCCAACAAATTACTTCGCACTTTGTCGAGATGAAACATTATTCAAACACGCCTGTGACGTACTAAATGTTACGCCAAAATGTTTTAAAACATACTACCATTTGTCATAATAATCAATAACTCCAATACATTTCAGAAAAAAAGGCAAAACTGCATTTTTGTTTTTAGCCATTACACAGATTTCTGCAGCCAGCGATAATCTTTGAATTCGCAAATATTACGGCTTTCGGGTCCTACAAGTAGACGAGTGTCTTTAGATAAAATAAGAAATGGTGTACTTTGTTATTTGCAAATTCATAAACTAATAACTCTACCAAATGAATACCCGTGATAATGATTTAAGTTGAAGCATTCTTTAAATGATAATATTGATCGCAAATCCAAACTACCAATGTCCCATGTTAGCAATATGCGCCATTTTACGGTCATTTCAACCACAACCTATTATGGCTTTAATCATATTTCGGAAATTCCCGAAGCACACTACAATATAGCACCCATCAAATGTTATGCAACTAGCATCTTAAGACGACAGTACTGCATGGTAAAGGGTTCAACAAAAGAAAGTATACCACTTTGGTTATGTCATTTTGAGTAACTTTCAATTTGTTTTTGACCAAACAGGCTAGATAGGCATTTAGATAAATCTTTTAGGCATAATTTGATACCAAATTTGCCCCCTAACAACAAAGATAAACCATGATTAGCACCATTTAAAGGAAAATATCCCATTTTCAAAAGTCGCATTTCCAATACACAGCACGAGAAGATTTGGTTAATCTGTCCATGTTCTCCCCATCCATAACATTCCTTTACATTCAAATCCATCACCCATGCATCAGTTTACATTTGAATTAGCCCGCGCATGAGGGATATGCGCGGTGATCAGTACGGGATAAATACGGCATGTGTGTGTGAACAATTGGCCTATTCTTCTCGTGCTGTGTATTGGAAATGCGACTTTTGAAAATGGGATATTTTCCTTTTTAGTTATGGTCTCAGATATTATGAAAAAACCTACGCCACCGATCAAGTGATTTGTCAATTTTGGTCAACTATGAGCTAGGCCTATTCCGTTTGATACACCAAACCCCCTATGGAAGACATTGCCTTAGTAATCTTTCAGGGAGTGTAGATTACCAATGCAAGTAAGGCCAAATAAAAATAAAAACTAGTTTCTCGTCCTAACTTTTGAATAAAAGGAGGATGAGGCATTTTTTTAAATTTTATTTTAGTAAACAATGCAAAATCACCATTCCCAGCGTGGTATTGCATGATTGATTGCGTAACTTGAAGAGGACGTGGCTCAATGTAAAATCTTTTTTATTTCATGGTTCTGGGGGGGGGGGGGGGGGGTTAACACAAATCCAGATTCAAAATGCTCATTGGACTAAAAAGTTGATCTATATTACCAAGATATCAGCTTTTTAAATATTTTAACAAAAAAGTTATGGAAAGAATAAAGTAAGAAAAAGAAAATTATAGAATTCCTGGAAAATTATGCGTGAGGGGACGAGAAACTGCTTTTTTATTTTTTTATTTGGCCTAATCCTATTTGAAATTCACGCTCCCGTGCATGTGGGAAATATTAATAGCATGCCTCCATAGGGTGTATGGATTGCAAATGGAATAGCCCAATAGCAACGATGGTAATCGATTGGAATACAATGCGCGCGATATCCAGAAAAAAATTGCACCTCCATATACAAATTTGAGGAAATTGAATTGGAATTCCAGATATTTTGCTTATAAAGTCTCAAAATAACATTTGACTCCACAACTCCCATTTGGGGCAAGCTTTAGAATACCCTACCATTTGTAGACCTCACTGTGTAAGTGTATGGGCTGTTCTTTAAAAAAAACCATTGAAAACATGCAGTGGGAGGGTATACTAAAGGAACTCCTTATTTTCCTCTTAGGGGAGGGGGGGGGGGGTGTGCAATTTTTTTCTTGAATAGATTTACAGTTCACATGGCCTATGCCTTCTTCGGTTTGGTGGCAATTTGCAATAAAATAATATTAACACTTTCCACGCGGCTATTAGGGTAGCCGACCATACAAAACAGATTTTTCAGAAACTTTTCCCAATTTTCAAAGTTTTATCTCAAGAATTACTGAACCGATACTAGGCATGTCTGTACTTATTTCTAATGCATTTCTTATGGGGATTCCAAATATGTTAATGAAATTCAATAAGTTTGACATTTTTGAAACACTTTGTGACACTTTGGGATGTCGTCTGCAGACGCCTACCGCGTGGAAAGTGTTAAATTCGAATAAACCACATTTTGGAAACATATCAGTCAAGCCTTATCTCAAGAATTACTGAACCGATACTAGGCATGTTTGTACTTATTTCAATGCATTTCTCATGGTGATTCCAAATATGGTAATGAAATTCAATTATTTTAACATTTTTTAAACACTGAAATTTTGGGGATGTCGTCTGCAGACGCATGTCGCGTGGAAAGTGTTAAATTCGAATGAACAATTTTGGAACCATTTATTATTATCAGTCAAATTGAATTGTGGTATGTTACGGGAAATCCTTTGATTAAAAAACATTGAACCGGAATCGGAACTAAAATTCGCAAACAAAGCCAAATGTCAACAGCCGAATCAACCGGACTATAGAAGGAATCTAATGTGCAATATTTAACATAATATTTTAATTGGGAAACATGGCATGCATAGGACTATATGATACTCCAATATCGTGGCTCATGGCTCTGCATGTTTTTAAGCCCCTTGTCATTTTATTAAATATTTATCATCATTTTTTTTATCTGGAGAATTATGTTCGTCAGTAGTTATTTGCTCCTGATCAATTGATGAATTACCATGGTTTCTTGTTTAAAATATATCCAATGAGAACACCGAATGTTTGATAAAACTCATAACATTTATTTTTGGACACGTCGATTCATTCACTTCATCGTTGGTTCAATTGGCATATTTGTCAAAACTTGTCTCACTTATGCACTTATCAATTGCAAGCCCGGCCCCTGGGGATCCGGGGCATGGCGGGGACCATGCGGGGACCGTACACGAGTGTACAAAAAATGATGCCCGGCTATGCGGGGGAGTGTACGCGGACGTACAAACTGTTCCCCCGCTAGCCGGGGCGCGAATTTTTTTTTACTAGTAAACATTTGTAAAATTTATTTATTTCGTTTTAATACGGAATAAAGCAAAACTCACTGAATAAAATGATTTTTCAATTTTTTTTCAAAAAAGTCAACTGATTTTACTTGTGAGACCATGCAAATGTTTACTAGTTAAAAAAAATCGCAGCCGGGGCGTGTAGCGGGGACGTACGCTAAGGTACACAAATGTACACCCGGGCGCTTGCTATAAATAAGTTAGAGAAGCGATGCGCTTGACGGAATAAGCCTAATAACACATAGGGAACACATAGAATTGCATTCCGTTATGGTTGCAGAAAGAAATAAGCAACCTTGGCCGGGACTGTACACTTGGGACTGTAGCGGGGACGTACAAAAAATGGTGCCCGGCCCTGCGGGGACCGTACACGATTGTAGCCGGGACGTCACATGGGCAATTTGTACGTCCCGGCTCGCGTCCCGGCCCTAATCCCCGCTAGGCCCGGGTCCCCCGGGGCCGGGGATGCAATTGATTAGTGCATTAAGCACCGACAAGTTATTATTTTGCAATAGTCAAAGTGAATTCATAAGAAATTAATTTTGATCAAAATTGTGATACGGTGGTAAAGAGCTTTAGAAAGTACAGTGCGTGTCAAAAAAGTGTCCCATATATACGGGACAAAAAGTAATTACAAATACATCCCAAGGTGTTATTATCAAATAATGGTATGTTGGTATAATGCCCTAGACCTCTATCGAATACACTTTATCCCATTAAATTCCACCCTTAACTACCCGAATGATCAATTCAGTAACAAGAGTGCGGATCCCACTTTGGCCAGCACTTTTTGGACAGGAATTGGATTTTCAACTGAAAAACCTGCCTTTGAGATTCCAATGATGATTTGTAGGATACATAAATGTATTGTGTAAAATACATATATTCAAATAATCTGTTGAAATGGTTCGTCATGGTTAACATTCCACGCGGCATGCGTCTGCAGACGACTTTCCAAAATTTCACAAAGTGTTTCAAAAATGTTAAAATTATGGAATTTCATTACCATATTTGGAATCACCATGCGAAATTCATTGAAATAAGTACAAACATGCCTAGTATTGGTTCAGTAATCCTTGAGATAGACACTGAAAATTGTGAAAAGTTTCTGAATTTAAAAAAAAAAATTATGGTAAAACTAAATAGCCGCGGGAAAAGTGTTAATATTATGTATGAAAATATGTTTTTCTGCTCAAAGTTGAACTAAATATCAACATGGTAGGTAGATTATTAGGGATTTTATTGATTATATTCAATTACACACTGAATGAGGATCTGACTTAAAAGTGTTCTTTCTCTGATGCATGAAAAATGGAAAAAGCTGAATTTGATTATTTGACATGTCTGAAAGAGATTTGCCATAATTTGATAACGAAAGCTCCAAAATGGATAGGGGAAAAAAGACACAGAACAAATTGCATAACATGATTATTATTATTTCATGTATAATTTTTATATTTTTCATTGCCAGAAAAATGATGTTTCACACGGCACACTGTTTTTGACACACCTTGTATGCTATAGGCCTATATATAGATTTGTGATTTGAGAAAATAGGGGTCCAATGAATAACCAAAGATGTCTATAAATCTAGACATAAAGATATTGCAAAAAGATGTATATATTACAGTGTAATTGGCAACCATGATGATGTTGATATCATAATAATAATAATAATTTAATAATAATAAGTGTTGCCAAATCAACTATCACTAATTAGCTGAAATACCAATATGGGAAACATTCCGATTTACCATATTTACCTAAAACACCACTTGAAAATAGACTTTGTACAAAATGTGATCTTAATAACATTGAAGATGAATTCCATTTTATTATGGAATGCAGTCTCTACAATGATCATCGGACTAAATTATTTTCAGACTTAAAAGAAATTCTGTGTTTGGATAGCTTATCTGATTATAATAGGTTTATTTTAATTATGTGTGCTAATGATTATGATGTGCTCAGAAGAGTTATTGACTATGTTAATATATGCTTCGCAACACGTGAGAGTAATTTGTAATATTTACTCACATGCATTATATCACTTTATTATATGAATGGTGCTTACATGTATTTTATTCTTGTTTATTATGTATCGTTACTTTGATTATACCATAATGTTTGGTGAATGTCAATAAAATATTCTATTCTATTCTATTCTATTCTATAGGCCTAAGTGTCATATATTTTGAAGTTAAAATTAGAAAACTTCTGTACGGGAATGGAAGTGAAATATGTTATGTTATTATTGATTATTTATGTTTTGTAATGATGTGATGTCATAATTATTACATGCAATTAAACAAAAGATACAACAACAACAAAACCCAAATAGGCTCTGCTAAATTTAAAAATTTAAATGTCCATACCATTAAAATAATCTAAGATTTGGAGTAAAAATGCAATAGCGTGTAAATAATAAGTATCTTGAAATAATAAAGTTCTCGATAGGTGATTAGCATAGAACAGCTTGATGATTTAATATTGAGATACTAAACAGCTGAAATCATGATTAAGCCTTTATGAATTGTACAGGACTAACAGGGTGTCACCCCAACTTACAACGTGCCTTTACGTGATCATCGTAACTTCATAAATAAGTGTCAAAATGGATTATTTAAAACACCAAAATAAAGTCGAATTTGTATTTTGTTCTTTTAAACTAAATAATATGCAAGTTATTAACAAAGTTCAATACTGTACATTAAAATGGTCACGGTTATTTTCATCACATTTGATAAAGGTAAAGATACCATCGCCAATTTGCGCGATAAGTTCAATCTTTTATCACAATTGAGTTGAAAATAAAATGATTGTAAAGTTCAAGATAACCAATAATATTACACAACAAATTATAAAGGTTTTATCTTCACATTTTCAATTTGATAAAG
>CM069447.1:71071316-71126041 GCA_035610835.1 Ophiura sarsii
TTGGAATCGTATAGCTCTGTAACTTGGAATATATTCATAATTTATGATCAGAAAATGTAAATCTGCAAGAAAATCTGCTTTCAATTTTTTTCGAGGATTGAGGGCGTTTCCTGGAAAAGATCACATAATATACTTTTATGACCTTAGAGTTCGTGCTTTTTAATTAAATGATTCAAAAAACAGTTTCTTCAGATATAGAAATATGGCACCATTGAATCCGTTTATACTCTTAAAAATAATGAATAACAAGCAATTAAATTTAAAGCGTTTGAGGTGGCGGCTATCCATGGTAAAACAAGAATTTTTAGCCACAAATCTCTAACAGCTATATTGTCCATTAAAGTTGATATTTGTTGAACAAATCCAAGAATTGTACTCACAATTAGACAGTTTCGTCAAGCAGTTCGGTTGAATTCTTCATTAATGGCTTGATCCACTTCTTTTCCCGCGAGAGATGATTATTCTCGTTCCCATGATGCAAAGTTGTGATGAGTGGATCAAACACGTGACGTGGTTGAGTATGTTAGGCCCCTGTCGTCGTATCCAAATTGCTTATCGTATCCATCTTTTTTGCTTGTCTGTGTCTCTATCGAGGATTGTTGCCTCACAGTGACGGATCCAGGATTTACCCCCCCCCCCCCCCCTGCGATTTTTTTACACGTTTTCGCACGTTTGTACACGTTTTTACACGCTTGTTTTACACGTTTTTACTGCGATTTTTGTACACGTTTTTACACGATTATTTACACGTTTTTACACGTTTTTAACGTTTCGCCTGTCAAAAAGTCGCCCTGTCAAATATAGGACGCGGTCGCCCTGTTAAAAATAAAGGGGCGCAGGCGCCCTGTCAAAAAGTCGCCGGGTCAAAAATAACGGGGGGAGGGGGGGCGCCGCCCCTAAATCCGCTCCTGCCCCTGTTCAGTAAGGGGGTCTATGTTAGTCAGATAGTAAATTTCAGTGCTTCGGACAAAACTGAGATATTAGCACAGTAGGAAACTGCTAAGTCTCTGCTTTAAAATGCTTTTTGTTTGAGGTAAATTGGATTTTCGGTTCTGAAGTTATGGTCGATTGAGTTTCGGGTGTCTCAAAATATCGGTGGTGTTTTGTATACATTTGTATGTAGAAAACGCTCACCCTGCGATTTTAAGCATTTTCAGTTTTAATTATTTTTTGATCAAATAATTGTAACATTTGATCAAATTTATTTATCAAAAATATTAAAATAATAATTGCACATCATAAATCATCAAAATTTCAAAGTCAACGTAATGTCTTATGTATTTCTTTATTTTTCTCACCCGGCTATTTTTTAAGCCATTTATCTTTAAAATCAATAAAAATGCTAATATAATTGCTATTTTCACCCCAAAATGGCTCAAAATGTGTCTAAATTCATGCTCTTCCATAATTGAACAACTATTTGTATACAAAATGTCAACCTTTTTTTTTCTCGCCAATTCTAATATTTTTCATACGTTTTGCACGATATCTCAAAACTAGAAAACACGCAAACTTGCAATATGGGATCCAACATAACTTAAAAACGAAACCTCGTATCAGGGTGATATTTGGAATGGATAATAAGCTTGAATAGAGGAAGAACCCAATGAAGCCGGATTTTCAATTTATCTTTCCAAATTTGAATTATAACGTAAAATTACCTGATTGGTCGGTTCCTGGTTGCCATGGCAACCGTATAAAAAATCCGGCTTCATTGGGTTGTGCGCATTGTTTCCATGCATCATCTACCAAAGTATGGGTGAACATGCAACATTTAGTTTTCTAGTAAAGTTGGATCCCGTGTTTAGCCAATCAGAGGCCTTGACTGGTTACCATAGCAACCAGATTAAAATAACGCGCATTTTGTGAAACGCTGTTACCTAAGCTTCAATTTGATATATGACTCTAAGGGGTAAACCCACGGTAACATTGAGCAAATCTGTTCCCAAAATTGGTGAAAATAACATAGACCGCCCCCCCCCCCCCCCCCCCCCCCCCCCCCCCCCCCCCCCCCCACCCCACAAAGCTGCTTACGTCTGTCATATAAAGCCTGAAGATAGCAAAGCTCAAGGGCTTTATGATAAGTCGTGTAGTCTTTTCCAACGATAATCCTGTATGCCCTCTTCTGGATCCGTTCAAGAGCGAGATCTTATAATAATAATAATAAAGGTCTACATTTTATTGTCATCGCAGCCAACCGGCTGAATTGTCACAACATTACAAATTAAATACATTATTAAACAATGCAACGTCCAGGCAGCAGCTAAATCAGCGCCAAGTTGCGACATAAACCAACATGAACAAACATACATAACCCCTATATAGTAACCCCCCTAATAAATTCAAATGCACTGAAAGTGTACAAAATTAGTCTCATGTTGTAGATAATTGCAAAAGTAGAAACTTGGCAAAAAATCATGCAAAAAGGTTGTACGGTTCTCAAGATGTTGTCCACTGATTATTGGAAAATATGACCGAAAAATCTGCCAAAAAGTGCCATCTATGGTCAAAACTGACATTTTAGCAAGTTTACACCCTTCTAATTATAAAACTATGTACATACAGTAGCTACAAAACACAGATGCAAGGTACTGGCCATAGGTTTATCCATTTCTATTAAAATCAGACATGATATTTATTTCATATTTGTACAGCAGACTCCAGAATATGCCATTTTATTCAAAATTCATAATCGCAACTCTGAAAATCGTCAAAAAATGACTAAGTCCAGCTAATTAATATGCGTAACGTGAATATCTGAAGTTCTACAAGCAGTAGAGAGATGAGCTTTGGTATACTGTTTACCTGTGACAAGACGTATATTAAAATGTAAAATGTAGTTAATTATCTCATTAAATATGCAAATGAGCTCATTATGTATTCAAATTTTTGCATATATGCAAATTATGTCAGTTTGATTCGCATTTTGTTTACATAAGTTTATTCCTGAACATATTCTCTAGCCATTTCCAGTATGTTGCTATCGATCAGTGCAATTGCTGTGGAGAGGTCTGCAGTAAGCTACCATAATAAGCTTATTCTGTGTTTTGGGGTCTTTTTCTGGTGTGATGCATTCAATGGATATACAAACTAAGCATATCAGCCAAAAGTAGAGAGTTTTTACTAGCATCTGGTACCTTCTACCTTTCAAATTGGGCCTTCAAATTTTCAAATCGGGCAATTATATCAAAATTTAGAGCAAATTCCCAAACATTATGTAACTAGCCACAACTCAGCCGAATAACATTCGATTGATATGTATGACCCAGGATCATGTACAGAGAGGTCATAGCTACCATATATAGCAAGCTCAGTGCCATATAAGGAGTGCATCATAACAGAATGGTCAATTATTGGTATGGGTGTTTTTCAATGCTGAGCTGCATTGCTTAGTGTGGGCTGTCAATGAGACCCAAGTGTGTGACTTTCAGGCAAGGCATAAAAAGTAGGCCTACTTGCAAAGATTTAAAAAAACAAAAAACTTCCAGGTGTAGAATAATCACCAAACTTCAGATTCGGATAGAGAAGAGATGAATCTAATTAATGGTGAAGAGTGTACATTTATAAATTATTAAGTTTTTTCAAACCAGTCCATTAAGTTTTGCCTGAAAACAAGTAAATTCACCTGAGTGTGCGTGCACACACCCCGTGTGGCAGACCCTAGTGTAGCGAATGTGCTATACCTACAATGTAGACTAAGTGCCTTGCCCAAGGACACAAACACATTGGCACCAACAGAACTCACAACCTTATGATTAGGAGGCCTGCAACTATTCCACTGGACCACACATGCTCTACGTGCTCTTCATGAACAGTAAGCCCAGGATGCCATACAGGGGCAGCGTATATTCAGCCATTGGGCGAACGAATAGATGGTTGCAAGATCATCAGTTGGCAAGTTGAAATGTTTGAGAAGCTTCAGTAGATACAGTCTGGAGTTAGCTTTCTTGAGCACCTCTCAGAGATATGGTTATTCCATTGTAGGACACCCAGTACTGCTGGAATTTTACATGTTGTGATCATTTCATAATATGCAATATCATAAGGTCAATATCATAGGGGAGGGGGGGGGGGGGGGGGTAATAGTATTTTTCATGTGCAATGTTGTTTGGAAGGAGGGCTTGGGAGTTTGTGTATGGAGTGCATGCTTAGTGGATACATGTGTTGACGAATTGTGTGGTAAAGGGGGGGGGGGGGGGGCGGTTGCTAGTAATGCGCGCAAGGGGGTGTCCATTTTTAACCATACTAAACCAAACCAGTCAGCTGTAACAGCAGCAGTCAATTCAACAGTCAATGCCTGTATTAACATGCATGGAATGGAACCGGGCACTTAACATTGTTGATCAACAAGAGGTGACATGGTCTATATATATATACGAGGGGTATCAAAAAGTTCTTGAAATCACCCAGAAGTGAAGGAGTCAGATTTGTTTGTTTGTTATGTGACCCTTGAGACATCTTTAAAAAGTCCCTGTGCAAAGTCACATATCTCTCCCACTATTTATTACCTGTCCACAAACCGCCATTGTAGAGATCCTCAGATTGACCGCCATTGATTGATCCTCAGATTGCCTCAGATTGCGTTATTCCCAAAACAGCAATAACTAGTTTAAAGTGTTGACAGAAAGGGGTCAAAGGTCATTACAAACAATCTTGGTGACAATAATCTTGTGGGTAACATGCCCGGGGGGGGGGGGGGGGGGGGGCAGTCAAACATAATGTTGTACACATGCATGACCAAAAAAACGCGTAAAAAGGGGTGTTTTTCAGTGTTGGACGCGTCACGCGCGTGACGCGTTAAGGGTATCAAAAACGCTGATTTTCAAGAAAAAGGGTGGCTTAAAATCCCGGCTTAAAATACAGGTCGAACGTGTTTAGGGTAACTTATTTTGTTCCCCGTTAAATAGACAAAACTTGTTTAGGGGTCATATTCTGGCAAGAACTTGTTTAGGGGTCAAAATTTGCAAGGAAAGCGCGCTAAAAACTTGTTTAGGGGGGTAATTTTGCTTGCAGGGTAAAACTTGTTTAGGGGGTGTCTGGAAAAAATTTGGTTGGTCACGCATGTGTACACCATTATGTTTGACTGCCCCCCCCCCCCCCGGGGTAACATGGGGGTGTACACAGATTGACCTCTAATGACCCCTACATGACCTTTGACCCTCGTATATCGTATATATAATAGTAAACACCAAGTGACAAATTTGAGTCGAAATCAAGTCGACCTCTTCAGTAATTATTCATATATTTTTATTCGCTATACCATAGTCAGACTGACTCCTGTCATGTCACCTTGACTAAAATAAGCTATAACAACACAGTATTATGCACTATTGATTTTATGAACAAACATCATACAAACTTCACCCTTTCTGTTCACATGCAGTACAAATATCTCCATCAACATTGAAATGTGGATTTAGGCTTTTGTGTGTTAACACTTTCCACGCGGCAGGGGTCTGCAGACGACATTCCAAATTTTCACAAAATGTTTCAAACATTTCAAAATTATTGACTTTCATTACCATTTTTCGAATCATCATGGGAAATGCATTGATATAAGTACAATCATGCCTAGTATTGGTTCAGTAATCCTTGAGATAGACCTTAAACGTTAGGAAAGGTTTCTGACATATCTGTTTTTGTATTTGGTAAAACTAATGGCCGCGTGAAAAGTGTTAAGGCGATGTTGCCTAGGTAGGCGTTATGCACGAACATAAGGCACCGTCATCCGAGATATGTTTAATCAAAGTATTACTTTGATTCGACCGTTATATTAATATAACAATGAAGTATATTTTAGAAAGTTGACTTTACTTTCATTCGTGTAAATACATGTATATCAATATTGGATTTACTATACATGTAAGCCACCTTCACAGAGCTGGCGCAGATATATCGCTGTCCCTTGTAAGAACACCCCAACCAGTTAGCTTTAGATGGGATCTACCTGTGTAATGTATAGGATGAGTAACGTGTATAGTAGCAATTTGTGAAAGGAATACACACCAGATTTTAGTCGATTAGAGCCAACTCATGTTATCTCGCAGACGCGCACCAATAATACACCTTTACATTGGACACGTTGCTGGTTCCCATCTAGAAAACTCCTTCTGCAGGTAAGATGTATAATGGTGCTCGATTTAAGGTATTGTGATATAAATTATTTTGAATTCAAATGATCTAAATGTAATTTGTCAAATGATCATTTTCAATGATAGTTTAATTCTTTAAAGGTAGGCGTTCCAATTGCCGACCCGATTTTCAACTCTTTTTATTTTCTACATGAAGGGTCATCGTTAAATCATATTCCAAAATTTGAGTTGCATAACTCCAATGGTTCTTATTTTAAAGCTACACGCATTGTGTAGTACACAAACCACCTTTGGCAGTAATTCACTGCATGTTGGCTTACTATTATTATAGCGTCTAAATAGAACATATCTTGCGTTTTTACAGAAATAATGACACAAATATTGGTTTTCTTCTGATATCAAAGTATGTTGATGTGAAAAAAGCTTAAAGTTATCAGAACATACACCTTTAATATTACTCTACATAGTAGTATTTTTATGGTGGGAATAACACCGATATTATTAACATCTTAGCAATTTACGTTGACAAAAAATGCTGTTTTGATAATAAATCTGCTATTTGTAGCAAGCATATTTTATGTTTTAATTCATTTGATATCGGTAACACTTAACATATGTTTTGGAACAGTTGTAACTTATACTAGTAGATTCACAGACTTTGGTTTACCATTTCAGTATAGGTAGTAAATAGTAATATCTTCCAATTAAGGGGGGTGGGGGGCTAGCCAGTGATTTGAAATCTTAATCTGATCATTGACAATGGTTAATGATTCCCTGTCTTGAATTACATCAAAGGTAGTTCATATCCAGAATAGTGATCTCGTGCCGTTAATTGATTTACATTTTTATTTAATCCTCTCATTTTATCAAGAAGGATGAGAAATGACGATTGATTGATTGATTAATTGATGTGTCACTTGCACGTTTGAATAGCGCGCCATTTGCATGGGTAGTCTAACACTTTCCACGCGGCTAAACAGTAGTTTTTACCATAATACAAAACAGATGTTTCAGAAATATTTCCCAATTTAGAAAATGTCTTATCTCAAGAGTTATTGAACTAATACTACAATGTTAGAAAAAAGTGTTCGAAGACTTTGTAGGTGTAATGTACAGTGTTCCCCTTCCCCTTGATCAATGTTGAATCCCACAATTTATACTATCCTTCTGGAAAATGTGTTTTTATTGACCGATCGATTAGCTCAGTTGGTTAGCGCGTTGTATTATTGCTACCTTTATTGTCAATATCGTGGGTTCGACTTTTACAGCCGTCTATAGTCTATTTTCATTTCTTTAATATTTAGTTATAATATTACACATTTATTTATTGCATTCATTTTTTCAATATTTAATTTTTCATTGGTGCCATTCCGATCTCTCTTTATTTCTTTATATAATATGTTTTTTCGTTCTTACTTTCCCTTATTTCCTGATCCTTATTTTATGTATTTATTTCTTTACTGTCTTTATGTGGTTATATAGTTCGTAATTATTGTAAGTAATATCGTTGTTGTTCACTTAAAAAAACACATAATTATTTGTGCAACATTTATAAACACATTAACCGTGTGCGTCTTACGCGTGTCGCTTTAAACGGTATTTATGCGATGAAATGTGCTAAAACGCTGATAAAAGTGACCGGGCCTAAAAAGTAATTTGTTAAATGCAATAATGTTGTCACAATTATGTGACTAAATACATGTGAGTAAATACATGTAAATCTCGTTGAAATCAATCGAGTGGTTCGTAAGTTATGATGAATACCGTGATACATGATACCGCATATTTAAGAAACCTCAGACAATGTTAGAAAAAAGTGTTCGAACGCTTTGCCCGGACGCTTTGCAGGTGTAATGTAAAGTATTCCCCTTCCCCCCCTTGATCAATGTCGAATTCCACAATTTGCCCACCATCCGCACAGGGCCTCGCAACATTGATCGGTGGGGACGGAAGGGGGGAGGGATATGAGTAAAGGGAAACTTCAGGCTACCAGAATCAAATGTCGATTTTCACGGACTCAAATAGCGTGCCTGTACAGTCATCAAAAAAGTAACTATACAGGTAATAAATGGGCTTCTAATTCTAAAAATATATATCCTACCTAAAAATATTAAATAATAAAGTTGTCGAAAAATTAATCTTCTTTAATATGAAACATTGCACGCTAGGATCAGATAATTATTGAGGAAGTGACACTTCAAAATGTAAGGTGGGGTCCGATTTTCATTTTCACATTTTTATTTTCTACACGCGGACCCATCTAAAGGTACCTTAACGATTAGCGGTAGTGCAATTGGGGATGTATGCGCAGGTTGGACAGTCGGCAGTATTGTTCCGATGGATCAATACGCCACACACACCCACCTGTCATACCCTCCCCGTGTTGAAATGTAAAATGTGAAAATGAAATTGTGACTTTACCTGACATTTTGGATTGTCACTTCTTCAATATTCAACCGATCCTAGCATGCAATATCTCATATTAAAGAAGATAAATTTGTCAACAACTTTATGATTTAATATTTTTAGGTAGGATATATATATTTAGAGTTAAAAGTCAATGTATTACCTGTATAGTTACTTTTTTGATGACTGTAGTCCAATAATCATTGCAATTTGGGTCAGTGTTCGAACACCTTTTTTCTATGATTGTAGGGATAGGCCTATTTATACTTATTTAATGCATTTCTCAAGGTGACTCCAAATATGGTGAAAAAATTCAATAATTTTTACATTTTTGAAACATTTGTGACATTTTGGAAGTGTCGTCTGCTTTTAGGTATAGACTTATTGAAGTTTACACGGAATTGTTGGAAGAATTCCCAAACAATTGTGCGGTTTTGAAAGTTATGATAAAACGTACGTGCTGGGCGGTTTTTACAAGCCTAAAATATCTGATACTTCACATTTCATTGTTTATTTTATGTATTTGAATTCATTTTCTCACTTTACACCATACCGTCATTGTTTGTGTCCTATACGCACCTTTTCATTCCTGTGATAATCATAAAATGGCGCAGGCTGTTGCCTTTTTTAATTTATGCAAACGGGACCTGTTTTCTACGTACATACGTGCAGTATAGGACTTACCTATCCAAATGTAATAGTAGTAATAGTAATTCACATCATAACAAAATCATAAAACGCTGGAGAATTATATTTTTTATGTTTGATGCCAATACTCTTCAAAACCCTGTGTCCCGATGGTTACGCGTAAAATTTCCGATTGCCATGTTCATTTGGTGGAGGGGATTTTCGTCACGAAAATACTGATAAACACTAGTTATTTACGATTTAATCATATTTCATCCATCCAAATATGGCATTATAAGCCTATTGGAGCTTAATTTACCAGTTTTTGTCGGGAAATTTCTGTCCCGACGTTTTGCTTCATCTCCACAGACCATATGCAGCGCCATATCATTCGTAATAAAAGGAGAATATAAACACTGCTTTGACCGTTTGAACATACCGCACATGCATTTTAACACATGCGAGGGTATAGTGCCCGCTATTATTTAGCAATACATCAAAAATCAGTTTTTTCGAAACATAGTATGCGCGTATGTTTATTCGAACGCTATAAATTCAATTGAAAATATATATTCATTGGATTTTATAGATCAGTGGTAAAAAAAGAGTAGCTACCACTAACGATACCTTTGAGGTAGACCGCTAGACATACTTTTCCAGCGAAGCTATACCGTCCCAACACTTAAAGGCATATTATGTGATCTTTTCCAGAGAGCGCCCTCTATTCATGATTTTTTTTAGAAAGTAGATTTTCTTGCAGATTTACATTTCCGATCATAAATCATACATACATTCCAAGTTACAGAGCGATATGATTCCTAATTACCTCAAAATCATGGTTTTAGAGTGAATTTAGAGTGAAAATAATAAACTGTCGGAATCCCGACAGTTTATTTTCACTCTAAAACCATGATGTTGAAGTAATTAAGAATCGTATCGCCCTGTAACTTGAAATGTATGCATGATTTATGATCAGAAATGTAAATCTGCAAGAAAATCTGCTTTCAATTTTTTTTCGATGTTGAGGGCGTTCCCTGGAAAGATCACATAATATACCTTTAAGATGGTCATCTCCGTCACGTAATCTCCGTCACATTTTCGTCATCTCCGTCACAAAGTAGGTTCTCATATATGAAGACTAAACATGATTATTTTGATTTTATATTGTGTCCTTTAGATATTTGTAATAGATGGTATAATATGCAGACTATGAAGAGCAGTTGACATGGTTGACACAACTGGTGGGGAACTATAAGCTTATGGATACAACCACAAATTGAGGGCGTACTAGACACATGTTGGGTTGGTAGACATATATAGATAGACGCTCGCCGACTTCCTGCAGACACTTAAATATAATAGTCGCCGTTTAACAATCGCACAAACACTATAGGCACACGTCGGACACTTGGTGGACACTCGTGACGTTCAGTAGACTCTAGGCGACGCTTGAGAGACAACTGGTACTCACTCCCTAGACGTCGGGATCGGATAGTTGCTACACTTCCGTCGGACGCTCGGTAAAACACTCGGTGGACACGCGTTACTTAGCGAACGCTCATTAGACTCTCTGCTGTCACTAGGTAGACGCCTGGCACTCACTCGCTAGCCACTCATCGGATACTCGCTATACATTCGTCAGATGCTCGGTATACACTCGTCAACCAGCTGCAAATCATGTCGACACTCATGTTGAATCCTTCTCCAAAGAAGCCCCCGCGCCACCCACCACCACCTGTTGCCCCAAAACCAAAACACAAGGTAACATTTGCAACCCATTCCTATGTCGCACAGGAAGTACCCCGATATTCACCAGCCAATGACTCCAATGAAGGAAGCTTCTCCGCACCCATCACCAAGAAAGATTATCACTCTCCGAGACCACAATTACCGTTGCCGTCCGCCTCATCAACAAAAGTTGCCTCTACTTTGACAACAGTCAAAGAGGAATTAATGGATTTAAACCAGAATTATTTAGTCGATATGAATCAAACTGGGTACAACTCAATTTCCGAACAACTGGTCAATCAGCGTACGGTATTGAAGGATTCATTAGATACACAACCTGGACTATCTCAATCACTAACAATTCCTCCACCACTTCCTGTACCGCCACCACCACCTCCATTACCACCACCACCGCCATCAACTCAAGAAGCCACAAAAGCTCCTGATAAAACAGCGCCCTCAAGAAGCTTTACAGTATCTCAAAACATCTCCAGCGTCATTAGCGATCTCCTCTTGGAAAGAAAGCCTTCCACCAGTTCAGTGAACTCATCGACTTCTATTAACAGCGAGAGAGAACAAGATGGCTCTTCGCTCACATCTAAGGTTTCGCGTGAAAACTCTTCTTTATCCGCAGACACGCGCAGCACTACAACCGGATCGAATGGAAGTCGGCGCAGGTATTCAAGTAAAGTATCGTATTCACAACTAACCGATCTTACGTTATTAGGTGCGGAACCGATTTATCACCAGAAGGGAAAAGCCAAAACTATATCATTTCAAACTGGTGACGTTACAGACATAACAGATAAGAAGGTCACCACGTCCTTTGTCCCGCCGCAGCCGACCCCAGTAACAGATAAGAAGGTCACCACGTCCTTTTTCCCGCCGCAGCCGACCCCAGTATCAGAGCAGATAGAGGTGATTGACGTGCACATTGAAGCAACGCACCGACTTAGTAGCATTGTTCCAAGTCTTGATTCCAATGACGAGAACTTATATACTCCTATGGATGCAGGTACTGCTTCTCATCCAGAGTCCAGTCTATCGCAAAATGCTATATATGCAAGTATAGAATCTCTTCCACAAACACCAATTGTCGCTGTTAGCCAAGAGTCGCTTCCTTATCCACCCGTTTCCGAGCAAAATGAACCCATTCGTGAGACTAACCACCCTACAACTTCTTTCGAGACAGCGAGCAAAACATCAGTTCCCGAAGCACCAATGTCTACCGATCATTATCAACATCACGATGCTAGTACTGCTACAGACAGTTTCAATATGTCACAACAATTCTTTCCATCACCTATCCTTCCCCAACGAGATTATAGCGACAACCCAGTACCTGATCCCCCTAGATCATCCCCGCCTATACAACCACAGAGTGAATTGAACCCACGACCTACTTACGTACCAATTCCAACATTAATGAATGACAAACAAGATCAAAGTATCGAGAGTTCAGCGCCATCATCCACATCTGATTCTGATGGTCAAATTGTTCCGCCATCTTACATTGATGACTCCCACCAACTCACAACTCTCCAGGAATCTGCATCAACGCAAACATCACCCCAGCATCCATCTCTTCATCAGTCGCTGTCGCACACCTCTGCGTCATCACAAACACTACCAGACAATGCGCAGGGACAAGCACCTCTTCAAACGCCACCACAAGACACAGCACCACTCCAAATAACGCAACATGAAGTCCAGATACAAGCATCTCCCGAACCGATTCCAGATGACACAACACTTCCCCAACAACCACCGAATGAAGTTCAAGTACAAGTATTTATTGAGCCACTACCACAGAGTACAGAGCCACCCCAATCGCCACCAAACGAAGTCCCGCAACTCGCACCAACGTCACCACCACCACAATCACCACCAAACGAAGTCCCGCATCTTGCACCACCGCCACCACCGCCACAATCACCACCAATCGAAGTCCCGCAATTCGCACCACCACCACCCCCGTCATCACCACCTCCTCCCCAATCTTCAACCATCTTACGCCACGCAAATGAATACGTAGACCGTATGCAATATTATCAAGTCCCACAATTCGTTCGGGACGACAGTAATAAGCATTTCCTGAATCGCCCGCAGAGAGCCGCCTCTACTCGTCGACATCGCGGCAGCATTCCAGCAACACGCTATATCTTCCAGGAAGATGATCCCGACAACACGGTTTTGCTGGATACGTCCAGATCTCTAGGTCGTCAGTTTTCAGCTACAGGACGCTACTACCCGCAATATTTGATCACCAATGAAGCATACAAAGAACACCATATCGGACACACATTGGAAGACGTCGACGATCTTGGATGGAGCAACTGGATACTACAACAGAAACAGACGACTGCAGCTGATTTTGGCGGGAAATTTCAACGATCTGTAGCGCCCTCTGGTGGCAGCTTTCATAGTGAACCAACTCGTCGAAGCTTTCATACAAAGACGAGGATGGAGCCAATCCGAAGCATCACGTTACCAAAAGCCTCTCCTCTTTTAGTGAAAATCACTCCTCCTAGTCCAGTCGTCAAAACAAGTAGTGCCTTCCCTTTTCATCAGACCAATCCAACGATGAAATTAATCGAACAAGATGTGGGTGATCCGTCATCAACGAACAGGAAGTTAGCGATATCAGGTGCCGTTGTGATGCTCCTACTACTTGTATTGGTTGTTACTGCAGCAGCTGCGGCTTTGGTGGTCACTTATGTCAATGGTAAGTTGTTTACTTTGAAACTAACGATATGATCAGATCGACTCAAACAAAGGGGTCATTCAGTGTGGTCACATTTTGTCCAGGCGGTCAAGATGGCGCCATTCGGTGAGAGAATTACTTCACAAAACGGACTCATGCGACGTGGTCTCCCATAAACCTGACAACTACAGTCAGTTTAGTACCACCTTCATTATCTGATCATTGTGTCAGATTAACACAGATATATAATAGCGCCATCATTTACGGAATAAAGCGTAATCAACCTGACAAATACAGTCAGTTTAGTACCATGCTTCATTATCTGATCATTGTGTCAGATTAGCACAGATATATAATAGCGCCATCATTTACGGAATAAAGCGTAATCAATCTGACAAATACAGTCAGTTTATGCTTCATAATCTGATCAAAGTTGTTTTCCAGTAGTAAGCCTGAAAAGACAAATGCGATCACGTAACCTCGTTCGCATATTATTTTAACCTGAATATTCGTGAATACGCCCGTGTCCAGCGTCGTCTGGAAAAAACGGGGAAAATTATTGTTAGGGCGCCATCTTTTGTCGAAATTGTGTCCAACATTTTTCAAGATAGCGATTGGCCACATACGGCAAACACGAAAGTGTAAATCCGCGGCGTAAATTATATTTTAGCGAGCATAAGAGTAAAAAGAATTCACAGGTTTGACTAAATAAAACCATTTCAAGTGAATCTCCACTATCATGACTATGAATTTGAGCCAAAAACGGTGAACACGAACGGCCATTAATTTTGAATTTCCGTTGGTTTCAATGAAACAATGGATTTTGATTATGACCCCATAAAATTCATCACACGTTGGAACTAAATTATTTCATCCTAAAATCACTGTGGATGGCTAACCATCCGCAGTGTCAGTATCATTTTTTGAATTTAAACCGTTGTTAAAGGTATATTATGTGATCTTTCCATGGAACGCCCTCAACATCGAAACAAAAATTGAAAGCAGATTTTCTTGCAGATTTACATTTCTGATCATAAATCGTACATACATTCAAAGTTACAGGGCGATACGATTCTTAATTATTTCAAAATCATGGTTTTAGAGTGAAAATAAACTGTCGGATATCCGACAACTTATTTTATTCTAGTCTAAATTCACTCTAAAACCATGATTTTGAGGTAATTAGGAATCGTATCGCTCTGTAACTTGGAATATATGATCAGAAATGTAAATCTGCAAGAAAATCTACTTTCTAAAAAAAATCATGAATAGAGGGCGCTCTCTGGAAAAGATCACATAATATGCCTTTAAGCGTTCGTCCCATTCACTTGATCACGTAACCTCGTTCTGAGACTAATTCGCATATTTTAACCTGAATATTCGTGAAAACGCCAGTGTCCAGCGTCGTCTGGTATTTTCCCTCATTCTTTAAACCGTGCCTCTATCGGGCTAACCAATATTTAGCTAGTAAGCTATCCAATCTTCCACCAGGCACCGGACTGTTTTAATTAAAGCAATATGCGTATATCCGCTCCCTCGTGTCAAATATATTAACTGACATAATTATGATCAGATTATGACGCATGGGAAACTGACCTGAGACTAATAGGTATATTAGTCTCAGAAACTGACTCAGTGTATTGGTTAGTTTTATGAGAGACCAGTTATATCAATATAGATCGAGGGCGCTACATTTTAATATCTTAAGGTCTGCTAAAAGCAACAGTGCTAAAAGCTGACACATATGATTATATTATACGCTACGTGCACGCAATCGCCATTTTGGAATGAAAGCGAGGCTCTCCCCTCAGTGTGCGCCTCGCCTAATCGCGTAACGCGATGCATTACCTGCGTGAAACCACGACGAAGGGTGGCGTGAAAGTGCGTGATAGTGCGTGTCGAGGGGAGAGCCTCGCTTCTAGTGGTTCCATCTGTACCGTGCAAGTATCGTATCGTACATGTCGTATGACGCATGGTAAACTGTATTTGTCCGTTTTATGGAAGACCAGTAATCGATATAGAGGGCGCTATATGTTAATATCTTAAACTGACACATATGAACAGAGTATGACCTGAGACTAATATAGGTATATTAGTCTCAGGTATGACGCATGGTAAATCCAATTAGATCTAATGAGTGCCTTGAGTGACCGTCGGACGTTAACAAGAGGTTAGATTGGTAGGTATTAGAACAGATTAACACTTTCCACACGGCAGTCGTCTGCAGACGACAGCTCCAAAATGAATGTTGTTTTAAAAATGTCCACATTATTGAATCTCATCACCATGAGAAACGCATTACTACAATAAGTACAAACATGCCTAGTATTGTTTAAGTAATTCTTGAGATTAGACTTTGAAAGTTGGGAAAGGTTTCAGGAAAATCTGTTTGGTATAATGTTACAACTAATAGCCGCGTGGTAAGTGTTAAAGAAAGGAAAGAAAAGAAAGATTATTCAGTGACAGATTGTTCAGAAATGGGAGTTAGTTGGGGGGCTAAGGGATATTTTGGTTCAGTTTCTTCTAAAAAGCACAAAATTCGGCTCATATGTTGCTCATACCATACTCTTATGATTTATGATGGATGTCAAACTTTGAGCCTTCTGGGACAGCCTTTATTGGCCAATTCCATTAAATATGGCCGCCATACTGGGGGATCAAAAATCAAATTGCTTCAATTAAGCTGAAAATCATACCAAAGTCTTTTGTCTTATTACATGCTTGGGTAGATGCATCAAAATAATTATCCAAAAGAAGCCTGAAATCTGCGTCTGTTTAGTTCGAATTTCTTCGGCAGATGTTTAGCAGACGATGCCATGTTTGTTGTTACCGACCTCGTACTTGGCGTCACCATTTAATATAATCTGCACGAATAAAGCATCTAAACACTTACAAATGGTCATATTTATCGGAACCTGTAATAGTATGCAAAAAGATAATTAATTAATTCGATTCACAGTTATTTTCTGAACATTTTGACACCTTCTTTGTTGCGCTACGAGGTTGTTAGGCGGATTTATGGGCACTTGAGTGGCTTAAGGTCGAATTCAAAAGTTGCAAAAGCCCCTATTCAAGCAAGAGCGTTGTACTGTGACGAATATTAAAGATCAGCATTATTTTGGCCCGCTTTTTATAAATGATTTGTTTTCGCGCGTTGGATAAATCGATTGCGATGAACATCAGCATTCATTGTCAATAACAAAACAAAAGGGTCAGAGATCGGAGGCATAAATCAATAATTAATCAGTCATTAATTGTCATGGTTAAGTAAACAGAACAAATTGGTGTCTTTTGTCTTAATTTTGTCTGTGTGTGATGCTTGTGTGAGTTCCCTTCTGGAATTGGGGTGAATAGGAGCTTTTGCAACTTTTGAATTCGACCTTCAGCCACTCAAGTGCCCATAAATCCGCCAAACAACATCGTAAGAGGTGTCAAAATGCGCAGAAGAAAACGGTAAATCAAATTAATTAATTATTTTTTTGCATACTATTTCAATGTAGTCGTCTGCAGGCGACAGTTTCACAATTTCACAGGCACAGGTCCACTTCGATCAGTTCACCATTGGTGAACTACAGCTGTCCCAAAATGGTTAGTACCCATCGATGCCCAAAGTTCAATACATTTTTTCATTATCAAAGTCAATGAGATTAGATCCTATGCATGTTCTTCTATCATATTTGCTATGCTGTACCCTTTCATTATAATTTTAGATCATGAATATCGGACTTATTTTAATGAAGCTACACTCCATTGTGTAAAACATGGTGATTTCACCTTTTTGGCAAAGTGCAAAAAAATGTGTTTTGAAACAGCTTGTTTGAAAGAAACTATACATTCGTTTAATCTCTTGGCTGCTAATACCTTTGGTTCCTTTCTATTTTAAACTGCTGTTGTATCATATTGTTGTTCAAACCATTTATGCGTCTTCATTTTGATTCAATTTGAAGAGTGAAAATGGATTGTCACGCATGAGCGACCCCAAGCTTTGTTTCTATAATGAGCTAGTTTTTAGGCTAAACTTGAGGGACATTTTTACAGGTAAAGACGTAGTCATGGGTAATTAGTAGTGGCTTAGACTTCTTTTTCATATTGGGGATGCAATTTCCTACAAACTTGGAAAATGATTTAGGCCAAGTCCCTTAGAGTTTAGCCTCACGAAATCCATTCTCCAATGTGAAAATGAAATCTAAGCCACTGGTGATTGACCAAATACCACTTCATTTAGAAGTTCCTAAACACTTATGGTCACATTTTTTAACCTGGGCTACATTTGTGTTACATTGGTCATTTTCATGAAATATACATCATGTTTCGGTTTTGGTAGAATATATATAATTTTACATCTAAAGGGTATGAAACCATAGGGCCTATATATTTGAAAAGCTCATAATATAAGGATTGTAAATTTGGAAACTAGAAATCAAATATACAGGGTGACCTAAACATTATACAGGGTGTAACAATTAAAATGTTATACAAAATGATGATTTACTTTGTTTCTTCCACAGTCTAAATGCAGGACCTATATGAAGGCTATACATGTTTTTGTTGTATTGGAGTAAATTACCCATCCAGCGAAAACAATATTAATTAGTCAGCTTATTAGGAAGTATCTATACGGGGTGGTCAAAATACCCAATGTTAAATACTGAAAAAACACCAATTTAAACAAGTAATGAAATATATGATAATTCAGAACAAGTTTGAGTGACTATCGTTAAGTTTAACCATCACTATGTGATTATAAAGCATTGTTTCACACAGCAATTTAATATACAGGGTGTTTAAATTGTGCCATCAGTACGTACAATGGCGGATCCAGGATTAAAATTTACGGGAGTGACCAAGACCGGATTTTTTTAATTGGTACCCAAAAAGAAATCGTAAAAGGTGCCCAAATTATTCAGCCGCCAGCTCGTGAAATTCTGAGGGGGGGGGGGGGGGGGGGGGGGGAGGTCGTAAATGGTGCCCAAATCATTTTGCCGCCAGCTCATGAAATTCTGATGGGGCGATGTGGTTGTCCACAAAACCAGCAAAAATAGAATGGTAGAACTCGCAAATGTACCGACGGTACCTCATGTGTACCGACGAGCATTGGCCACCGCCTCTGAAAAAGGTACAGTGGTATACAAAAACGTGAGTGACGTGAGTATTATGTTGTCATATCTCATCCACTACAGTTATTGATAACATAACTCAACCTGCAATAGTGGGCATTTTAAAGTATCATAATAATATGCGTTGCATATAATCATGACAATTAATTACTTTGGCTAGTGCTAGTAGTACCAGTTGTAGTCATAGGTCTGAATGAAGGTCAAAAGAAACCAATTTGAGATAATATAGTGTTTCCTATCCATTCATGCAAATAGGACAATAAGATTTAGTCAGTTGTTGATTACTTTGTGTGGTAGAGCATGACATTGTATTCAATGGAATCATTTGCATACTTAGGACTTCTGTACCACATCGCTACCATTTGTCTGTTAGCCTGTTAGGACATTTTGAGTTTTAACAATTTTCCACCCATGTATTACATAGCAATCTCCTCCTCCTCCACTCCCTCCTCCTCCACTCCCTCAACCACCCCTGACTAATTATACTTAACGAGCTGTATTAATTAAAGCAAAAGTGATAGATTTTTTCTCTCTTCAGATTATTAAAGATATTAAATTGTCTTTAAGATAAGCCCAAACACAAGTCAATTTGATAGAGAGTTACTCAAATACAATCGCCTAAAGACAAAAAACCCTCTAAAATGTAACAAAACCACCTTTTTGTGGTGCCGAGGTTAAAAAACGTGACCTTATCAAATAAAACAATGCATGGGGTCACTCAAGTGTGACAAACTTCTTTTACCCGTTAAATTGAATTAAGGAGAAGAATTCTTAATGATTTGAACACCCATAACTAATAACAGTTACAACAGAAGGACACGCAAGATTAAATTGAGTAGACAAGAGATTATGAGAATACACAAGTTTCTTTCAAACAAGCTGTAATAGCACACACCCTTTTTTAGCACTTTGTCAAAAAGGTGAAATCACCATGTTTTACATAATGGAGTGTATCTTGAGTTTGATAAATCCGATATTCATGATCTAAAATTCTAATTCTAATCTCATCGATCTTGATGATGACAAAAATGATTGAACTTTGGGCATCGATGGGTACTAATCATTTGGTGACAGATGGAACAGAGTTTAAAAGATGTAGAAATCTCAACTTAAATAATTAACCATTCATAATCCATTAATATGCATGTTTATGTATACAGGTAGAACTGAACGCTGTGCGAACGTAGAGGGAGCCTGCCCGGTACCGACGGAGTATGTTGTTGGTAAGTTACAATCCAGAGGGTATGTTAAAGATTTGACGTGAATGCAACGTCAAAATGTATGCGAGATGTTTAGGTCTCGTCGCTCAACACATTTATCTACGACATATGATAACATGTATTTGGCCTAGGGGATATCAGAAACTTTTTCTCAGAACATTTTCACCCATGACCAACTTTTAGTGCGTTTGGCAGCCTCTAACCCAATGAACCCTTATATGGTCATTCTCTCTCAACTATGCCTTAGGGTTCCACGTGCCAGTCTATACTCATCCATTTCATCATACTTGAGTGCCGTAGGTACTAGATGTACAGTGTGACCTAAATAGACTTAGTAGGGTCAAACATGCTGATTCCGAGAGCAAAGGAAGGCTTTAGAGTGAATTTGGGTACATCAAGGTATTTAGAACAAAATGAGCTCCTATATTCCTCGCAAAGGTTTGGGCAACTCCCAGGAGACAGCAAAATCCAAAATGATCGCCTTCCGCCCGGCCATCTTGACATCTTCGTCACGGAATCACCATTTTTGACCATACTAACTATTATATACAGGGTGAGTCAAAAAGAAGTTTACCCGGATTGGTGATGTTTTAAAAACCAAACAAATGACACTCGAGAGTTCAGTAAAGCATATATTGAACAAGCATTCTCTCCTGCTTATTAGGAAAAAAGAATGACACAAATTGATCATTGCTAAGAGGAGTTATGCCTATTTTAATAAAGGTACTCATTTTACAAGCTGTCCACGGGATACTTGACAAAACAAATGTAAAGTAAGCATTTTAGCTGTGTATTTCCAACAAACATGAGCGCTTTCAGTAAAACAGGCATAACTTCTCTTCGGAATGCAATGATCAATTTGCTTTATTGATTTTCTCTAATAAGCAGCAGAGTATGTTTGGTAAATAAATGCTTTACTGAACTTTTAAAGGAGGTGTCTCGCAAGCATAAAAGTGTGCATTATATGTTAGAAAAATAACAATCGAGCCCAACTTTTGTAATTATATAGAACAAAACACCACACAATATGACAAAAACAAATAAAAACCGCAATCTCTCAACATGCACTTTTTAAAATTCGCGGCGATCGAAAGTCCCAGTGTCGATGATGTCATAGTTATACAATGCACATGCGCAAATTTTAGCACCGATACCCATGACGTCATCGACACCGGGACTTTCGATCGCCGCGAATTTTAAAAATTGCATGTTGAGTGATGGCAGTTTATATTCTTTTTTGTGACTAGTATGGTGTTTTGTTCTATATAATTACGTAATTTCGGCTCGATAATTATTTTTCTAACAAATAATGCTCAATGTTGTGCTTGCGGGACACTTCCTTTAAGTGTCATTTATTTGTTTTGAAAAACATCACCAATCTCGGTCAATAGGGAGGTACGCAGCTAAAATGCATACTTTACATTTGTTTGGTCAAGTATTCCGTGGACAGCTTGCAAAATGAGTACCTTTATTAAAATAGACATAACTCCTCTTAGCAATGCTCAATTTGTGTCATTCTTTTTTCCTAATAAGCAGGAGAGAATGCTTGTTAAATACCGGTATATGATTTACTGAACTCTCGAGTGTCATTTTTTAAAAATTTTAAACATCACCAATCCGGGTAAACTTCTTTTTGACTCACCCTGTATCTACACCTTGTTTTAACCTCTTAATTATATTTTGTTTACCATTAACCTGTTTCAGGATTCACCATTTTGAGTGCAGTCACAGTGACGATATTGGTAGTGATGGTTGTTTGGTGCTTCGCATGTGCCAGGAAAAAGCTTACAAAATCACAGAGTAGTAATGTTAATGATAATATTATTAATGTGGAGGAAACTGTGCTCCAAATACTTCCGGAGAAAGTTTAAACATCACAGAGATCATATGATAAAAATATTATTGTAATGGGTAGTTAAGACTAAGAGAAAAATATGACATTATCTTAATTTATGTATTTCTCACCCACATGTAAACAAAGTAGCTTGGACTACATGTATCTTACTATAATTTACGCAATGTTGTATATGACTATGTATGTATCCATAAAAGGCTCTTTCCATTTTTTAACTTAAAAGCCGTGAACGTTGTACTGATAAAAGATGATGACCCGAGACGGGTTAGAAGCTATAAATGGCTGAAACCGTCAGAATTTACAAGGGCTACGAAATCCGCGGGAACGCGGGAACGGCGTTTCACAGGCAGGGATTCATGGGTCTCAGAAAATAATCATAATATAAATGTCTATCTAGCCTGTTTGGTCAAACAATAATTAGAAGTCACTCTATATAATAGGACATAAACCAAGTGTATCACTTTCTTTTATTGAGCTTTTCAAGGTGTGTATAATATGTGCATGTTTAACACTTGTCACGCGGCTTTTGGTTTTACCATTATACAAAACATGTTTTTTCAGAAACCTTTCCAAACTGTCAAGGTCTTTCTCAAGGATAACGGAACCAATAGGTATGTTTGTACTTATTTTAATGGTGATTCCAAATATGATTATGAAATTCAGTAATTTTGACAAGTTTTGAAACATTTTTTGAAATTTTGGAACGTCGTTTGCAGACGCCTGCCGTGTGGACAGTTTAAAGGGTGCATATTTGAGGAAGATGTTCGATGCCATATTCTATCTTAATGAAAAAGCAAACAGTTGGTATCAAAATGTGGGTGAAGGTTTCCAAATGCTACCCTTTCTGCTGAACTGAATTGTTGGTAATGGTAGCAAAAATCGGAAATATTATGGGTATCAACCTTTTTCATAAATTTAGAAGGAACATATTTGAACATTTTTGTTCATGATTTTGGCTGATGATAGTCAGCTTGGATATGAATCATGGAACTGTAATCTAAAAGTTTGTCTGAAGACATATTCTACTCGGAAGGATTGGCTTGATCATTGATGTGACTCTCTCTACCAGGGCTCGCGTTCTTGCGCGTCATCGCGTCCTAGGACCCCTTATTTTCTTGTTGGACGATAATGGACGCGTAAGTTTACATATTGAACTTCAATAACGGGTCCCAATCGAAAATAAAGGGACCCCTTAAATCTGACGATGTATGGACGTGGAAACCTTAAGACATTCTGAAAATTGTCAATCTCCATCCTGTGCCTACATTTTAAATTTATTAATGTCCGTAAAAGATAAATACAACGCAAATCCTGTATTTTTAAAAGTTGTTAAACACACTAAATCGCTTCCGAATTGCTTCCGCAAAAGTTTCAAGCGATTTCCAAAACATTCTATATATAAGTATCTTCTACTGATTAACATGGACACGACATAGGTATATGAGTTACATGATCTTACGCTAGTGTGCGTATCTGTGTTAGCGACTGTTTGTCTCTAAAAAAAATTTTGACCATTTTCAAAGGCTCAAACTTCAGGACCCCTTATATTTCTGGGGGACCCCTTAAATTTAGTTTTTGCAGTCCTTAAAGGGTCCTGAAAAATGCAAATGGGACTCCTCACATTTTTGAGCCAGTGCTACCCCTGCAATCTCTACTCATCTTTGTATACCTTTTTACGCATTTTAGTACGAGGGTCGTTCAATAAATAATGAAAGTGATCATGGTATGGGATGCATGAGTGATTCTATTGAGGGATAATGTGATCGATATAAAGTATGAACCTTTGTCTTTCAAACAATACAGTTTTGGATTTATAAGTGTGAGCTATGACGTCATAGCATTGTCTCAAAGTAAGTACACTTGGGACACTGCTAAATCAGATATTTGGCGGGAAATTTGAATTGTTTGTATAAAACATGTGGTAAGAAGATTGCATAACATGACACCAGAAGCAGGTAAATCCCATTTTTTTCGCGTAAGTATGATAAAAAGACAATAACTTTAATCCCTGTGTAATTTGATATATGTAGTATAAGAGGAAAAAGTAAGGAGAGGCAATCAAATAAAATGTATACAAATATCAGTATTTCAAATAGCCAATTTTTAATGAAAAATGCCCAGTCAGGAATCACTAATATTTCGGAAAATCAAACAATTTAGGAAAAATCCAAGCAATTAACCAGTTTGGGAGATTCCATATGATAGCTAACTAATTATCTGAACTTATTCGCCTGGAACCTGCAGAAAATATGCGCATGCGCAGACGGCAGATAATTTTGAACAGGGCCACAAATGGCTAAAATCATGAAATTTACCAGATAAAAGCTTACTGTGCCTTCAAATTCTAATCAGAAATAATGAAAAATGCTTAAATCAATGTGTTTAAATATTGTGATAGTCAAAATAAAGATATAATAATAATAATAATAATAATAATAATAATAATAATAATAATAATAATAATAAAACGGTGCTTCTAAAGCGCCTCCCACCGAAGTCTCAAAGCGCTTAACAGATAACATAACAACACTGAAATTACATTACAATATAAGAAAAATACAATATGTGGATGAACATGCAAAAACATTGTAAACAGGGTAATAAATCATCAAAAGCAATTGTGAATAAGTGTGTCTTAAGAAAATGGATAAGAATTTTACAGTTCTTGATGTGAAGCGAAAGTTGATTCCAAAGTTCAGCTGAAGCATGACGAAATGAACGATGACCATAGTTAAAGTTGACACAGAGGCAATGATAAGTTGTTGTTTTGAAGCCGATCGTAAATTTCGAGATGGTTCGTATTCCTGTATGAGTTCTTGAAGATAAACCGGTGCCAAATTATGGATGCAATTGTATATATGTTAAAACAATGATTTTGTACATAATACGGTAGGATACCGGCAACCAATGAAGCTTCTGAAGTACTGGTGTAATGTGATGAATACCAATGTGATCATAATAACGAGAGCATGTAACAAGCCTCGCAGCAGAGTTTTGTATTCTCTGTAATTTTGCAATGTGTGAGTTCGGAAGACCATAAAGGAGGCTGTTACATTGATCAAGGCGACTCGTGATAAAAGCATGAATAAGTATTTCCGTAGATTTTTGATTGAGAAAATTCCGAATACGACCTATCTTGTATAAAGCAAACGAAGCTGAACGACAAATATTATTTACATAGACATTCATTTTAAGATCACTCTCGAAAATTACTCCGAGGTTACGTGCACTTTTTACAGGGTGTATGGGAACATTGGCAATTTCAACAGGTGATAAATGAGAAGAGTTTCTAAAACGAGATGTAATATGAATAACTTCAGTTTTGTCCTCATTTAATTTTAAATCATTAGCATTAGATCAGGCCTTGATATCATTAATACATCTTGGTGATCATTGAATGGTCAGAGTTTTTCAAAATAACATAAACTTGCGTATCATCGGCATATATCATTTTCCCGCAACCATGAGCTTCAATAAGATCTTCAAGTGGCGCGGTATACAAAGTAAAAGATAAAGAGCCGATCCCTGAGGAACACCTTCAAGTGGTACATGAGGTTTAGATAGCGAGTCATTTATGATAACAGATTGTGTACGATTCATAACATAAGTTTTAAACCAATTCAAGGTAGTGCCGTTAACACCATATCTATGAAATAATCGATCTAGAAAAACAGTGTGACTAATAGTATCGAAAGCTGCGGAATAATCTAAAAGAATTCAAACAGCTTCATTGCCTTGATCAACGGCTAACAATAAATCATTATATACACGTAAAAGAGCAGTTATACTTGAATGTATCAATCAAAGATGGCTGCCACCACCTCATTACTGCTATCTTTAGAGCTACTAGATATGTATCGTTAAAGTAATCGTGCCGATGACACACAAGTTTATATCATTTTTGACAAGGATGACCACTCATCCCTCATCCCAAAACTTGAAACATGCATCAATGCTATTAAACTGTGGTCAACTGCCAATGATTTGAAACTTAATGATGATAAAACTGAGTTTCTCCATATTTCATCCCGATTCAGAAATTCATCTCCTTTGAAACATGTTCAAATCTGTGACTCTTTGATTGAACCAGTAAAGAGTGCTCGCAATTTGGGAGTCATTGTTCAGAATGATTTGAAAATGGATGTCTTTGTCAAAAACATATGCCGTTCTGCTTCATTTGCTCTGTATCGTATTGGACAGATTAGAAAGTTTCTCGACAGAAAATCAACTGAAATGCTGGTACATGCATTTATTACATGTCGCTTAGATCAATGTAACAGTCTTTTACACGGCCTTCCAAATTCGCAGATAAACAAGCTTCAAAGAATTCAGAACTCTGCTGCAAGATTAATCACTCTTTCACGCAAACATGATCACATAACTCCAACTCTCCGTGATCTGCATTGGCTGCCTATCAAGTATCGTATTGTGTATAAAATATTACTTCTGACTTATAAATGTCTTCATGGTACTGCGCCAATCTATCTTCACGATCTAATCAAACAATATACACCTTCACGCAATCTTCGTTCTTCATCTCTATCGCGTCTTGTCTGCTCTTCAACGTCCACTCAGTATGGTCAACGTTCCTTCTCTGTGTCAGCTGCAGAACTCTGGAATAATATTCCACTTCATGTGAAAAATGCAGAGACTATATTTCAGTTTAAGAAATCCTTAAAGACTCATTTGTTCACAAAGGCTTTTTAATTGTAGTCCATATCCATGTATTTGTTTGTTATTATGTTTTTATGTTAAAGCGCTTAGGGATCTCGATGTTAGGCGCTATACAAATATGGTTATTATTATTATTATTATTATAATTTCAATGGTTTGAGGAAATTTTATGAACAGCTCCTCTTGAAATCCCCACTATCATTGCTTTACATCCCACAACAATTTACTAAATTATAATCCCTTCATTGTTCGTTATCCTTTGTTGTTATATGGTATATTATTGCGGATTTTGCTAAATAAAAGCGCATTTGAGATGGCCCCTTCTTGTTTGTATTAAGGAATTCAGATCTAGAAAAGAGTGTCAAGCAGAGATAAGTGTGTGTTCTAACTATGTGCCAAGTGATCTATTTTTATGCTTGCATTGCCGAGATATACGCAAATGTATCAATCAACCCATTTTCAACATATTACATATCCAGCCAAATAATTGACAGATTTCAGTCAGTGTCTGAAACCTATTGTGTTTATGTTAATGACATTACATAACCAAAGGTATCTAACAATCCAAAAGTGTATTGTTTGAAAGACAAAGGTTCATACTTTGTATTGATCACATTATCCCTCATTAGAATCACCCATGCATCCCATACCATGATCACTTTCATTATTTATTGAACGACCCTCGTACGTGTCCTTTTTATGTTATTTTGGTATATGCAGTGAAACGCAGCGCCATGAGCGTCGCTTGCGGCCGATACCGCCTCTCTATAAATTACATGTACCATTATCATGATAATGATTATTATTTTGAAATTAACATCATTATTTTTATACGACGTAATAACAAAGTATGTTACATACAGCCATAAGTTTACAGGTAATTGATGTATGCTTTGGGTTTTGTCATATTTATATGCTTTTAGATGTGTACAGTGTACAGATTACAAATCGGAAATAAATTGATTTGAACACGGTATTCAAGCTTGTTTTATGCCTTTTTTAAACTTAGATTTGTTTTATTCAAAATTTGCATCTAAATGATATTCAATTCAATTTTAATTTATTCAGCAATCTTAATATATCTATATAATAATACGCTACTCTCTGTCTGTCTGTTTGTCTGTGCGCGCTTTTTCGTACGTGTCCTTTTTATGTTATTTTGGTATATGCAGTGAAACGCAGCGCCATGAGCGTCGCTTGCGGCCGATACCGCCTCTCTATAAATTACATGTACCATTATCATGATAATGATTATTATTTTGAAATTAACATTATTTTTTTTATACGACGTAATAATAAAGTATGTTACATACAGCCATACGTTTACAGGTAATTGATGTATGCTTTGGGTTTTGTCATATTTATATGCTTTTAGATATGTACAGTGTACAGATTACAAATCGGAAATAAATTGATTTGAACACGGTATTCAAGCTTGTTTTATGCCTTTTTTACTTAGATTTGTTTTATTCAAAATTTGCATCTAAATGATATTCAATTTAATTTTAATTTATTCAGCAAAATTAATATATACAAATAATAATACAATATGAAGGAGAGGCTAGGAGCCCTAGTGGAAACCCTGATAGATGGGCTTACATAATGGGGACCCTTTACACAAAATAGAATGGTAGCAAATAGAGAACTTTGAGAACAGAAAAACACGAAACAAGATTATACAGAACAGCACAAAAAGCAATATATGACAAAGACACAGTAACAAAAAGAGAACAAGACAGAAATGTATACAGGCTTTTTAGCACACCTAAAATTCCGCCTAATCCAAGCTTAACCATGTCCCAGTTAACCGCCAGATTAAAACTTGTTCTAGCGTATCCAGTTGTCATAATACTTGAAGTTAGTGTATGATTTTGGTACTAATCTAAATCCTTCTCACACAAAAGCAACAAGCAAAAAGAGCTGGCTACATTTACCATGTGTACCCAAAATCCCACACAGGTGCTTTTCTCCATCCCATAATAATTAACTTTGACCATTAATAATGGTAATAAAAGTAATAACACTAATAATCTGATACTAATTTTGGAAACAAGTGTACTTTAAATTCCAGATAGTGGTATACCAGTATCGTTCAATACTGGAACAAAAAGGTCGCCAGTATCGGTCAATACTGGAACGATTTTACTGTTCCAGTATTGGGCGATACTGGAATACCAAATTGGGTACCAGTATCGAGCGATACTGGAATGTTTTTATGTTCCTGTATCATGCGATACTGGTATACGTGATATATGTGAGAATTGTCCCAGTAGTTCCAGTATCGTTCGATACTTGAACATTTTATATGCACCAGTATCGGCTGATACTGGAACATTGACTTTGCACCAGTATTGAACGATACTGGGCGTTGCAGTATCGTACGATACTAGTACAGTCTAGAATCTGGGACCTAGAGTACAATTTTCTCCAGATTTTAACCACTCTGTCAATTACCACTACCAAATCTAAGGCAAAAGACTAAGTCAAAGGGATCAATTTGTTTCTGTTTAATTACTTTTGAAATATTTAACTTCATCGAATATAATTCGATGTTAAGTTAGAAAATAGGAGATTCATTTTAGTGCATTTTATTCATTCAAAAACACCCTATATACTTGACCTTTAAATCGACAAAATGAGATTTCAAATAATTATAAGGTTTGAGGAAATTGCATACGACGTTGACATTGACATGCCATACTCCCATTTACTGTTAAGGCTTTGAATGATTGAAGCAAACCATGCCCCACCCTGAAGCTTCCCAAATGAAATGACACACTCTATGTAAACTCTATGTTTATATACACAAGATAGTGAGTCATATGCCCCTCCCCCATGATCACTGGCCTGAACCATGGAAGTCCATGGTCGAACGAAGCGTTGCAGGAATAGGAATAGAGTAACTGAACTAAGAATTCATTTATGACGCACAATAAGCCTAGAGTATATCATCCGTGTATTATCAGGTGATATATCCTTTCTTCTTAAGGATCTATGACAAGGTACAATCAGAAATATCATTTAAAGCACGGCGAACCACCGGACATACTACAGGTGGAATAGATACAAACTCCCGATAAATAACTCCAAGATCTTACTGGCTGATACGAGGAGAGTTGAAATTCAGCGACTCGAGTGGACGAGTGGCAAGGTATGTAGGCCTACTCGATGTGTTTATGGAAAATAAATTTAGACAAGCAATTTATTAGAGAATATGTTCGTAAAAAGTTCGTAGCTGCGCGTTTTGCTGTGTACACGGTGTTTATACAGCTACGAACTATATTTTTTTTCATTCTTAATTAGTTTATTGATTATTTTTTTATCTTTTATCACAAAAATAACGCTTTTTGTTAGATTTATCTTAATCAAACAACAACACATTTCCCCCTTCTGAAATCGGCGAATCGCTTAGTTGGCGGAAAGAACGTGATTATTTAAAGCACGAAGTTTGTAAACGGCTCGCGGGATTCGCGGGACTGGGCATTTTTTCAATGAAAATTGGCTAATTGATATTTGTATACTTTTTATTTAACTGCTTCTCCTCAGTGGCGTGTCGTGTCAATTGAGATTGCCACTGGCGGTTCATTTGACAAGAG
The DNA here is from genome assembly GCA_035610835.1 of Ophiura sarsii. Classification (NCBI taxonomy): domain Eukaryota; kingdom Metazoa; phylum Echinodermata; class Ophiuroidea; order Amphilepidida; family Ophiuridae; genus Ophiura; species Ophiura sarsii. The sequence goes on from CM069447.1 coordinate 71,101,336, forward strand.
GTATCATGGAATTATGATGGTCAAAAGTATATACACAGACCAAAATATTAATTCGCGCGCTATTATGTCGGTTCACTTTCATTTCTAGCCCCCCGAAAATGAAAAACCTAGCTACGCCACTGCTTCTCCTTACTTTTCCCTCTTATACTACAAATATCAAATTACACAGGGATTAAAGTTATTGACTTAGGTATCATAATCATGCAATCAAAACGGGATTTACCTTCTTCTGGTGTCATGTTATTCAATCTGCTTCTCACATGTTTCACACAAACAATTTCCCGTCAAATCTGATTTCGGCAGATTCGGATTATTTTGGAGGCACGTGCCAATGGCATCCCGTAACTGTCATTGTCATTCTATTCTATCATCCGTCATTTTTAGCATTATTCGTTTAAAAAAATAAACTATGTAAACTTCATTATACATTTTAAAAATAGGAAACACAAACAACATTGAAAAAACACAATTATGAGTGTCCGTGTTGTGCAGCAACATGTGTGTAGTAACGTTTGGTAATAAGGTTGAGGGGTGATGGGATTCTAAGATATTTCTAATCATGCTAGCGTTGTCGCTATTCAATTTACATGGTTTAAGAAATGACCCTTTTTAAATGGTTGCGCGACTTTTGGGACACCCATGCCTGTAGGCCTATGTGACTACAAACATCCATCGTTGGTGTCATCGTCCCCCCAATATTCGAGTCGTGTCGGTCGAAATTTCCACTGTCGGTTATCGAAAGCTCGTTTTTTCGCGCTGGTTATAGGAACACCACGTCTTATCTATACGGTTACGGACGGCAATGGATTTGCCTGTAGGCCTACCTGCACCTATGGATAAGTTGGGCCGGGGATCCAGGGTGCAGGGAACCAGCATATCCCCTACACTGTTATGACGGTAGCTGACATGATAGCTCACGCATAAAGCAACTACCGTTAACTCGTGCCAATTATCAGTCAACTGAATGGTTACTTTATTGGTAAAATTAACATATGAAAAGTAGGTACGCTGTCGCTTGAAATACCCCAGCTCGAGTCTTTTCCGGCCACTAACCATGCAATTACGTCTCATGATGGAAAATTACCCGAAGGACAGTCAAGTCGTCAAAGTATTCAAAGTGACCAGATGCGTAGAACGTGCAGCATTGACCTAAAAACATTACTTGGGTCAAGGCAAACCTGGCACAAACATTTGGTAAAGTGGCTATGCGATATGCGATTTAAAAATAAAATAAAGCAAAAACAACTATGTAAAACGCGGAAATTCTTTTTTTGGTCAAAGTCGGTGACGACTTAGACATTTGAATTCGGATTCAAGTTTTGAGGTGGAGTCTATGAATTGCTTTTATGTATTCTAAATCAGTATTTTGTACCCAGATGTTTTCTCACCGAACTATTTCTCGATTCACTAAAGGGATAGAGCTCCATAGGGATATGTACAAAAACACTGATATAACATATTGAAAACTTTAGGGGTATTAAACGCAAAAAGTCCCATATGAAATCAACCTACGCTTCGTGATCCTATTCACCACACGCTGTGTACTATCGGGGCTCTGGGACTCTTCCATTGCACTCAATGGGGTGAAGTAAACAATACACACACTAATGCCGCTTGAACATTTCACCATAAACATTTATTTGTAACCAATAAAACAATTCAGCAATATTGCAACGTCAAATGTTAATACAACAATTAACGTGAGGTATTGTTACCATTTTTAAATGACGAACTACAGCTGAATAGATAATGAAATATACTTTTACACCCCTGTAGCGATAGTTCCGCGACCCAAGCATGTGGATCGATGTCGTATTGTATGGGTATTGTGTTGTATTGATTCACTGACCAAAACCAAGATTTTGCCTAAAATAGTCCTGATTGGTGGGAAAAAACGCGGGTAGTTCCTTTCAACCAATCATATTATATTTAACATCAATCTCTGGGGAATTTTGTCTAGTATTCTGACGTAAGCGTAATTTTCGATCAGACGCTTCCATAAATTTTGCCATTGAATTTAGTACACCGACCCACGTAACATGGACCTAAATCAGGCTATTTTGTCAATGCGTGGCATTCTTTTCTGCTAAAAGTGTAATTTTTATTTGGGAAAACGCGGGTTTATCTCAAATTTTAAATTGTAAGTGTTTGGTATTTTATTGAAGCCTATACTATTTACTGCACTATACCGAGCGTAATTGTAAGTTAAGTTGTCTCACTTGGCAGTGATGATCAAAGAAGTTTCGATGTGGCAAGGGACAAGCTCAAAATTACGTGCTTAGTGAGGTAATTAGGTTTGCGTTGAGCAGATGCACCAAAGTTTTCAATATGAACTCTGTTTTAGACCACTTAATTGCAAAATTGGACCTTGTAGAGTGATATTTTCTTAAAGATGATCACATTATCTCACCAAAAAGTGCAAAAAATAGGTAGGTAAACCTGCTCGATTTTCCAAAATACGCCCATGGAGTTGACTACATCTCTGACGAGCTTGGAAATGTCGCCGTAATTGCCAACGTTTCCAGTAAAAAGCACACATTTGAAAGATCTCTCAAAATATATCTAGATGATATTCACAGTCTGAGTCAGGGTGCATGTAGGTGATGTTAATCATAATTAATCAAAAATCCTAGGCATTTACGCAATTATATTATTACTGTCAAGTCTTTTTAATTGAGGATTTTGCCATGCATAGTTTCCGATTCCCATTTTAAACAACGCCCTTAACGGTATAGGGAATACCCCATTTAGTGTAGTGCACCCTAAAGCTGTCATTGATTAAGAAACTTAACAACGCAGATATTGCATGTTGGAAAAACATCCCATCGCACTATATAAACAAGTTGGGTATTGGTATGAATTTTAATTTTAATTGTACATTTAAGTAGCTTAACAACATGCGTCATATTATTATGTTAAAGAGATTGCCTTCAATTTAATATAAGCTATTTAAAATCTGGTTTGACACTAAGCAAGTTATAATCAAAGAGGATATTGCACCATGTCTTAATCAAGTTGTGTGGAATAATGATGTTATCCAATTGAAAAAGAGGCTGATCAGTTTGTCACGGACGGACATGTCACGGACGGACATTTTTAAATGGATTATTAACACAAACTACTTGCACTTATTCAAATATTTATGTATTATGTTGAAGGGTGTCATCAACTTCATTGACATTTATTAAAATGTTTGTGGGTGTGATTTGTTACTAAAAGAGACACAGTTAAATATTTGCGTCACGGATGGACAATATGTTAACCTTAAACTGATCAGCCTCAAAACAATACACTATTCTTCATAGACTAGATTAAGTAGGAATTAATGATAAGGGTGTCGTAATTTTACAGTATATGCTTTCCGCAATGCGCTCCCCATTGATTAACACAGATTCCTGATGACAATGCCACGACTCCTGACAACAACGGAGAAGATGTTTATTTTAATTCAGTCTCTATTGATACTTGTACAAACAAAAGTTTTGGAAAAGCCATGATTAAAGGAAGGGTCCCGCAAGCACAACAGTGAGCATTATTTGTTAGAAAAATAATTATCGAGCCGAAATTACGTAATTATATATAACAAAACACCATACTAGTCACAAAAATTAAATAAAAACTGCCATCACTAAACATGTAATTTTTAAAATTCGCGGCGATCGAAAGTCCCGGTGTCGATGACGTCATGGGTATCGGTGCTAAAATTTGCGCATGTGCATTGTATAACTATGACATCATCGACACTGGGACTTTCGATCGCCGCGAAATTTAAAAAGTGCATGTTGAGAGATTGCGGTTTTTATTTGATTTTGTCATAAGTGTGGTGTTTTGTTCTATATAATTACAAAAGTTGGGCTCGATAGTTATTTTTCTAACATATAATGGACACTTTTATGCTTGCGGGACACCTCCTTTAACACCTCCTCACGCATTTCTGGCCACTGAGGTTCCCCAATTACTTCAATTTGACCGACATTTGGCTCGCCACTCCACAGTGCACCGATGAATCGAGGTTGATCTGATTAAATTGGAAAATCCTCCACAATATTTATCCCACCAAAGTACTTTTATATAAGATGGCTAAAGTAGATAATAATATTTGTCACATGCAATGTAATTGACTATATCGACCATTTCTTTTTCAAATGTAATAGAGTTAAACAGCTATGGTTTTACGCTAGTCAAGTAATTTCGCGTAAACTGTGTAGGCTCCATGTTTTGTATTAACCACTAAAATTGTTATATTCAACTATCACAATAACATTTATGACTACATGTATTATGTATAATGATTTGAAATTTATTAACCACATCATCGCCGTTGGGAAACTACATACGCAAGTTTAGATATGGCAACCATCAGAATCTTTTATTCCTATTTGAAAAAGAACTCCGTCTTCGTAGACTGATTTCACTGTAATAACTATGTCATGTATATGGTCACGCGTTATGAACTCGCCTCCCAATAGGGTGGTGCCGTTACATTTTCTAGCTTTATGCTCTCATTTTCCTCAAATATTTTTAAAACCACAAAAGCTATCTCAACAAATTTGGTATCATTTTAAAGCCCTCCTAACAAGCTATCTGCCTGCCAAATGGCATTGGTATAGCTAATACAGAAAGGGAGATACAGCTGTTTGATGTTTGGGGACCAGGGGTGGTGCTGCTGGAAGGGGTGCCGCCTGTACAAACTCAATGGGGATAATCCCATGCTTTGTTCTTTTTCAAATAACTAGTCATCCCCTAATGTTAAAAACACAATTTTGGTCCCATTTCAAAGGATATTTAGTAGTCTTTAAGTATGTGGTTCAACAGACTTGTCAACTATTATTAACAACTAATTAATTATGGATAAGACAATGATCATCAGCTTTCTTCCTATTCGCTACACAGTCAACATGAATAATCAGCCTCAATTTACCGGATTTATAAAAATGACTATAACAGAAAAAGTTTTCAACCTATGATAGCAAAAGTATACATTTTTGGAAAGCTTGTAACTAGAGGAATTCAGAAATGCAGTTTATATCAGAGACGGGTTCATCCTTAAACCAATAATTCTGAAAATTCTAAAAATATATAGAATAAAAATTGGAGATATTCACTAGCCGGTTTAATTACCATACCGACATAGTAACTTTGACAAATATATATCATCTAATGGGTAATTTCATGAGGAATTCAAATATGTAAAAAAAATAATGATAGGGTAGGTATAAAAAATATATGGATCTCAAATTAAAAATTAAAAAACTCTGATATTTTCCGAACATTTCCGATCATACCATTTTAGCTCTTGGTCGTACTATAATTTTAATGGCATATTTGGTTTCCTCATGCAATTTCCCTTCAGAAAATGTATACTTTTACTACCTCAGGGTTACTACCTTAGGGGGGTATACAAGCAAATATAAATGTGTAAAGTTAAAATCATGATGCGAAAGCCAAAATCCGTTTGTAACGCGAAAGGAGGCGAGCTTAAAACACATGACCATATCAATTATGTCGTGATATTAAATGTAACTCAGTGTTTTTAATCGATTGTCACATTGTACATACTTGCTATTATTATTAATATTTGGTAAATATTGATGTTATTGTGTAATTACATTATGTATCATTGAATAAAGAATTATAAGAATAAAAATAATAATAATAATAATGTATCCAATGTGAAACATGATTTTGCAGTCATGAAAAATATAAAAATTGAGCGTGAACTACTAATGATCATATTTAGCAATTTTTAATGTGTCATAAGAAGAAAAACGATCTATTCATTTTGGAGCTTTCATTATCAATTTGTCAAATTTCAGCTTTGGCCACTTTGTGAGAGAACTCTTTTATAATCGTCATTCAGTGTGTGATTTAACGCTTTCCACGCGGCAGGCGGCTGCAGACGACATTCCAAAATTTCACAAAATGTTTCAAAAATGTCAAAATTATTGAATTCTATTACTATATTTGGAATCACCATGAGAAATGCATTGCATTAAGTACAAACATGCCTTGTATTGGTTCAGTAATCTTTGAGATAGAACTTGAAAATTATGAAAGGTTTCTGAAAAATCTGTTTTGTGTATGGTAAAAATAATAGCCGCGTGGAAAGTGTTAACATAGTCAATGAAATCAACACAGGGTGTCTCAAAAAGTATTGCAACGCTCCATTAGGTGATCGTAACTTCCCAAATAAAAGTTACAAAAGAACTATTAAAACGACACAAAAAAGGCAAACTAGTTCGCTAGAATTTGAAGAAAACCGCGTTTGATTCGGATTAGTAATTACGAAGAAATGGGCGATTACGTAGAAGTAGTCGAAGAACAGTTCCATCCAAGTTTGTGAATTCACGAAGTATGCAGATTCTTTTTGCGTAGCGGGTGTTCACTTACTTATTCTCTGTTCAAATAGCCAGCACTGTTGAATAGTTTTCTTCATATCATTAAATTACTGAGTAATAATAGATTGTGACATTCGCAACACCCATGAGATAAAAACAATAAAACTCATTGTAAGGAGAGATATTACGATTGACTCTTTTAATCTTAAGAGAATTATAAAGTCTCTAGAGAAAGTGAATAAGATGGTTGAATTGGAGTTCAGACTATTTCAAGTCTAATCGGACGGTTTTTTAAACGTGAAAAATCCCGATAACTTTGGTGGGCAATACTATGTTAAACTTAGTTAGTTAACAACTGACATATTATCATTTAGAATAAAAGAAAAAAGAGAATAAGAACAAATGTAATGATTGTTATCTTTGAGAGAGAAGTGTTGATTAATTGTTTGTCTGTGCTGTCTCAATCACTAAATATCAGCAAACTTGGATGGAAGTGTTCTTTGACTACTTTTGCGCAATCGCTTATTTCTTCGTAATTACGGAACCGAATCAAACGCGGTTTTCTTCAAACTATAGCCAACTAATTTGCCTTTATTTTGTCGTTTCAATCGTTCTTTTGTAACTTTTATTTTGGAAGTTACGATCACTTAATGGAGCGTTGCCATTTTGTTTGAGACACCCTGTATAATCTACATAGGGATGACTTCAAAACTCAACCGGCGGTGACTGCCGGTTGACCGCCGGTTCCTCCCGGTTCTGTGCGGTTGGAACCGGTTTCTATTGTTCTACCCAATGCATAGCGGTCCAAGAACACTGAACCACCGGTCAACCGGCGGTTGAATTTGACGTCACCCCTACTAAATGTGAATAGTAAGTTTAAACTAGAGTAGAAGTACATATTTGTATCCATATTATTCATGACAAACCACAGAATATTTAAATTTTAGATGTATTTTAAACAATACCGGGTGGTTCAAAAAAAAGTTGACCCAAGTTCAAAGTAATTTTTCAACCACATTTAAAGGTTCAGAGAGTTTATGTTTACTTAGTCTTAATAATCAGTAAGTTTTGCAATTATCCTGTAAAGATGGCACGTTTAGCTTGTTTGGTTCTTCAGATATGATTCATTACAGAAAACATGTACAAAACTGACTTGTCCACGGGAGCGTCATTTAGTTTTTGTCTTAAACAAAACAGCATGCTCTAGTTTCAGAATTGAAAAGCCCGCCCTGACAAAGTATCCCAATCTCTATGCTAATGTACCATTCACACATTTAACAAAGAAACGTAGATACGTAGGTAATGTCAAGCACCAGACAGATGTTTCATGTCTCCTTTTTTCTTTTTCTCCTATTTTTACAATTTTTGACCAATCGTGGGCAAGTCCACTTTGTGCATTCCATCTCTACTAAAGGACACTCCCGTGGCCAAGGCAGTTTTGTGCATGCTTTCTATAATGAACCATATCTGAAGAACCAACCAACATAAATGTACCATTTTATCAGGATAATTTCAAAACTTACTGCTTATCAAGACTAAGTAAACAGAAATTCTCTGAAACTTTAAATGTGGTTGAAAAATTACCTTGAACTTGGGTCAACTTTTTTTTGAACCACCCGGTACATTGACGTATCCAATAGTCATCATTGTAAACGAAAATACACTTTTTCAGTTGAGAGTCCCAATTCTCGTTCAAAAGTGGCCAAAATGCCGGGCCTGTGTTAATTTAACATTAATATTCTGACCGTCTTATAGCTAATCTAGTCGTCGTCCCTGAGCGCACAGGCATATCGTTTTTTAAAATGTTCAAAAAATGTTCACCAAACTTGTTTTCACTGCAGCTTCTACCTAGCCATAAACACACTACTACTTTTTGCAAAGATGGACATCGACACAATACTGCACTCCATAGAGAGTAATGCCATTGAGATTGTGAGATTTGAACAAACAAATGTCCACGGTATGGCCATTAGTAGGGAGATACCAGCACGTCACTTCCGGAAGAAAGCCGAAGACGGTGTGTACTTTGGGATAACTCAATTCACTCGTGATCCTAAAGCTAGGCAACTTCCAACAATAGGTAAGTAGAATTCTTGCACCGTGCCAGACCAGCAAGCCGAGCCCAATAAGTTTGCCACATCACGTAGCTTAATTATATCATCGTCAAAAAGAAGTTTACCCGGATTGGTGATGTTTTATTAAAATTTAAAAAAATGACACTTGAGAGTTCAGTAAAGCATATATATAACAAGCATTCTCTCCTGCTTATTAGGAAAAAATAATGACACAAATTGATCATTGCGAGGAGGAGTTATGCCTATTTAAATAAAGGTACTCATTTTGCAAGCTGTCCACGGAATACTTGACAAAACAAATGTAAAGTAAGCATTTTAGCTGTGTACTTACCTACAATTAATGCCCTGCCTTTCAGTAAAACAGGCATAACTTCTCAGGAATGATCAATTTGCTTCATTGATTTTCTCTAACAAGCAGCAGAGTATGTTTGGTAAATAAATGCTTCACTGAACTTTTAAGTGTAATTTATTTGTTTTGAAAAACATCACCAATATCGGTCAATAGGGAAGTACGCAGCTAAAATGCGTACTTAACATTTATTTGGTCAAGTATTCCGTGGACAGCTTGCAAAATGAGTACCTTTAATAAAATAGGCATAACTCCTCTTAGCAATGATCAATTTGTGTCATTCTTTTTTTCCTAATAAGCAGGAGAGAATGCTTGTTAAATATATGCTTTACTGAACTCTCGAGTGTCATTTTTTAATTTTTAAAACATCACCAATCCGGGTAAACTTCTTTTTGACTAGCCCTGTATATATACACCGTATGCCCAACTACGATCATTACTCTCGACCTTCACAAGACATGTGTACTATATACACCGTGTGTCCCGCTACAGTACGTATGTCATTACTCTCGACCTTCACAAGACATGTGTACTATAATACACCGTGTGTCCCGCTACAGTAAGTATGTCATTACTCTCGACCTTCACAAGACATGTGTACTATATACACCGTGTGTCCCGCTACAGTAAGTATGTCATTACTCTCGACTTTCACAAGACATGTATATACTATGTATATACTATATACATATGCCCCGCGCGCTACTATGTCATTACTCTTGACCTTCACAAGACAAGTGTACTATATACACCGTATGCCCCGCTACGGCCGCTACTATGTAATTCCTCTCGGCCTTCACAAGACATGTGTACTGTATAATACAATGTATGCCCCGCTATTCTGTCATTACTCTCGACTTTCACAAGGCATGTACACTATACACTGTATGCCCCAGTTTAATCGGCAATAAACTCAATAGAAACAGAAAGGCGATTAATTTTAGCGGTTTGCGCCGTGAACCGTGTCACGCTGGGTTATACACATTGTTAAGCAATCTTTTTCAAGTGCGGTGGCATTGTTTGGTATTACAAAAGGTCGAATGTCGTGGCCCATCGACTAAGATCGATACACTTAGCGGTAACTTTTCGCGAGTAGAAACAGGGGGGATTTAAAACTGACCGATTGAAACTTAGCGTTTATTAGCGTTTACTTTTTGCAGTGCCCCAGCAGAAAAACGCTCGAGGTATCATTAATTATTCGACATTTCAATAGAGAAGATAATCCCTGTACTAGAAAATCTTTGATAGATGTGACACTGTGTAATTTAGTAAACATCTATAGTATACCCCGTTCTCATAGAGCGTGTTTCTGCTGGCACTGCAAAAAGGAAACGCTAATAAACGGATTAAGATCGCTCAATTCAAAAGCCGTGTAGCATCCACACTGTAATGAAACAACTTAATCAAAATTAATGAATAAAACGTCTCTCTCGTGCGTAGTACATTATCGATTTGAAAACATGTAAATGAAACGGGGTATACATGTTTACTAAATTACACAGCGTTACATCTATCAAAGATTTTCTAGTACAGGGATTATCTTCTCGATTGAAATGTCGAATAGTTAATGATACTTTGGGCGTGTTTCTGCTGGGGTTGCAGTAAACGCTAATAAACGCTAAGTTTCAATCGGTCAGTTTTTTAATCCCCCCGTTTCTACTCGCGAAAAGTTACCGCTAAGTTTATCGATCCTAGTCGTGGGCCACGACATTTGACCTTTTGTAATACTAAACAATGCCACCGCACCTGAAAAAGATTGCTTTACAATAATGTGTATAACCCGGCGTGACACGGTTCACGGCGCAAACCGCTAAGAATCGCCTTTCTGTTTCTATTGGGTTTATTGCCGATTATTGCCGGTTCCAAACCTGGTTTGTGAAGGTTTTTGAGATTACCAAAAATACCGATTATTGCCGGGTTCTGCCTGTTTCTACTGGGCAAACTTTAGCGTTTATTAGCGGTTTCTTCCCCCAGTAGAAACACGCTCAAGGAGACAAGTTTATTCATGGAGATTAGTAAGTCTTATTGGGCTATTCCGTTAATCCATAAACCCCTTATTGAAGACATTAACTCAATCCATAAACGTTTACTTTTTGCAGTGTTCCAGCAGAAACACGCTCATAGTTTCAAAGGAAATACCCACTTGTTTTGTGTAGTCAGTCCTGGTCCACTGTGGTCCTGGACAGTGTCACCACGTTTAAGAGCCTTTCTTTCATTTTTCGACATTTTTTCAGATTATGGAACGGGTGACGTCCTCTGCTTTCCTGACTTAGACACATTTGTTGTATTACCATGGTGTGAGAATACCGGCCGTATTCTTTTAGAGCCAACTCTTGATGGTAACCCACTACCCTGGCATCCACGTACTTTAGCGAGACGACAAATTGACCAACTCAAAGACATCGGGTATTCGCTTTTTTCTACCCATGAGATAGAGTTTTCCTTGCTACATCGTGATTCTAAGACGCCAATTGATTACGATAGGAGATACAATGCTACACTTCGTAATAATCAAGACATGAAGTTCACTTATCAGGTGAACCGACAACTGCCCAAAGTTGGAGTGGATATTGAGTGTCTAGAATCTGAATCGGGACCGGGACAGCAGGAATACACCTACGCGCCGGCATTTGGCATACGGGCTGCTGATAACGCTCACACGTTCAAAATGAGTGTGAAAGAAATTGCTCTGCAGCATAACTACATTGCTACGTTCATGACGTTGCCGTTTGAGGAGGACGCAAATGTTGAAACCAATTACAATTTGAATAGTATACACTTAAATCATTCCTTATGGGATGCGGAGGGCAAAGTTCCCCTTTTGTATGATTCCAATGAAACCCATTCCATCTCTCAGGTGGGTCAACACTGGATTGCAGGACTGTTGGAACATGGTCCCGCTATAACTGCACTCATGTCCCCGACAATCAACTGTATGCAAGGGTTCTCGAGGGACAAACCTACTGATGTTATACCTCGTGCTGCAACATGGGGTATTGATAATCGGGCAGCATTAGTGCGGGTAAAGACGAATGGCCCCAAAGGCACATATTTCGAAAATAGACTCGGTGGTGGCCTGAGCAATCCGTATATTACGTTAGCCGCTACTGTCGCTGCGGGATTGGATGGTATCAAGCGCAAATTGCCTTTACCAAAGCCCATTACAGGAGTTGATCAACCACCAGGAACCGCATTGATTCCTACTAATATGAAGGAAGCGATGAGGGCTTTTCTCGACGACAAAATCATTACGGAATCTCTTGGAAAAGAGTTTACGGATCTTTTTGTGGCGTGTAAAGATCATGAGATGAAGTTAGAAGAAGAAGCAAAAGCAAAAGGCGATACAAATTGGGAACGTGATTTATATTTGGAGTATATTTGAATTTTTGATTTGTATTTGGAGTAGCCTATACAGTCATCAAAAAAAGTAACTATACAGATAATAAACGGGCTTCTAACGCTTAAAATATATATCCTACTTAAAAATATTAAACTATAAAGTTGTTAAGAAATTTGTCTTCTTTAATATGAAATATTGCACGCTAAGATCGGGTGATTATTAAGGAAGTGGCACTCAAAAATGTAAGAAGAAGTCCGATTTTCATTTTCACATTTTTATTTTCTACACTCGGACCAATCTACGTGTACCTTATCGATTACCGGTAGTGCAATTGGGGGATGCATGCGCAGGTTGGACAGTCGGCCGCACTGTTCCGATGGATCAATACGCCACACACACGCTACCTGTCATTCTCTCCCCCGTGTTGAAATGTAAAATGTGAATTTGAAATTGTGACTTTACCGTACATTTTGGATTGTGGCTCCTTAAATATTCAACCGATCCTAGCGTGCAATATCTCATATTAAAGAAGATAAATTTCTCAACAACTTTATGATTTAATATTTTTAGCTAGGATATATATTTTTAGAGTTAAAAGTACCTTTATTACCTGTATAGTTACTTTTTTTGATGACTGTATTTCGTATACTCATGGTATGGTTGGCCCAGAGCCATTTCGTCCAATGCCAGTTCGTCCATTCCCACTTCGTCCAGTATCCCCTCGGTCCAATAGCCAATTGGTCCAATAGCCAATTGGTACAATAGCCACTTGGTCCAATAGCCACTTGGTCCATACCCATTTCGTCCATACCCATTTTGTCCAATGGCCATTTCGTCCATAGCCATTTCGTCCAATAACCACTTCGTCCATTCCCACTTCGTCCAATGTGCTCAACGTTTTGGAAATGTTGGTGTACATTCGTATAAGTTTGTCATTCGCTCGTGACATACGGTCAACAAAAATGGAACTTACGAGGTAATAGATACGTTCTTAACTCCAACACTATAGCTCCATCATGAAAATTTTATACATTTGTCGTTAAAATTCTTTTTTTTACTATGAGATATTGCACGTGAAGATTGACTGAATATTAACAAAATCTTTAATCGTAAACCAAAAACACTGATTTAAGTGGTCATAATGTCACACTGCAGCGAGTAGAGCATTAGAGGTAACGTGTGGCGGACGTGTTTGGTCATTTGGGTGTATTTTCCTTAAGTTTTCATTTGTTCGTGACATTATTTGGCATACGTTGTATTCGTTACAGAAGCTCGCAGAGGTTCGCTGGTGTTTAGGATATTTTTTTGAGCATGTTCAAAATTTTGAGCGTGTGAAAGCGTAGTGGGGTACAAGGATCACCCTCCCCCGTATATACCCTATACCATATGGATCACTACGTTGTCATCATCTCAACATTTTGAACATGCTCACAAATATTCCTAGATCCCAGCTCACCACTGCGAACCCCTAGCATAGCGAACCACCAGCGAATACAACGTATACCAAATATGTCACGAACGAATGACATATCTTACGAACGTATACAGGGTGGTTCAATGAAACGCTTGACAGTTTTTTAAGGCCATTTTTTTTTAAAATTCTGTAGATTTAAAAAAAGTCTTTTTCAATATTCAACTATAATTATATATGATCTTGACCATCTATGCTGAAAATATCGTTACAAATAACCTTACGGTTGCAAAATAACAGCTATTTTAACAAAGTCTGTCCCATTTCACACTGTCCACGGGTACTAATTTTGCGACGTCCTATGCAAATTCAAATCACATATTTGGATTCCTTGGGAGATTACCGTTCAGAAAATATGTACTTTTTATGGAGTAGAACAAGTAGTTATTGCGATATGCTAATTCGAATCTCAGATGGTGTAAACTGTAAAAATCTGGACATGCAACGGGAAGGGTGGCGAGTTCAAAACACATGGCCATAAGGTCACATTTCTTAAGTTGGGACCCTAAAAAGGGTGGATTTGTCACATTTTTTCGCTTATTTGCCATTCAAATGCTTATATTTTTCAAACCATACATCACAATTGAGTATATTTAGTCTCATTTGGAAGATAATTTATTTCTTTAATAGTATCTATAAGAAAAATGTATAAATCAAGTTGAGATTAATTACTATTACTCGTTAATTACAATTATGGGTGGAGGCGGTGAGGATGCATGCGGGTGAGGATGCATGCTATGAATTTCCAATGTGATGGTCAAAATAAATGATTAAATCTTGTGTATATTAGTTCATTGAATTATTATTTTGTGTGATTATTATCATTATTGTAATTCTCAAACCTTAATTAGTGTTAATTACATCCCACAATTAATTAAAATTACTAATTAATTACATACAACAAATACCATCTAAAAATGTATAATTACCCATAATTACCCATTATTACCCATTTCAAATAGTAACTGGGGGGGGGGGGCAATATCTCTGCAGTGTTTTAATGAAGTTGGACCTCATGTTGAATGTTCCTTAATATTTTAGATAATCTTTGCTAATTAACTTGATACTAATTACCTAGGAAGTGCTTATTTTATCCACCAAAATCCGCACAATAATATCACTTTTTAGTGTTTAGATTAAATATCCATCGCCGTCACCCTACTAATATATCATTTTCAAATTGTTCAATATCCAATGCTAATGTCTATAGATCAACAGACTTAACTATGTATGTAAGCAAGATGTCAGTGCAATTAATGCCAGGCATAACATTGTAATCAATTCATAATACAGAAATGAGGTTGTAAGTAATCAGCCAAATTTGTTTTCTTCATTTTTGGACACCCTGTATAATCAAATTTGAATGAATTGTACCTTTCTATCAGAAAGGTATGTTCATAAACTTCATTTAAGTGTTTCTTTTGAACAAACAACATTTATATACATTTTTGTCATACCGTCCACACAGAATAGTTTTTTATGTGAAAAGTGACACATTTTGATCACCCTGTATTTTCATTTGACAGTTAATTAACCCCTACAAATAATATATGACCGGAAGGGCCTTGCCTTTAGCTTCTCAAATATGGGGTTCAATATTTATTTCAATGCACTATGTTTAAATTAGGAAGCATACAGTAAATTACATTTCATAGTAATATTTCTTTTGTTACACCCTAAGTCACCCTGTATACTGGAACAAACACTAGATATTCACAATTCTAGATATCTCAGCTTTCTAACAATGTATACTTTTGCACACTTTGGATGTATACTTTTTGAGTTATTAGGCTTAGAGCATTATCACATGTACTTTTTGTCAAATGTATGCATGTGACGCAATAGGGTCCCAACTTAATAAAATGTGACCATAAGTGTTCTTGCCACCTATGGAGGGTTTTGTTGTTGTTGGACACTATGTGGTCTAAGATATAGCAAAGAGTAAATACCATTATATTATGTTTCATATTTTCTTGTAGGGTAATATAATATTGTTTCGTTTGGCAACTGACCTGCAAACGTCATTATATCGTTCATGATCGTGAGCCAAGGCCCTGTCACACTGTTGCGATTGCGAATAGAGTTCACGTTTTAGAAAGTTGGGTGTACGTTCGTATCGTGTAAATTTGTCATTCGTTCGTGACATATTTGGCACTATACAGCGTGTCTCAAGAAACTGGGTCCAATAACTGGACAAATAATATTTTAAAAAGTTAGGAAACTTGACTACTTTGTTTTTAAGGATATGAAAGAAAAATGATAGTACATTAATGATCAAGAAGTTACAAAAAACAATTGTTATATGAAGTTACAAACGTGACTCGACCAGCGACCAGCATGCAGCACCAATCATCAACAGCTTTAAGGCCCTGTCACATTGTTGCGAATAGAGCTAACGTGTGCCCGACGTTTAATGGCCCTGTCACATTGTTGCGAATAGAGCTAACGTGTGCCCGACGTTTTGGAAATTTGGGTCTTCGCTCGTGTAAGTTGTCATTCGTTGTGACATACGCGTATTTGGCATATGTGGTATTGGTTAGCGGTTCGCTAGGTGTTTGAGCATGTTCATCATTTTGAGCGGGTGACAACGTAGTCATGGTAGTGATCAATACGCTATGTATACGTTGAGCATTCGCTACGTGAAAGGTTTGTATGTTGGGTGTAGGTTGCTTATTCGTCTGCTGTTCGGCCATATACGTGCGAAACGTTCACACGGCGAAATTAGAGCGGGTGACATGCGTTGTGATCAATACGCTATGTATACTTTGATCATTCGCTGTGTGAACGTTTCTTCTTAAGCACCGCATGGCCTAACAGCTGACGAATAAGCAACCTACACCAACATGAGAAACGTTTACGCGGTCTGTCTGTTGAGATTGGCACTGTCGGTTCGACCAGGGGGACCAGGGGGACCAGGGGAATCATGACGGTCAAATTAGTAAAAACATTACGTTCAGGTTACCTGTATAGTTTGAGCCAGAGTTTGAGATATTTTTGGACATGTTGAACTGGCCATGAATCTAGTATTTGCCTGTGAACGTGGTGTGAATGGTGTGAACATCCTGGACCAACTGTCCAGACGACCCAAAAGGCAGTCTACACTCCCCCGATGTGTCTGGCCACACGTCTTGATCTTTAGCCCCATTTGGCTAATGTTTAAAAACTCAAATCTGCTCTATATCGTAACTTCTCTCGAAATTTCTACTTTTGATTTTACAAAATCTGAAATAGCACTAGATTTTGAAACTCAAAGGTTTTTTTTAGAAGTTAAATAGTAAATGTCTTAGTTCCACCCAAGAATTGGTCGATCTAACACCAGTGATCGCATGCTGGGGGACCTTGAGGATGGCCAAGTCAGTCTACAATCTTGCCTCATGACTTGATGACTTGCTACGTAATATTGACTTTCAGCCCCATTGGGCTAATTTTTAAAACTAAAATCTGCTCTAGGGCTATTGTATTGTGAATTTTTTTCGGACTTTAAACTTTTGATTTTACAAAATTTGAAATATCACTAGCTTTTATAAGAAATTAAAGTTCAAAGTTTGATTTTTTTAACACAACCACTTTCAAAAGGAACATTTTGGGCTTCTAGTTCAACCCAGGAAATTATACAAGGAACCATACCAAGCCTAAAGCCTTGGGCCATGCTTGAGAGAGCGATGGTAGGCTAGCAAGTACCCGGCAATAAACAGGTGGTGTGAAATAAATCTGAGAAATGGCGTAGGAGAGGGAAGATTTATTACCTTCGAAAAGCTTGCAAATCGGGGGTTAAGAAAGTCTCAAAACTTTAAGGGGATGAAATCGTGATTGAAAGATAGCAATATATCGCGCACCACGCGCACGTTTAGAAGCAAAATGTACCACAATCATAGCAATTAGTGTATAAAAGCGCACATTTTATTTTTCTCCCTCCAATATGAACAAGAGGAGTCATAAAAAGACAAACGTCGCTTAGAGGAGGTTGAATTTGAAGGCAAGCAGACATTTAAAGAAGAGTATAAAGAGAATTGTGCGACCATAACGAGCACTCTTCGAAATCAATCAAATTGAAAAAGTATTGTCATCGCCTTGGGACCATGCCATCATAAACAGGCCAGTCACAATTACCTGATCTGGAACTCGGGTTTTATTTTCAAATCTGGAAATGCAGTAATAAGGTAATTTTGCAGGTACAGTGGTTATTTTTTTATATTACCAAAATGCGTCAGTTTTTTGACTACTTAATTTTGGCCAATCGAAACCTTACAAACATGGTGAATAAATGGTCGTCGGGTAATTATTTTTGCTATTTTATCGTATTGTAGCTATGTCTAATTCACTTTCAAATTTAAAAAGTATAAATTGTTGCTGAAATCTATGTTAAAATCAAATTTTTAGTTTTTTAATCAGAAATCACGTGCAATTAAGCATTGATTTTCACAGCAGATCAGGTAATCGATTTCTAGATATAGCACTTTCCAGATCTGGTCATTTGCCTGGACTGCTTAAACGACTTTGTTTATAAACAACTAATCATGAAAAGTATGTGAATCTTTGAATAAGTTCATCAGGATTGTAGATTGAAATGTTAGTGAAACTTTATGTTGAACACTTCCATTATGTTATTCATGTTTAGACGGTTTCGTTTTCCCGTTCAGAAGACTTCTTCAGAATTCTTAATATTATATCCAGATTACGATGAAACCTTACAACACGCTTATTAAACGACTATAGTGTTAGTCCATCCCAAAGACAAACGAGACGTGTTACAGACCAGCGATTGCTTTTTACAAAATTCCATGTCACTCGTGCTTCAAAGTCTACGTTTTGGTGAAACAAGCCGTCTGTTCGGAACGAGGCTAAATGAACAAAAGAAAGACGCCAAGAAAGTAAGCAACAAAAAGTTCACGAGAGCCAACAGAAAACATTCTACGACGGAACAACATAAATCAGCTGTCACCGACCATATAGCGCAAAAGAACCAACGGTGGAGCGTGTTGGCGCAGCGGTAGTTCCCTCGCCTTGCACATGTTGCACCAATGAAGTCTGGGTTCAACTCGGTGCACGGCCGGGCTTTATACTGCACTCTGCCCCCCCCCCCCCCTGACCCCCCGGGAGTTACGCTACTGATCCATGCACGCTCTCGCAGGTTTTCTCCGGGTTCTCCGGTTTCCTCCTGCTTTCAAAATCGGTGATCAGTTTTTTCGGTTATCAAAATCTTCTTTCACCCAATGGAATTGGGGGAGCTGCACTGAAAAATGGTGGATGTTACAATCTAAGTGCGGATAGGTTTGCGCTTGAAATGGCAGCACCCTAGTTGATGCGATCTGATTCTGATGATTCACCAGTGGCAGCGAAATCACAGCGCTTTGATCAATCTTGGAAAGGCGCTATATAAATCCCGATTATTATTATTATTTAGAACCACGTGATATAACTTCAAAAGTAGGCACTACCGGGAGGCAGTATAGCTGCTTCATATTTAAGGATATAGAGGCAAATATATCTGACCTTATTTGGTGAAATTGTACAAAGCTTTGAATAGAGCGTGGTAAGAACCCGTTTATTTCCCAATTTAATAATAAACCACCCATGCGTTGCACTTGTGCGTTGTGTTGCAAGTTTTCCGAGCATGGAGTTTAGGGACCGTTCATTATTTATGGTGGAGGGGGGGGGGGGGGGGAATTCGAGACTCATATGTTAAAATTACCTACCCCCCCCCCCCCCCTACAGCTGAAACTGAAAATTACATGACCCCCTACTAACAAGTAGCTTTTTACACAACCCCCCCCCCCCCCCCCTCCCCGAAAATAAATCAACTTGTCACATACTTAAGGTTAAGGAGCTGTCTTTACCTTTGGAATTTTGTTCATGGATACGTTGGCAAATTCTGTTTGTGCCCTATCTGAACGGCCAATAATTTGATGATGCCCCTTCTTTTTATTGTTTGAAATGAGTAATGGCGAGCGTAGCGAGTTGGAATTTTTTTCATAGGCCTATTTATACGAGTCTTTATAACCCGAACAAGTTAGAACATTCTGAGGTATAAACCAGTGAAACGTTTTACTTTTGTGAGTAAAAAACTACTACAAGAAAAATGAAGCCTCGGACGAGACGGACTCAGATACAGAACCTGCTGATGCCGACGACTTTACACGTCTAGCCCAGGAAACAAAATCCAACTGGACGCCGCCAGCACATGAAAACAGAACTCTTGATCTATACATCGATAAATGTCGCCACGAAATTAGTAACGTCGATCTCAAGAAAGCCCCGCCAAAGAAAGCTGCAAGTAACATCACATCAGAGGAACGCCATGCCATCCAGACATTACGGCGCAATCCAGACATCATCATCAAGAGAGGAGATAAGGGCGGTGCTATAATAGTCGTATGGAGGAAAGACCTATACATCACCGAAGGGGAACGTCAACTCAATGATGAAATATCCTACGAACTTGTTGATACTGATCTAACTGCTAAACATCAGGCTCTTGTTAAAAAATGTATCAATGATTATATTAAGTCTGGAGATCTTCCCGCCACCGCTTCTCATCTCATTCAATCTAACCCCAGAACTCCTCGCTTCTACCTACTCCCCAAGATTCATAAACCCGACATTCCAGGTCGTCCTATTGTTTCGGCATGCAACTGTCCTACTGAACAAATATCTAAATATCTTGACCATTTGTTCACCCCCTTTGTCCAATCACTCCCTACCTTCATCAAAGACACCTCTCATGCTCTTCATATTTTCCGTGATTTTGAGTTTACAGGTCAACACAAATTTATCTTCACCTTGGATGTCAAGTCTCTCTACACAAGCATCCCACATGAAGACGGATTGAAGGCGGTTGAGTACTTTCTCAACCAACGCAGAAATCTACATCCTCCAACTGCAACTATTCTCCGTCTCACTGAACTAGTCTTGACACTGAATAACTTCACCTTCAACGGCAATCACCACATTCAACGTCGAGGAGTAGCCATGGGACAGAAGGTTGGCCCGCATATGCTTGCCTCTTTATGGGATACCTAGAACAGAAATTTCTAGCTGCGTACCAAGGACCAAAACCTACTCATCTGTACAGATACATTGATGACTTCATCGGTATTTCTACATGTCAAGAAAGCGATATCAAGAGTTTTATTGACGCCTTCAATGAATTCCACCCTGCCATCAAGCTCACACACTCTATATCTGCCGTCAGCCTACCATTCCTTGACATCAACTAATACACATCTCCGATTCAAGACTATCCACATCAATTCACTACAAGGATACGGATTCCCACTCTTATCTGTCGTTCAACTCCATTCATCCTCCGAAATGCATAAACTCCATCCCATACTCACAGTTTCTGCGCCTACGCCGCCTTTGCTCAGACGATGATGACTTCTCAACTAAAGCAGAAGAAATGAAGTCATTCTTCATTCAACGTGGCTATCCTACCCATATCTTGGAATCAGCACTGGTTAGAACCTCAAAAGCCACACCTCCTGTTCAGACGAAGAGTAATGATAACAGAATACCACTCGTCATTACTTACCACGCGATCAACACCGAAGTGGTCGGAATTCTAATGAACAACTTCAAGCTATTACAAGAATGCCAAGACACCCAAGAAGTCTTTAAGGAACCACCAATTGTTGCGTACCGCCGTGATAAAAACCTATCAGACATCTTAGTACATTCCGCAGAACCGTCCCCTCCCAGACAACAAGGCACGACTACATGTGATAGACGGGTTTGTCTAACATGCACCCATATCAACTATGCCCCTAGCATAAACACTCCTAGAGGCATGTTTAACATCACCCAATCATTCGACTGTACCTCCAGGAACGTCGTTTATGCAGTCACTTGTTCTAAGTGCAACAAAGTGTATATAGGTGAAACAAAACGACGCCTGGGCGACAGATTCGCGGATACGCTACCAAAAACAACGGTGACACCCCCATCACCCGTCACTACAACGAAACCCCACACACCCCATCCGACCTTCGTATTACAGGTCTTCTCAATTCATCAGGATCCGATCTTCAACGAAGGACCATGGAACAACGCATCATCTTTAACCACGGTACACTTGCCAGTCCCAACAACAATGGTCTCAACGTCCAATTTACAGCTTTCAAATCTTAACTCCCTCATCCTGTTCACACCGCCCCCCCCCCCCCCCCCCCCCCGTTCTCACATACCCCGTGGCTTTTTGATCTCCATTTTCATTTTGTCTTAACCATGACTTTTCTCCTTAATCATGTTTATATTTTGTTATCACTTAATACTTTCAGGTATTGTCCTCCTTTTCTTTATCTACTCCTCTCTTATCCTATTACTCTCCCTCTTCTCTCTTTTCTTTTCTCTTCTACTTTCTCTCTTTTGCATTTCATCTTTACGTGGAGAGTGTCTGCGCCTGCGTATTTCACATTGCCGCGCTTACGCTCCCTTAGTGTGCCGCGCTCTGCTTATTGTCTGACGCTTTTGCTTACGCGCGTATTTCTTCTTTTATTTTTATTGACTTCGTATTCGCATACACTCTCCACTCCGTGACCAAGGTCTGTTGACCGAAACGTCGGATTTTGTAATAAAACTTTGTGCATCTTCAAACAACACCTACTTTGTAGTATTTTTTTATTCTTACTTTTGTGAGCATTGGTGCAAAGCAGAGAGGTGCAAAGCAGAGATGAGGTGAAAAGCATGCAATAAATGACATTTTTAAATCATGAAATTGGATTTTGTATACACCCTGTGGCTCTAATGTCTCGACCGTTGATGATTATATAGATGTCTTTCCACCATATCGTCGATTTACTGTCCAGAAGTCGTCTCATAATGTCGATAGGTTTTAAGAAAATATGGGCGAAGCGCAGAAAAAAATGGCATTTACACTCCAAAATAGCCTCTAAAATCACTCTAATCACCACTATCTTTATAGTTTAAACAAATGTACACAACCCCCCTGTTCAAGAATAAAAAGTTACATAACCCCCCCCCCCCTTCAACATATGAAAGTTACATACCCCCCCCCCTATAGTTTACCCAACACCCCTCCACCATAAATAATGAACGGTCCCTTATTCTCCGAAATAACTGTACGTTTGGTCAAACTTAGTTCATTTACAAGTTCTGTTTTACATTGGGTTCTCTCACTTATTTAAATATTCAACAATACTAATATCATACACTGACAGCCAAAAAGGAGTCATCTGACTCCTTAAGTAGAGTAAAGACCCATTGACTCTACCTTAGGAGTCACCTAAAACATGCATTGACTCCCCTAAAGAGTCACTCTGACCCCTTAGGTCTCCTTAAGTAGAGTAAAGGCCCCTTGACTCTACCTTAGGAGTCACTTAAAACATGCATTGACTCTCCAAAGGAGTCATCCTGACTCTCTGGAGCTAATTTGCATATTTTACGTGGTCTTATATTAGCCGAGAAAAATGCGCAAATCGCTCATTAGCATAATTGCAATGGTACAATGGTACAAAAATTAGCACCGGTGCTCGTGTGTACCATTTCAATTATGCTAATGAACTAATTTTCACCTTTTATTTATTTAAACCTATTCATTTATTTGAATTAAGTCGATGCAATAATTTAACACCGTTGATCCAGAAGCGGTATCACATATGAGCTTACCCTTTCCGGATCAAAGTGATCCGACAAGCAGGATCAAAAAGTTTGATCCGAAATGGGATCAAATATTTCTGTCAAATGATACTGAAACGGATCAAAATAATGATCCTTAATCGGATGTACCTGTAGCTTATGATCCTACTCCAGGATCAAACTGAATCAAAGAAAAAGTGAAAACATAGGGGGTCATCGGGTGACAGATTGTAAAAACAAGCATGCATGCAAGGGTCTTTCGGTGACACCGGGCCAAAAAAAGGGGGGTATTTTTGATGGAGCCTGGTGTGAAACCTACACTCTTAGAAGGTCAGGATCAAATATGAGACGAAAAGGATCAATTTTGATCCAGAAGCGGTATCACATATGAGCTTACCCTTTCCGGATCAAAGTGATCCGACAAGCAGGATCAAAAAGTTTGATCCGAAATGGGATCAAATATTTCTGTCAAATGATACTGAAACGGATCAAAATAATGATCCTTAATCGGATGTACCTGTAGCTTATGATCCTACTCCAGGATCAAACTGAATCAAAGAAAAAGTGAAAACATAGGGGGTCATCGGGTGACAGATTGTAAAAACAAGCATGCATGCAAGGGTCTTTCGGTGACACCGGGCCAAAAAAGGGGGGTATTTTTGATGGAGCCTGGTGTGAAACCTAATATTGATTGAGTGCCCCCACCCCCGGGTGCACACTGCAGACTATATATCGAGTGCAGTAAGCTTACTACATCGTGTAGGCCTAGTACATCGCAGTGATCGTGACATTTTGTGAGGAGCATTTTGACCGAAAATCGTACTGATGGCACTGGTCAGGTACAAGAAATTTGTTCACAAGAATAGAGCATGTTCAAACATAAAAAATAAAACTACTTTACCGACAAAATCATGTAACATTTTACAGATTAGACTGGATAACTTACCGCGGTATTTCACCCTTGTTTCAACTGTGGCGACCGAATTCAAAAGATCGTCTGCTTGTCGTCTATCGGTTTGCGAAAGAGTGACGTCAGTCACTCATTGACCAATGAACTGTTTCATCGAATTGATCCGGAAATCAGATCAAAGTTGATCAAGGTGAATTTGATCCGTTTGTTGATATCTATCTGGAAACGGATCAAAAACGATCCGAAAATGATCCTTAAAGGATCAAAACAAAGTGAGCCGGAAATCTACTCATGTATTTGATCCTGACCTTCTAAGAGTGTAATATTGATTGAGTGCCCCCACCCCCGGGTGCACACTGCAGACTATATATCGAGTGCAGTAAGCTTACTACATCGTGTAGGCCTAGTACATCGCAGTGATCGTGACATTTTGTGAGGAGCATTTTGACCGAAAATCGTACTGATGGCACTGGTCAGGTACAAGAAATTTGTTCACAAGAATAGAGCATGTTCAAACATAAAAAATAAAACTACTTTACCGACAAAATCATGTAACATTTTCAACTGTGGCGACCGAATTCAAAAGATCGTCTGCTTGTCGTCTATCGGTTTGCGAAAGAGTGACGTCA
>CM069447.1:71126141-71274506 GCA_035610835.1 Ophiura sarsii
CAACGGCCGCTTTCAGGTCCCAGTCCGCCCCTGTTTCGAGGTAAGATATATTGACATTATGCGAAAGTGCAACGCTCACATAGAGCGTGTTTCTGCTGGGGAATAAACCGCTAATAGTAATAAACTCTAAGTTTGCCCAGCAGAAACAGGCAGAACCCGCAATAATCGGCAATAATCGGCAATAATCTTTTTGCAGTGTCCAGCAGAAACACGCTCTAAGTAACCGCACACTTTAATACAACTAAATGCATGATTGAAACATAATTTGTATCCCCCCAATTTCCCGCACCATTTGAAAATGTTTCAATACACATCCACAACATCGCTCTCATTTATCCAAACTCTTGAGATAAGATATTTTGACATAGACGCACACTTACAGTACCCCACCCCTTTGTGATAGTTTAAACATAACTTATATCGTTTTCTTTTTCCAAACCCTTTAAAAATGTGCCATTTACACATCCCCAACATCACTCTCGTTTCTCCAAACTCTTTAGACGAAATGTTTTGACATAGGCGAAAGTGTTAACACACGTAGTAATACTAATACTAATAAAAGTGATAATAGGCCTAATAAAAACATAGCTTATAGGCACTTTACAAACCATACAGAAACATCGAAATACTACATGCACGTCACATCGCTCCCCTTTTCCAAACTCTTGATATGAAATATTTTGACAAAGGCGAGAGTGTAGCGCAACGCGTATCCCCCTTTGGAAATACATAATTTAAACATAACGTGTATTGCTCTCCTTTCCCGCACCCTTTAGAAATGTTTCAATTGCACATCCCTGACATAGGCGAATGTGTAACACATGTAGGCCTACACACTTACTATCCGCACCCCTTTGAATATGCATGATTTAAACATGTTTTATACCGCTCCCCTTTCCCGCACCCCTTTGAAAATGTTTCAATAACACATTCCCAGCATCGCTTCTTTTTCGAAAACTTTAGAGATGTGATTTTTTTGATGTAATAAATATAAGAGGACCTGACGTTTCGATTCTAACAGAATCTTTATCGAAGGTAAAATGACAGAATACAACATAACACAACATATATATAGACAGAGGAACAATAGGCAGGAAGTCAAAGTGACAGATGAATGAATAGGGGAAGATATCAAGCTAGACAGCTGATTGATGAAGTGGATAAAATAACAAAAGGATGACATAGACAAAGGGGAGATTAAAAAGTAAAAGGCAAATGGGATATAAAATAATGGGTGAGTGAAATCAATAATGGTGATTGATGACTACAAATAGATAATAACATGGATGGAAATGTTAAAGGACTGAGAGAATGCATGAGAAAACAAGAAAAAACAAAGTGGGACTAGGCCTATGGTAACAAATAATGGAAATGCACTGGAACAAGTAATGAAAATTACTGTGCATAGGAGACAATGTAGAAAATGAAAACAAAGTATCACATAAATCAAGAAGTAAAAAATGAAAAATGGAGTGAAGAAAAAGTGGAGAAAAACAAATGGGTAAAAATACAAATGATAGGTTAATCAGATACAAATGGAGGAGGTGGGGGTGGGGGCGGTGGGTTGAGTCTAATCATTCCTTCCTGGATGTTTAGGCCATGGGGCTGAATAGTGAGAAGACGCTTCATCCATAACTTCTCTCTACTGAGACGTACCACTTCTGAACGGCTACCTAAAGATTCAATGCCCTGTAAGATCATATCAGACATAGTGTGGTTGGGAAGGTTGAAGTGGTGTCCGACAGGTGGCTTGTTGGTGTTAACCGTAGATCTGTGTCCATAGAAGCGCTTCTTCAGTGAGTTTTTAGTCTCACCAACATACTGGACTCCACACACTCTACATGATAAGAGGTAAATGACATTAGATGTGGTGCAAGTGATGTGACCCTTCGTCTTGTAGGTGGCATGGGTGGTGTGGCTGGTGAAGGAATCGCCTTCCTTGATGTGTTCCCGGCAAACGACGCACCTGCTGGTCGACTCGCACTTAGAATTGCCATGCTGCGTGGGGAGAGAATCATCAGTTACCGGGGGATGGTAGCCCGTACTAACATATCTCGTAGGTTGCGAGGGCGTCTGTAGGCCAGGATTGGTATGTCAGGAACTGCACGACGAAGACGGTCTGATGTGTGGAGAATGTGGTGGTTAGTGTTGGTGATGTGACGCAGAGGAGGAAGGTTAGGATGAAATGTGGTAACAAGGGGAATCTTAGGGGTGGGGTCTTGGTTTCTGGGCTTCTCCTGAAGGACTGTGGCTCTCGGGAGAGAGTGGACTTTCTTGATGGCTTGCTGGACTTTGGTGGAGCTGTGACCCCTGGTAACCAGATGCTTCTTCAAATTCTGTGCATGATATGAGAATCTAGATTCGTTAGAACAAATACGTCGGAGACGGAGAGCCTGACTATATGCTATGCCTGTCTTACAATGGCGAGGGTGGCAGCTTGAAGCATGGAGATACTGGTGCGTATCTGTAGGCTTGGTGAAGAGATCTGTAGATAGTATACCATTCTCAGCTTTCTGTATGGTTACATCAGATCGCATCACAAATTAGCTTACATTGGTAAGCCAAAGCTAGCTAATTTCAGCTCCCGAGAGCCACAGTCCTTCAGGAGAAGCCCAGAAACCAAGACCCCACCCCTAAGATTCCCCTTGTTACCACATTTCATCCTAACCTTCCTCCTCTGCGTCACATCACCAACACTAACCACCACATTCTCCACACATCAGACCGTCTTCGTCGTGCAGTTCCTGACATACCAATCCTAGCCTACAGACGCCCTCGCAACCTACGAGATATGTTAGTACGGGCTACCATCCCCCCGGTAACTGATGATTCTCTCCCCACGCAGCATGGCAATTCTAAGTGCGAGTCGACCAGCAGGTGCGTCGTTTGCCGGGAACACATCAAGGAAGGCGATTCCTTCACCAGCCACACCACCCATGCCACCTACAAGACGAAGGGTCACATCACTTGCACCACATCTAATGTCATTTACCTCTTATCATGTAGAGTGTGTGGAGTCCAGTATGTTGGTGAGACTAAAAACTCACTGAAGAAGCGCTTCTATGGACACAGATCTACGGTTAACACCAACAAGCCACCTGTCGGACACCACTTCAACCTTCCCAACCACACTATGTCTGATATGATCTTACAGGGCATTGAATCTTTAGGTAGCCGTTCAGAAGTGGTACGTCTCAGTAGAGAGAAGTTATGGATGAAGCGTCTTCTCACTATTCAGCCCATGGCCTAAACATCCAGGAAGGGAATGATTAGACTCAACCCCCCGCCCCCACCCCCCACCTCCTCCATTTGTATCTGATTAACCTATCATTTGTATTTTTACCCATTTGTTTTTCTCCACTTTTTCTTCACTCCATTTTTCATTTTTTACTTCTTGATTTATGTGATACTTTGTTTTCATTTTCTACATTGTCTCCTATGCACAGTAATTTTCATTACTTGTTCCAGTGCATTTCCATTATTTGTTACCATAGGCCTAGTCCCACTTTGTTTTTTCTTGTTTTCTCATGCATTCTCTCAGTCCTTTAACATTTCCATCCATTTTATTATCTATTTGTAGTCATCAATCACCATTATTGATTTCACTCACCCATTATTTTTATATCCCATTTGCCTTTTACTTTTTAATCTCCCCTTTGTCTATGTCATCCTTTTGTTATTTTATCCACTTCATCAATCAGCTGTCTAGCTTGATATCTTCCCCTATTCATTCATCTGTCACTTTGACTTCCTGCCTATTGTTCCTCTGTCTATATATATGTTGTGTTATGTTGTATTCTGTCATTTTACCTTCGATAAAGATTCTGTTAGAATCGAAACGTCAGGTCCTCTTATATTTATTACATTTACTTACACAGGCTATTTTTGTGGATAAGCAGTTTGCATTCAGCTTTTACATTATATTACTTCATTTTCTGTTGCAGTATCCCTCACGGTGATCCTCCTTATCTACTCTGTATTTTTGTCATATTGTTTATATCTGTTTCCTGTATTTGTTTTACTTGTTTATTGTTTTACATCCTTCATGTCACATTATGTCTAACCCACTTTCTTTATTTCAGAATCTCCGGAAGCTTAAGCAGAAATCCCTTCGTTATTCTTTCCACAGAGACAACTACAGATTTTACTCACATGCCCGCATTATACCCACAGGTCTTCGACTCAATTGCACACCAGCACTGGGCACCCTACCGCCACAGTTACAGAGTGAGTGGAACAGAGTTTTATACAGTGCATCCATTCGTCTCATTAATATTCTGTCTCTACATTGTGAGTCTTCCCTAGACCATTTGAATGAGGATATTGTCAAGCTTCAACTTGAACTGGAGAATTGCTGCTCAGATGCTCAATTTTTACAGTTTACTAATGAAATAAATGGCTGTTTATCTAGACAGGAAACTGAACTCATGAACACAAGAAACAAGAAAGTATCTGGCCTGCTAGAGAAGCAGAAACGGCACAAGTACCGTCGGTTCAGGCGCCCACCTCCTCCTGAACCAGAACCAGCTGCATCCACTGTCATTAACCTTTCATCTTCCACCTTATCTGATGCTGAACACAAACTTCTCTCTAGGGGCCTTAAATTCTGTCCCACTCCTCCTGATGTCAATCAAGTTGAGCTTAGCGAGGACCTTACTCAGTATTATCGGAGGATACGTCTCAAAGAATTTTTTCTTGATGCCCCACCAACTGTACCTGAGCCGTTCTACAAGAAGAGTACTTGGGTTCCTCCCAAGAACAGAGTCCCTGCCCTTGAGACTTATGTTCAAGTCGTTAGCACCCAGGTTAACACTTCTGAGCAAGTTTCCCGCAGATCTCATGACAATATCCCTAGGGAGGAACGCCAGGCACTGAATTCCATCAGGTTACGGACAGACATCATCATCAAGCCAGCAGACAAAGGGTCAGCAGTAGTTGTCATGGACCGACAGAAGTACATTGATGAAGCCATGCGTCATCTTGACAACCGCATTCATTATGCTGTTCTTGACTCCGATCCCACTAACACATTTTCTCAACAGATTCAGCATACCCTGGATGACATGCATCAGCGTCATGAGCTCTCTGACAAGGCCTTTGAGTTTCTATCTCCCAAAGATTGCAGTGCTGCCCGCTTCTACCTCCTTCCTAAGATCCATAAGCCGGGAAACCCAGGCAGACCCATCATCTCTGGCAACGGCTCCCCAACTGAGCATATATCCCTCTTTGTCGATAACTTCATCAAGCCTCTTGTTTCACAGGTTCCCTCCTATATCCATGACACCCCAGACTTTCTCAGGAAACTCGAAGCCATCAAGAACCAAGTTCCAAGCACCGCTATTATTGGCACATTTGATGTTAAGTCCCTCTATACCAACATTCCCCATCAGGAAGGCATAGAAGCAAGCCGTGCAGCTTTGGCTAAGATTGGTCATTCCAGTCCTCCCATACCTGATATTGAATGCCTCATGAACCATGTCCTAACCAAGAACAATTTCACTTTCATGGACAGGACCTACTTGCAGGTACATGGCACAGCTATGGGTACTAGGATGGCTCCGTCATGGGCCTGTCTTTTCATGTCTAGGCTGGAGGAACAATTGCTAGCTGAAGCACCTTGTCGACCTTGGATTTGGTTGCGGTACATTGACGACATATTCTTTATCTGGACCAGTGATGAAAGCAGTCTCCTCACATTCATTGATCACATGAACTCATTTCACAGGACCATTAAGTTCACTTCTGACTACTCCCACCAACAGGCACACTTTCTTGATGTAACCATACAGAAAGCTGAGAATGGTATACTATCTACAGATCTCTTCACCAAGCCTACAGATACGCACCAGTATCTCCATGCTTCAAGCTGCCACCCTCGCCATTGTAAGACAGGCATAGCATATAGTCAGGCTCTCCGTCTCCGACGTATTTGTTCTAACGAATCTAGATTCTCATATCATGCACAGAATTTGAAGAAGCATCTGGTTACCAGGGGTCACAGCTCCACCAAAGTCCAGCAAGCCATCAAGAAAGTCCACTCTCTCCCGAGAGCCACAGTCCTTCAGGAGAAGCCCAGAAACCAAGACCCCACCCCTAAGATTCCCCTTGTTACCACATTTCATCCTAACCTTCCTCCTCTGCGTCACATCACCAACACTAACCACCACATTCTCCACACATCAGACCGTCTTCGTCGTGCAGTTCCTGACATACCAATCCTGGCCTACAGACGCCCTCGCAACCTACGAGATATGTTAGTACGGGCTACCATCCCCCCGGTAACTGATGATTCTCTCCCCACGCAGCATGGCAATTCTAAGTGCGAGTCGACCAGCAGGTGCGTCGTTTGCCGGGAACACATCAAGGAAGGCGATTCCTTCACCAGCCACACCACCCATGCCACCTACAAGACGAAGGGTCACATCACTTGCACCACATCTAATGTCATTTACCTCTTATCATGTAGAGTGTGTGGAGTCCAGTATGTTGGTGAGACTAAAAACTCACTGAAGAAGCGCTTCTATGGACACAGATCTACGGTTAACACCAACAAGCCACCTGTCGGACACCACTTCAACCTTCCCAACCACACTATGTCTGATATGATCTTACAGGGCATTGAATCTTTAGGTAGCCGTTCAGAAGTGGTACGTCTCAGTAGAGAGAAGTTATGGATGAAGCGTCTTCTCACTATTCAGCCCCATGGCCTAAACATCCAGGAAGGGAATGATTAGACTCAACCCCCCGCCCCCACCCCCCACCTCCTCCATTTGTATCTGATTAACCTATCATTTGTATTTTTACCCATTTGTTTTTCTCCACTTTTTCTTCACTCCATTTTTCATTTTTTACTTCTTGATTTATGTGATACTTTGTTTTCATTTTCTACATTGTCTCCTATGCACAGTAATTTTCATTACTTGTTCCAGTGCATTTCCATTATTTGTTACCATAGGCCTAGTCCCACTTTGTTTTTTCTTGTTTTCTCATGCATTCTCTCAGTCCTTTAACATTTCCATCCATTTTATTATCTATTTGTAGTCATCAATCACCATTATTGATTTCACTCACCCATTATTTTTATATCCCATTTGCCTTTTACTTTTTAATCTCCCCTTTGTCTATGTCATCCTTTTGTTATTTTATCCACTTCATCAATCAGCTGTCTAGCTTGATATCTTCCCCTATTCATTCATCTGTCACTTTGACTTCCTGCCTATTGTTCCTCTGTCTATATATATGTTGTGTTATGTTGTATTCTGTCATTTTACCTTCGATAAAGATTCTGTTAGAATCGAAACGTCAGGTCCTCTTATATTTATTACATTTACTTACACAGGCTATATTTGTGGATAAGCAGTTTGCATTCAGCTTTTACATTATATTTTTTTGATGTAATTAAACCAGCAATGAGCAACGCATTCTTATCACCCGCACCCTTTGTAAATGTTTAAATTACACATCATTCAACATCCCTATTCATGCTATTCTTTCTCCCATCTCTTGATACATGATATTTTGAAATAAACGAGAGTACAACGCACACTATTGGAAAATAGCGCCATAACAGTACTCGCACCCCTTTGAAAATGCGTGATTTAAACATAATCTATGTCGCTCCCCTTTCCCGCAATCCTGCAGCGCATTCTTATCACCCGCCCCCCTTTGAAAATGTTTAAATTACACATCATTTAACATCCCTATTCTTTCTCCCAACTCTTGAGACATGATATTTAGAAATAGGCGAGAGTGCAACGCACTCTAAATGGGAAAATAGCGCCATAACAGTACTCGCACCCCTTTCAAATTGCCTGATTTAAACATAATCTATGTCGCTCCCCTTTCCCGCACCCCTTTGAATTTTTTTCAACTACACATCCCCAGCATCGCTTCTCTTTCGCACACTTTTGAGATGTGGTTTTTTTGACATAAATCAGCAATGTGCAACGCATTCTTATCACCCGCACCCCTTAAGTTTGAAAATGTTTAAATTACACACAGAAAACACTATGTAAAAAAAGTACACAAATTATGTAAAAAATAGACAATCTGTGTAAAAATAGAACTCCATAATACTATGTAAACAGTTGTGTTAAGCTTTTGCATAGGAATTTACACAAGCTTGGGTATATATTACATGTTTTATGTAAATTCTTACATAATAATTATGGAGTTCTATATTTACATAATTTTTTACATGGTGTTTTCTGTGTGTACACATCATTCAACATCGCTATTCTTTCTCCCGATTCTTGAGACATGATATTTTGAAATAGGCGAGAGTGCAACGCACTCTAAATGGGCAAATAGCGCCATAACAGTACTCGCACCCCTTTCAAAATACCTGATTTAAACATAATCTATGTCGCTCACCTTTCCCGCACCCCTTTGAAATGGTTTCAATTACACATTCCCAGCATCGCTTCTCTTTCGCACACTTTTGAGATGTGATTTTTTGACATACAACAGTAATGTGCAACGCATTCTTATCACCCGCACCCCCTTGAAAATGTTTAAATTACACATCATTCAACATCCCTATTCTTTCTCCCAACTCTTGAGACATGACATTTTGAAATAGGCGAGAGTGCAACGCACACTAAATGGGAAATAGCGCCATAACAGTACTCGCACCCCTTTCAAAATGCCTGATTTAAACATAATCTATGTCGCTCACCTTTCCCGCACCCTTTGAAAATGTTTCAATTACACATTCCCAGCATCGCTTCTCTTTCGCACACTTTTGAGATGTGATTTTTTGACATACAACAGTAATGTGCAACGCATTCTTATCACACGCACCCCTTTGAATATGTTTAAATTACACATCATTCAACATCCCTATTCTTTCTCCCAACTCTTGAGACATGACATTTTGAAATAGGCGAGAGTGCAACGCACACTAAATGGGAAATAGCGCCATAACAGTACTCGCACCTCTGTCAAAATGCCTGATTTAAACATAATCTATGTCGCTCACCTTTCCCGCACCCCTTTAAAAATGTTTCAATTACACATTCCCAGCAACGCTTCTCTTTCGCACACTTTTGAGATGTGATTTTTTTTCATACAACAGTAATGTGCAACGCATTCTTATCACCCGCACCCCTTTGAAAATGTTTAAATTACACATCATTCAACATCCCTATTCTTTCTCCCAACTCTTGAGACATGTCATTTTGAAATAGGCGAGAGCACAACGCACACTAAATGGGAAATAGCGCCATAACAGTACTCGCACCTCTGTCAAAATGCGTGATTTAAACATAATCTATGTCGTTTCCCTTTCCCGCACCCCTTTGAAAATGTTTCAATTACACATTCCCAGCATCGCTTCTCTTTCGCAAACTTTTGAGATGTGATTTTTGACATAAATCAGCAATGCGCAACACATTTTTATCACCCGCACCCCTTTGAAAATGTTTAAATTACACATCATTCAACATCCCTATTCTTTCTCCCAACTCTTGATACATGATATTTTGAAATAGGTGTGAGTGCAACGCACTCTAAATGGGGAAAAAGCGCCATAACAGTACTCGCACCCCTTTCAAAATGCCTGATTTAAACATGATCTATGTCGCTCCCCTTTCCGCACCCCTTTGAATTTTTTTTTTAATTACATGATCCCCAGCATCGCTTCTCTTTCTCCCAACTTTTGAGACATGGTTTTTGACATAAACCAGGATTGCGCAACGCATTCTCATCACCCGCACCCCTTTGAAAATGTTTTAATTACACATCATCTAACATCCCTATTCTTTCCCCCAACACTTGAGACATGATGTTTTGAAATAGGTGAGAGTGTAACCCACACTTAACAGGGAAACTGCGCAATAACAGTACTCGCACCCCTTTGAAAATGCCTGATTTAAACTTGTCGCCCCCCTTTCCCGCACCCCTTTGAAAATGTTTCAATTACACATTCCCAGCATCGCTTCTCTTTCGCAAACTTTTGAGATGTGATTTGTTGACATAAATTAACAATGTGCAACGCATTCTTATCACCCGCACCCCTTTGAAAATGTTTAAATTACACATCATTCAACATCCCTATTCTTTCTCCCAACTCTTGAGACATGACATTTTTTTTCATACAACAGTAATGTGCAACGCATTCTTATCACCCGCACCCCTTTGAAAATGTTTAAATTACACATCATTCAACATCCCTATTCTTTCTCCCAACTCTTGAGACATGACATTTTGAAATAGGCGAGAGTGCAACGCACACTAAATGGGAAATAGCGCCATAACAGTACTCGCACCCCTTTCAAAATGCCTGATTTAAACATAATCTATGTCGCTCACCTTTCCCGCACCCCTTTGAAAATGTTTAAATTACACATTCCCAGCATCGCTTCTCTTTTGCAAACTTTTGAGATGTGATTTTTGACATAAATCAGCAATGTGCAACGCATTCTTATCATCCGCACTCCTTTGAAAATGTTTAAATTACACATCATTCAACATCCCTATTCTTTCTCCCAACTCTTGAGACATGATATTTTGAAATAGGTGTGAGTGCAACGCACTCTAAATGGGGGAAAAGCGCCATAACAGTACTCGCACCCCTTTCAAAATGCCTGATTTAAACATGATCTATGTCGCTCCCCTTTCCCGCACCCCTTTGATTTTTTTTTAATTACATGATCCCCAGCATCGCTTCTCTTTCTCCCAACTTTTGAGATGTGGTTTTTGACATAAACCAGCAATACGCAACGCATTCTCATCACCCGCACCCCTTTGAAAATGTTTTAATTACACAACATCTAACATCCCTATTCTTTCCCCCAACACTTGAGACATGATGTTTTGAAATAGGTGAGAGTGTAACACACACTTAAAAGGGAAACTGCGCAATAACAGTACTCGCACCCCCTTTGAAAATGCCTGATTTAAACTTGTCGCCCCCCTTTCCCGCACCCCTTTGAAATGTTTCAATTACACATTCCCAGCATCGCTTCTCTTTCGCAAACTTTTGAGATGTGATTTTTTTGACATAAATCAACAATGTGCAACGCATTCTTATCACCCGCACCCCTTTAAAAATGTTTAAATTGCACATCATTCAACATCCCTATTCTTTCTCCCAACTCACGAGACATGATATTTTGAAATAGGTGAGAGTGCAACGCACTCTAAATGGGAAAATAGCGCCATAACAGTACTCGCACCCCTTTCAAAATGCCTGATTTAAACATAATCTATGTCACTCCCCTTTCCCGCACCCCTTTGAAAATGTTTCAATTACACATCCCCAGCATCGCTTCTCTTTCTCCCAACTTATGAGATGTGGTTTTTGACATAAACCACAATATTTAAATTACACATCATCTAACATCCCTATTCTTTCTCCCAACACTTGAGACATGATGTTTTGAAATAAGCGAGAGTGTAACACACACTTAACAGGGAAACTGCGCAATAACAGTACTCGCATTTCCTTTGAAAATGCCTGATTTAAACATGTCGCTCCCCTTTCCCGCACCCCTTTGAAAATGTTTCAATTACACGTTCCCAGCATCGCTTAGGCTATCGCAAACTTTTGAGATATGATTTTGTGACATACACCAGCAATGTGCAACGCATTCTTATCACCCGCACCCCCTTCGAAAATGTTTAAATTACACATCATTTAACATCCCTATTCTTACTCCCAACTCTTGAGACATGACATTTGAAATAGGCGAGAGTACAACGCACACTAAATGGGAAATAGCGCCATAACCATGATAACAGTATACTCGCACCCCTTTGAAAATGCGTGATTTAAACATAATCTATGTCGTTTCCCTTCCCCGCACCCCTTTGAAAATGTTTCAACTGTTCCTTCTCTCCTATTGATGATATTCA
Organism: Ophiura sarsii; assembly: GCA_035610835.1. NCBI lineage: Eukaryota > Metazoa > Echinodermata > Ophiuroidea > Amphilepidida > Ophiuridae > Ophiura > Ophiura sarsii. The sequence goes on from CM069447.1 coordinate 71,137,998, forward strand.
GTTACCTTGTGTATCAAGCATTCGATTCCCCATGTGCTTATTATCATAGATGGTAAATAGAAATGTTCTTGTAGTAAAGTTTTGGGATTGACCCCATTACGTAATTAAATGTGAAATGGGCCGATCACCTTGTAATAAAACTCTCCCTTTGAGTAAGATTGAACATGAACCTGATCCTTATGCTAATTTAAAAAAAACCCTGTAACATAACAACATCCCTATTCTTTCTCCCAACTCTTGAGACATGATATTTTGAAATAGGTGAGAGTGCAACGCACTCTAAATGGGAAAATAGCGCCATAACAGTACTCGCACCCCTTTCAAAATGCCTGATTTAAACATAATCTATGTCACTCCCCTTTCCCGCACCCCTTTGAAAATGTTTCAATTACACATCCCCAGCATCGCTTCTCTTTTTCCCAACTTATGAGATGTGGTTTTTGACATAAACCAGCAATGCGCAACGCATTCTCATCACCCGCACCCCTTTGAAAATATTTAAATTACACATCATCTAACATCCCTATTCTTTCTCCCAACACTTGAGACATGATGTTTTGAAATAAGCGAGAGTGTAACACACACTTAACAGGGAAACTGCGCAATAACAGTACTCGCACTCCTTTGAAAATGCCTGATTTAAACATGTCGCTCCCCTTTCCCGCACCCCTTTGAAAATGTTTCAATTACACATTCCCAGCATCGCTTAGGCTATCGCAAACTTTTGAGATATGATTTTGTGACATACACCAGCAATGTGCAACGCATTCTTATCACCCGCACCCCCTTTGAAAATGTTTAAATTACACATCATTTAACATCCCTATTCTTACTCCCAACTCTTGAGACATGACATTTGAAATAGGCGAGAGTACAACGCACACTAAATGGGAAATAGCGCCATAACCATGATAACAGTATACTCGCACCCCTTTGAAAATGCGTGATTTAAACATAATCTATGTCGTTTCCCTTCCCCGCACCCCTTTGAAAATGTTTCAACTGTTCCTTCTCTCCTATTGATGATATTCAGTTACCTTGTGTATCAAGCATTCGATTCCCCATGTGCTTATTATCATAGATGGTAAATAGAAATGTTCTTGTAGTAAAGTTTCGGGATTGACCCCATTACGTAATTAAATGTGAAATGGGCCGATCACCTTGTAATAAAACTCTCCCTGTAAGATTGAACATGAACCTGATCCTTATGCTAATTTAAAAAAACCCTGTAACATAACAACGTGTTTTTAACACTTAAAACCATCTTGAATTGTTTCATTCCGGTGGGTGTTAGAGGGACGACGGGTCAGTGGCGTAACTAGACTTTTTCATTTGGGGCGCAAGAAGGGGCAGTGACTTGAAACGGGGGGGGGGGGGGGCTCCATTCCAGTGTCAACTGTCAAGAAATGCGCGCGTAGCCGAACATTTGCGACTTTACACCTACCTTTTGCACGATTGAGCTACATTTCGGCTCTAAACAAGCTTTGGCTTGTACCATAGAATATTGCATTTTGGGAAGACATGCGCGAAAAATTTCATCTGTTACTTTGTACCATCATTATTCAATGATTCATTTGGGTGGTGGGTGGGGGGGGGGGGGGGGGGGGGGGTTACGCCACTGCGACGGGTTGATGGAGCAGATTTGTGAGTGGGTTTTTTTTCTTCTTCTTTTCAATCTTGATCTCATGGAATCACAGATCTGTGATGGAATATGCCTATTAGCTAATAATAAAGTATACATCGGGGATATTTGTGTCCACTCGCATCTAGGAATTTCTTTTTCTTAAACATTTACCCCTACCCCACAACTCATGTTATGGTACGTATGATGGTTTGGAGGTATAAATTTACTAAAGTTTAATACCGTAAAGTGAACATTTTCGCGTGTATAATTTTTCGCGATTATTTGCACACTTTGAACAATTTACGAATTTGAGCTTTTGCCCTTCCCCCCCCCCCCCCCCCCCCCCCCCTCCCCCACCACCACCACCCCCTGATAAGTGACTCTGGCTACGCTTCTGCACTCCAATCTAGAAATTTCTACCTCTACCCTGGATCTTATGTTATGGTTTGAAGGTAAATTGACCCACGTTTAATACTGTAACAGTGAACATTTTTGCGTGTATACATTTTTCGCGCTTTGCACACTTTGAACAATTTCGTTATTATTTTATTTTTGCGATTTTGAGCTTCCTTACATAGACCTACATACACAATGAATATATTTGCGAGTCTTTATTTGCGTGTTTGCTGAGTATTAGCACGAAAAGCGCAAAAATAAATGTAGGGGGGAAGGGGGGTGGGGGGTACGGTGGATATGAGGTAACGGAGATGTGCCGCCAAAAAGGGTCCAATTTTTCACCCTCTGGTGGTAACTGGATGATCTCTTTTTAAAGCCATGATAAATGTATGGGTCTAATATCCTTAATGTTGCTGTGTTTTCGCCGAAATGTGAGCAAAATCTGTCAAATATATAGAACAATTATGGGTAGGAAGATGGTGACACCAATAATGTTATAAATAAAATCAGTGTTGGTAACAATTAGCAAATTCCATCCCGATATAATCAGCTTGTTACTGTTTGAATGTAAATTAATATTTACAACAATGGGCATAATAATAAGCAATTTTTTTCTTCTATTTTTGTTTCTTCCCACATTTTGTAATTTTCGGTTTTATTACCCTAACCCTGCTGAATCCAACAGAATCGAGCCAATATCTATGTTCCACCCGGCGTGCAAGTTTTTCAACGATAAAATGGACCCAGGCTATTAGGCTATATATACGCGGCCGAATATACTCGGCCAAGTAGCCTTGAAACCCAGTGTAGTGGGGAATCGTTCGCCGCTGGTGCTGGATGTCCGTGGTTCAAATCCCGGAACCTTTTGAGGTTCTTCAATTTTCAAGAACCTTTTTTGAAGGTTCTATAAGGAACCTCTCTCTTGAACCTTGAAAATTAACAAGGTTCTTCATAGAACCAAAAATGGTTCTGTGTGTATCAACCAAAAATGGTTCTGTATCACGTTTGGGGAACTATTTTTGGTTCTTTTTCTCCTGGCAGGACAAAAAAAGGTTCTTTAATTTCTTAGAGTGTGTGATCGCCGTGACTTTTGGGGTCACTATTCTCCGCGCAGAAAAAAAGTCTGAAAAAGTGCCCGAATGGGTTAGGGTTAAAGGCATATCATGTATTCTTTTCCAGGGGGCGCCCTCTGTCCATCCATGTTTTATTTTAGAAAGTACATTTTCTTGCAGATTTATATTTCTGATCATATGATAAATATAATCTGAGTTACAGCCCTGAGTTACAGAGCGATAGATGGAGGGCGCCCCCTGGAAAAGATCACATGCATTTAATGGTTATTATGCGTAACTGATGTATAATATGTAGGCCTATTGAGAGATTGTCGCGTAAAATATAAATTTGAAAAAAGGAATTGATTCAATAGATAAGGTATGTAGGAACCCTGAAGTATAATGATTTAATGGGAAAACGGTTGAATAATGGCGCTAGATTGACGTGACATTTGGTTGAAACAAGTTATGCATGGTGAGTGATGCTGATAATTTCGATGTGATCTACATTGGTAGACGGCGAATTAAACTTAAAGGGACACAATGTCATGTTGATTTTTAAAAAAATGAATTTACTTCAGAATTCAAGATGAACATTAAAAATTGCCATTATTGTTTGTTTCTACTAAAAAAAACACCAGCAAAACTTGATTAAAACAACGTTTTAAATAATGTTGGAATACCACCCTTAACCATGTAAAATGCTGATCGGGCCCGATCAGCATTTTTTTGAATTGACGTTTTGTTGTACAACGAGGGCTGATTTTTCATAATCCTTATAGGTGTAAGTTCAAACATGTAATACAATTGCAAAAATATACAAATCCCAGTTTTAATCATATATTTTTGTAATTGAGGGCGCTGCCTCCACCACATCTCTCAATGCCCCTTTTTAAGGTAAACGGTTTCAGATGGTAGTTTTAAAAGCAGTATCCCAAAAGAAGAATAAGTTTAAGAAAATGATATGATTAAAAAGAATCAATTTATCCCCCAACATGGAAAGAAAATCGGGAATACTTTCAATCACAGGATCGTGGGTTCAAGTCGCCTTGAAACCAGGACTTCTTTGTTCATCCCAAAAAGTTCCTATCTAGGTCGGAAATTCTACAATCAAGTCTTAAATTAGTTAGGTACGTTTATCGGATATTCTTTCCGTGGTTAGCTGATGATCGATTTATTTGTAGAATTTCTCCATTACCCCATTCGCTGTGTATAACGTGCAGGTCTATACAGTGAATGTCAGTTGCGCCGTGGTTTCGAAGAGTCACGTTAAGCCGTTTCCGTGTATTCAGACGCTCACCCTGAACACGTTAAACCTGTACATAAAAATCTCACTCTCTAGGTTAAGAGAGCTCTGACGTTGATGCGGGATCCCGCTTTGTCGGAGTATATACTCCAGAACCAGAACCAGAACCAACCAGAAGAAACGCAGGAATCCCGCAATTGGGTAACGCATACGCATGGGTTGTCATGCAATTAAAATTGTGTTGTAATTGTACACGATTTATTCCGTCTTGCAAGATATCCCGTACACTATTTTTGTTATTGTAAATCAAGCTTGTATTTTAAATGAAAAATACAAGAGATAATAATTATTATTTGTATTTCTTCCTGGAATCTAGTACAAATGCTTATTATTACGTCTGGCCCCGCTTGTCGATAATTTTGTTAATGACATACCGCCCTCTATTACATTTCGTAATGCAATCTCATCCCCAGAAAACGAATGGACAAGTGCTTCCACGAGTCAATTGACAAGTTCATAGAGCTTAGTAATTGGTCAACGATATTTCTACATCAAAGTTATGAAAAATGGCTACACTTCAGAAATTTGGAACTGCTGCCCTTAAGAATTTAGGTCGTTCAAAAGCTGTAAGTAAAATCAATTTACTATATAAATATGTAAATGATAGAATGTAATATAAACTACATGATATTGAAACGGATTCTTCATAGGCCGTGTTGATTTGTCGCATGCAACGATTGAATCTGTGTGTAAAGCAACTGGGACCGGGATTGTTATATATTTTTATTAAAGCTTATTTTGATTATACACATTATACATAACACAACTACTAACTAGTATTAAACGTGCTAGTAAACATTTAGTTGAATCCGAGGTTGGTATTGTAAAGTGGAACCAGAGATATGTTATTATAGTAATAACATCTCTCTGGAATAATGCGCCAAGGATGGAAGCCTTTTGTCATTTTAAGTTTTATTAAGCTTCACTTTACTTCGTTTTTTATTTGCTTTTTATGTTGCTATCCCAGGCCCAGGCCAGTCCCAGGGGCAACTACTGAGAGAGCAATCCTGTATTTTGTATTCTATGCCTTTATGTTAGGGGAGAAATTGATTTTACGGAATAAACCGTAGCCTCGTAGGCGTATACTTGATGCATGAATTGACTGCACATTTCATTATGAAGTGTACGAACGGTTTATTCCGTCAAATCAATTTATCCTCCTAAAAGTAAAATACAGGATTGCTGAGCTAACTTTATAAATTATATACTTGTATCTCAATACGGGGAGCTAACACTTACAGTAACATAGATCCCGCCTGGCAAAGGATATAACGGTGTCACCGAAGCCAGTCATTTTAGTGAACATATTTCTGTTTGTTGTTGTTGCAGGCATCGACCAGATCACTCGGTGTGAGACCGTTTCATTTCACAGTTGACGGAAGACAGACAGATGATGCAACAAAAACTAGCAAGGTATTATTAATTAAAGGGCTATACACCTAGCAGGCCACGCGTTTTGAGTTGGGCCCGCAAATAGGTGGTGTTGTAACATTTGACCAACATACACATTTTTCGGGGTGTAAAATATTAATTACATGTGCTATACTGTCATATTTGGTACCAATTTCAAGATATATTCATACCAATAACTAAAAGTCAAAAACATGCTTTTTGATGACTTATTAATTATTAATTATTAATTAACTAACTCCGATTAGCCATTTTTGCACGGTGGTGGAGGAGGGGAGCATGAGAAGGGGAGCATGAGCAGGGGAGCATACATTTTGGGCAATTTCCAAAGAAAGCTCAAAATAGGTCATAATACCTTATTCATTACTTTCTGCTAAGTTGAAAAATAAGCTGCAAGTTGTGCAAAATAAGTTGATTCGCTTTATTTTGAAGTTGGAGCCCAGGTCCCACATTGGTGATGTAGAATTTAAGAAGCTGGGAATGCTGAAAGTTGAAGATAGAGTTAAACAACTTAAACTCAATCATGTTTTTAAAATATATAATGAAATAGCACCTGAGTACTTGAATTCTCAATTTACCAAATTGTCCAACACTCACAGATACAATACCAGGGGCAGTGCAACAAATTTTCTGGTTCCCAAAGCTAAAGGTCAGCAGTGCAATACATTTTTCTTTACTGGTATTCGGGAATGGAACTTGCTACCAACTCAGGTTAAAACATCCAAAACCCACGGGCAGTTCAAAAAGGCAGTAAAGAGTCACTTTCTATCTTGATTTTTCATCCATTTTTATATGCAGTTGTTTCATAAAAAGTGCAATATTATTTTGTGTGCAAATATATATGATGTTTTATAATGTGCTGTTTTAATAAGGACCCCAATGGAAATAAGCCCTTTTTAGAGCTTTCTTGGGCTATCCTTGGCATTATATGTTTTCTTGTATTAATATGTTGTGTTAATTTTGTAAGTTTTTAAGATTTGTATATTTGATATGATGTATTGTATCTCTGTGTCTTGATATGCCAAATAAAACTAAACTAAACTAAACTAAACATGAATAATTGCGATAGCTGCGTACCAAGTGCGTTCCAATCAAATTAATCGTTAGATGAGAACGCGCACGCCGAGCGCGGGTTACTAATAATTGCCCAAAAGTACTGCGCCAAAGTGTTCCATTGTTTTGCTCACTGACCGACCAATCAAATTAACGCCTCACGCCCCTAAACTGAATATTCAATGAGTTATGAGGAAACACGATTAAAGCTTATTTCTGATTGGTTGAATGATAAAAATGTTAATGAGGGGATGACCCGACTTGGACTGTTTCAATAACTAATAAGGGGTGGACAAAATAAACAGAAAACTAATTAACTATTTGCAAGATTATATCGGTACAAATCAACGATTTGGATAAAATATGCATCTTTTTCAGTAATGAATGAGAATAATGACTGCTTAACAACTGTTTTCGTGAATTTGTTTTGAAATCCTCGGGTTTTGTTCTGGTCATTCGGAATTGTCCCTCGGGGGTTGCGCCCCTCGGGACAATTCCTCAGACCAGAACAAAAACCTCTGATATTAAAACAAATTCACGAAAACAGTTGTTACGCAGTAATTATTCTCTAAACAGTCAATGTTTAATTCAGCTACTAAGTTATTACTTACTTATTATAAGGTAATAAACAGGTAACTAATTAATTATCTCAATTTAACTAATTAACTAACTAATTATTCTAACTTAATTATTAAGATAATGCTGCAATTAAAATTTGCAACACATATTTTACGGTGAAAAGATGATCGCACAAAATTACATACTAAACATTACCCCTGACAAATTATATATCACTGGAAAGCTCTAACTGTGAAGAGTTGAAATATGCACACTTTTCTGGCTTAAGGTATACCAGTCTCTCTCAATCAAAATTTCAAAATGCCCTTTTTTTAAAAAAGATTTCCACACATTTTGATCTCAAGCCTTTTATGACTTCATCCGACACCTTTTCTGATTGTATTTTTGGATTCCTGAGACAATTTTCTTTCCAAAAATGTATACTTTATGGGGGTTGGATGTCAAATATACCAAATTGAAAAACAAATGGCGCAATTTCTGGAAAATCACACGATGTTACGGAAATGGGTCCACCTCATAACGCGTGGCCAGCAACAAAAGTCCCGGACGAGGTGCTTTGAGGTTGGCTTATTCAAAATAGGTAATCGGTACCAAAAATCTGAGATATGTACTGAATGAGCAAATTTCTTCTCCGCAGTTTGATACCTCATTCAACCAAATCGAATGGATACTTATTAAGTTATAGGGGTTTCAATGACTGCGCATAACAACAGCAAAGTTGCACTAGGTATAGTGTATTTAGTGGGAAATGTTTCTATATAATTCCTGGGAAATTGGCAATATTTTCCAGGCCTGGTTTCGAGAATAGACCATTTTTGGCCCTCCCCCTTTTTAAGAGAATGTTTTTTCTAATAACTAATTACAAAAACCACCAAAATTGGGCTCATCGCATAGGGTTATGCGGCAAAAGTGACTCCACATACTTATGCGTGCGGGGTATGTGAGTCAGATCTTTTTTTCTTGGCCTAATTTGTCATTGTTACAAAATAAAGAAAAGAAAAAAACCCAACACTTATGTAAATGAAATTCATGTATACCTTTCAATCCAGGTGTCCAGGGATTATCCTGTCGTAGACCACACCTTTGATGCCGTGGTAGTAGGCGCAGGAGGTGCAGGACTTAGAGCAGCATTTGGATTGGCGCACGAGGGCTTCAAAACAGCATGTATTTCAAAGTTATTTCCCACAAGGTCACATACTGTGGCTGCACAGGTGAGTACTCCATGGACAAGCAGGATCATTGCAGGGGTGTATCTTCCATTTTGTTCTCCAACCAGCCAGTCGGACAGGAAGACTGGGTCCTCGCGTCCCTCGATATGGCCGCCATCTTTAAAAATGGCGGACCAAATATAGGGACTGGGAAAATAGTACGTCCAAAAAGTGTGCATTTACTTGTGAAATTCCACAAGTATTTTGCATGTTAATATTCATACAAATACCGAGCATGCACATTTGTACACAGCAACAACAGAAATAGCATCCGATTGGTCCAATTCAAAGGCAGTGCATCGACCGATCGTCACGCTGCGCCAAGGGGATGCAAATCGTGCGCCCTATCGCGCCATGCTGTGTACAACGCCGCTTAAAACTACCGGTGCACTGGTGCGTGAATAAGATTATGTTTATTCACGAGTTTATCAGCGCACACTTTTAGAACTGTCTTTTTTCTAGTCTTCACATTTGAGCACCCTTGCAGGGGCCGTGTGGAAAATAGGAAGACACGAGGATCGAGTCTAGTCGGACAGGTAGCAAGTAAAAGTTACCAGCCCAAATGTAAACATACCAGCCTAACAAGATGACAATATGAAACTAAATGCTTATAAACATTTTGAACTCTTAAATTAGTATAACCTTTATTTTTCTGAATTACCTCTAATTCTAATTACAGGATAGTGCCCTGTACCGAGAGGCTTCATTTTTGATACATTAAAACATGTGGTCCAGCAAAATTATATATTCATTTTCCAAGTACAAGGGCCAAAATGTCACTCATATAAGTGCTGTTTGATCATTCATTGGACAACACAATCATAGCCTGTACTTACTGTCATCGAGATAAATTCAATGACAAATGATTCTAAATAGTAAATGCGGTAATAAATCTATTTTTAAATTATTTAATGTTACATTTCATGGACAGGCATTGTTACAATAGAATTTTGAAACAAAGATCACACATTCCAGATATGTCGGACGCATATTTTACCAACAGAAAATTTGTTACCGACCAGCCGGGCGTGTATTTGTTTAAAGTTAACCGTCCGACGCAAAATTAACCTGCTTTGGGTGTACGAGCGGGTGCTTAAGTACAGGTACTGTCAGCCCTGGATCATTGTGTCGCAATTAATGGCACCGCCTGAACCCTCCCCCAAAAATAAACCCCCACACAAACCAAAACATAATTTTACATTAACAAGAAGTGGACGGGGGAGGAGGGAGTGGTAGAGGAAGGGGCAAAGCCTCAAATTGATCTGGTAGATTTTGAAACAAAAATGAGACATTATACAATTTTCTGTAAGGTATGTTCTACGCAACCCGAGATCGACTTATCAGAACATTTTTGATTGGATATTTTTACAGGCGGTATTGTGATCAACACTAGATAAACCTTTTGAATTTTGAGAACATAATCAGTGTGATTTGTTATTTGTTTTTGCAGGGTGGCATTAATGCAGCGTTGGGCAACATGGAGCCGGATAACTGGAGATGGCATATGTAAGTGTAGCTGACCAAGGACATTCGAATGGAGGGACTAGAAACGGCCTATTGTATTGCTATATCAAATTCAATTACATAACATGCATGTTGCGGTTGTGTGTTTTTTCAAGGAACTCAAAGGTTGTCCTATAATCTTTCGAAAAATGATCAAAATATAATTTCCCAAAAAACTTTGGCCTAAGTCAAACTGAATATAATTCATATGTGATTTGTTAATAAAATATTGCATTCTAGTGTTAACAATTGGTATATTTGAGAAAAGTGTGATCATTTAAGATATATATAAATGCTAGAACTATGCAAATCGATAATTTTCCTGGAATTTTTTGTTTCTATTGATTTCAATAGCAACATAATTCGGACAATGATGTTCTTTAATGATATCTATTTGCATAATTGCATTTGTAGAGTGTATCAGCAAGAATTACACAGGCTCGTACCGAGCAAGACACAGCGAGCCGTGCAGTGTGTGATTGTACTGAGACTTGTACCAGTGCCCATTCATGAATATATTATGTATGCTTGCTCAACTGATGATATGTGTACACCCGCAACACACATAACTATATAGTACAACAAGAATGAAGCCGTTTCTTGTCCCTTCATTCTAGCATCCCTGATCTAAAACACGCATGGATATTAAATAAAGAGAAATGGTCTTTTTTGTTTTTGTGACCAGTGGCGTGCTCAGGATATTGTGAGTGGGGGGGGGGGGCACCTGGCCATAAATGAAATTCCCCCGACTCAGATTCTTCTCAATTTCCCCGACGTACCAACAACGTAAAAGGTAGCCCCAATTTTATTTGCAGTCAACTCATGAATTTCAAGTATGTTGGGAGGGGGGGGAGGGGGGGGGTGGCAGGTCAAAAAAAAATTGCACAGTCAAAAAATCCCATGCCCCCCCCCCCTTTGCGCACGCCACGCAGGCAAGTCAGAAATTTGATGAGAATCCAAGCATTCATTCTCACACGGTATCGCTTGTATATTGTCCTTATACCGAACATTGAAAGGGCGGCCATCAGGGTTAATATATTGAATATGTCTTGTAATTTGTAAGAGATTAATAAATGTTGATAACTTTTTGTAATGCATATTAATTATTAATATGAATATTCATGATTAATTTGGGATCCTCTTGGATCATCTCGGGTCAACCTGGACCATATAACCTGGACTATATTCAATATATTAACCCCATTGGCCGCCCATACAATGTTCAGTATAAGGACAATATACAAGCACTACCTTCTCACAAAGATTCTCCTCAGTAGAGTTGGGGGAAGATACTGTTTTAACACATCAGGGTTAATATATTGAATATGTCTTGTAATTTGTAAGAGATTAATAAATGTTGATAACTTTTTGTAATGCATATTAATTATTAATATGAATATTCATGATTAATTTGGGATCCTCTTGGATCATCTCGGGTCAACCTGGACCATATAACCTGGACTATATTCAATATATTAACCCCATTGGCCGCCCATACAATGTTCAGTATAAGGACAATATACAAGCACTACCTTCTCACAAAGATTCTCCTCAGTAGAGTTGGGGGAAGATACTGTTTTAACACACTACTTGAATATATATAGGAGAATCTTACAGATTCTCATAAAATTCTTTGCAAGAATTTCAATGGATTCTCGCAACATGTGACAAAACTTGTGACTGATTTTACCTTTTGCAAGAAAACCTTGTCAAAGTATTTTATGCTAATCCATTTAACCCCCAAGTAACCCCCTGGGGTCTACCTGTCTATCTTACAGTGGTTCTGATTGGTTTATTACAAGATGTACTCATATGAATAGCCAATTTAAATGCAGCTTGTAAAATGTTTCACTCCCATCTTTATCAGGGACTAGCGGCGTACCCTCGCTACGCTCGGGTCCCCGCTATTGGTTATGCCACATTACCTACCTCTGAAACCACATAAACCTCCTGGTTATACCACTACCTACCTCTGAAACCACATAAAACCCCCTACATCACCCCAAACCAGGTTTATTTATAACCATATCCCTTTTAAAGACATTATAAACCCCCTACAACCCCCCACCCCAATCAGCTTGATTTATAACCATATCCCTCCTAAACCATTTACCGTGTCTACTTTATTAACCCCTACCTCTCAAACCGCATCAAGTTAACACTCGGTACTTTTAAAACCACATAAACCCCCTACAATTGCCCCACTCCCCCCACTGCAACTACACCAACCAGGTGGATTTATAATCATAACCCTCCCTAACCATTTCCCGCGGCTACTTCATTAACTCTTAACCCTATCCTAAAACATTTCCCGTGGTTTTACCCCCACCGCCCCCCCCCCCCCCCCCTCCCTCCATGCACACACCCAAACCAGTTTGATTTATAATCACAACCCTCCCTAAACCATTTCCAGTGGCTACTTCATTAACCCTCGGTCCCTTAGATTGTTTGGCATGCCAACTTAAAGTAAAGAAATCAGGTTCTTTCATTAACCCCCGCAAAACGCTACTTGTACCATTATAACCCTAGGCCTATCCTAAACCATTTCCCGTGGTTTTACACCCCCCCCCCCCCTGGTACTTACCCTACCAACACAGGCCTATAATAGCCATTTCCCGTGTGGCTTCTGCGCCATGTGTAGGAGTGCGTGTGCCGCGCGGCAGTCAGCCCTTGCGCAAACATGCACGCGACGCGTTACCACGGTAAGATTACACTGTAGTACGCGCAACGCACAATGTTGTTCAATTCTAGCGGCATTTATGAGCCAAATCTGAGAGGTTTTTTGCTGTTTTTGGAGCCAATTGTTAACCAATTTCACTGAAATAAACTTTAACACCCTTCCCGTTATTTCCTCTATCTTTCATGCAAATTAGGCGCCACTTTGATCACAACTAACGGAGAAATAAGGATAACAAATAAACAAACAAACAAACACACAAACATACACCGTTTCCAGATTTATAGTAGGATACAATTATTTTAAAAATGTCTCTGATTGGTGCAACAACTGATGTATCCATCTTTTTAACCAATCGGCCGGTAGTTCTCAGGGGTTAACTGATGAAATGTGACATTTGACTCATCAGGTGTTGACCTTTACCGTTGTCTTTGTACTGATAGGTACGACACAGTGAAGGGCTCTGATTGGCTGGGTGATCAGGACGCGATTCATTACATGACAGAGGAGGCACCAAAAGCTGTTATAGAAGTACGTATGTATTATTGTGTGAATGTCAAATAAATAATATCTAAGATTGGCAAAAATGGCATTTGTAGTATAACAGTCCAACCTCAGGGGATCCGACCCTTTTTATTAGGGTAACTCTGTTATCCTGCTGAATGCCCCCCCCCCCCCCCAAAAAAAAAGGTGGGGGGAAGAAGTTTTTTTACAGCCTAATCACCTTTTTTTCACACTCTGAAGCATTGGAAGGACATCTTTTGATGTTGGTAGTGCTGTTTAGTGTTTAAATAATACATAGTCACTGTAATTACCCCTCATTCAGTACCCTTCTATTGTCCAAATTGAGCACTTCAGGACAGTCAATGCAGATTTATACATAAATAACGTATCCGATAGAAACTAATAGATGCATAACTTGTAGATATGGAAAACTATTGTTGTATCCATCCGGACAATTTGACACCATTCTCGTTAAAATCTGAGAATGTTAATAATTTGTGTCCATTTTTAACCCTGCAACTCAACAACTCTTCCTCCATGCAGCTTGAGAATTACGGTATGCCATTTAGCCGCACAGAGGAAGGCAAGATTTACCAGAGGGCGTTTGGCGGTCAGAGTTACGATTATGGCAAGGGCGGACAGGCTCACAGATGCTGTGCTGTTGCAGACAGGACCGGCCATTCACTGCTTCACACACTATATGGACAGGTATTGTAATTAGGCAATTTTTTTTTTTTTGTTTGGTTGCCCTTTCACCTCAATTTTGTTTGGGGTCGGTAGGTCGATTTTATTTAGATGTCAAAGAATGCCAAAAATACACTTTCAAGTGAATTAGATATGTTTTTATTTTTAGAAATATAAGTGTTTTTACAAATGTAAAATGGAAGATGAAAGGGATTTTACATGATTTTTGCATACATTACCAATCTTTTCTTACACAAACAATTCACACTCAGACAACTCAGATATCTATAAACTTGATGTACATGTAGTGCATGGTGTTTTATTAAAATTGCCTGAGCGAAACATGTGAGGTGAAATGTTATGTTTACGATTGTCGTGTACCTGCTCTTTTAGAATCAGCCTAGAAGCTCCTAGAGAGGAATAAAATATGTATGGCCTAAGAATATGTGTCTGCAATACATTTTAAATGAACAGCAACCGTAATTCACCATCTCGTAAGCATTTATATTCATGAAATCTTTTTTTCTTCTTTCTTTTTTTGAAAAAAAAAAGAAAAGAAAAAGAAACTGCGACCGAGATTTTTTAATATTTACGGTCGGTCGGGAAAGGGCAACCAACCAATTATTTTTTTTGGCCTTATGGTCATAAGGCCTAAAAAAAAGAAGGTTGGATTGCCCTTTCACCTCAATTTCTTTTTGGGTCGGTAGGTCAATTTTCTTTTTTAGATTCCAAAGAATGACCAAATCACACTGGAATACACTGAGGTTTATAATCTAACTAATTTTGATATTAAAAAGACTAAGTCTGGTGGCATGGATAATAAATATTTCAGAGTAGGGTCACATAGGGGTCAAATGAGGTCATTTAGGTGACAAATATGTAGTTTCTAAAAAAAATTAAAAAAAACTTTTTTTCTCTAAAAAACCACGAAAAAAAACACGACTGAGTTTCCCCAATTTTACGATTGGTCGGGAAAGGGCAATCCAACATCTTCTTTTGTTTTGCCCAATGTGCCAATCGTCGCTGTTCTGCCAAAACCTTAAATGTTTTTCCGTCGCTTCAGCATGTTTAACCCTAACCCCCGAGGCACCTTTTCCAAAGATTTTTTTTTTATTCGGCCAAATAGCGAGGGGAAAAAGGCAGACGATCTATCGCTAGGCCACGAAGAAAACCATACATGGCGTATATTCCGCCATGTATACACTGGAGCCATTATTTCATCGAAGAACTGCCGAGCCGGGTGACATAAGCACACCGCATCGTAGTAATTCGTAGCACTCAAGAGTGTTAGGTTAAAGTAAAACTGCATGCCCAATGGTTATACATATGAAGTGTTGCTTGGTTCATGGGGCAAGAGCAGTTACAATGTTTTGACAGACGTTGTTTTGGCCCTTGAACATGTTTAAAGCAGACTGCGCTATAAGGTTATAGGAAGTACTATATGAATGCTGCAGATGGAGTTACCAGGTTATATAAAGCTACATTTGCTGATCGCTATATATTCCAATTGATAATGTAATGCACCAAAAAACTCTAACATAATTACTGTGACTCTGTCTTTTGCAGTCTCTACGGTATGACACCAGTTATTTCATTGAGTATTTTGCCCTTGATTTGATAATGGAGGATGGAGAGTGCAGGGGAGTAATAGCATTGTGTCTAGAGGATGGATCTATACATAGGATCAGGGCAAAGAACACTGTGTTAGCTACTGGGTAAGTTATGAGAATGCAGGGGAGTGATAGCATTGTGTCTAGAGGATGGATCTATACATAGGATCAGGGCAAAGAACACTGTGTTAGCTACTGGGTAAGTTATGAGAATGCAGGGGAGTGATAGCATTGTGTCTAGAGGATGGATCTATACATAGAATCAGGGCAAAGAACACTGTGTTAGCTACTGGGTAAGTTATGAGAATGCAGGGGAGTAATAGCATTGTGTCTAGAGGATGGATCTATACATAGGATCAGGGCAAAGAACACTGTGTTAGCTACTGGGTAAGTTATGAGAGTGCAGGGGAGTAATAGCATTGTGTCTAGAGGATGGATCTATACATAGGATTAGGGCAAAGAACACTGTGTTAGCTACTGGGTAAGTTATGAGAGTGCAGGGGAGTGATAGCATTGTGTCTAGAGGATGGATCTATACATAGAATCAGGGCAAAGAACACTGTGTTAGCTACTGGGTAAGTTATGAGAGTGCAGGGGAGTGATAGCATTGTGTCTAGAGGATGGATCTATACATAGGATTAGGGCAAAGAACACTGTGTTAGCTACTGGGTAAGTTATGAGAATGCAGGGGAGTGATAGCATTGTGTCTAGAGGATGGATCTATACATAGAATCAGGGCAAAGAACACTGTGTTAGCTACTGGGTAAGTTATGAGAATGCAGGGGAGTGATAGCATTGTGTCTAGAGGATGGATCTATACATAGGATTAGGGCAAAGAACACTGTGTTAGCTACTGGGTAAGTTATGAGAATGCAGGGGAGTGATAGCATTGTGTCTAGAGGATGGATCTATACATAGGATTAGGGCAAAGAACACTGTGTTAGCTACTGGGTAAGTTATGAGAATGCAGGGGAGTGATAGCATTGTGTCTAGAGGATGGATCTATACATAGAATCAGGGCCAAGAACACTGTGTTAGCTACTGGGTAAGTTATGAGAGTGCAGGGGAGTGATAGCAGTGTGTCTAGAGGATGGATCTATACATAGAATTAGGGCCAAGAACACTGTGTTAGCTACTGGGTAAGTTATGAGAATGCAGGGGAGTGATAGCATTGTGTCTAGAGGATGGATCTATACATAGGATTAGGGCCAAGAACACTGTGTTAGCTACTGGGTAAGTTATGAGAATGCAGGGGAGTGATAGCATTGTGTCTAGAGAATGGATCTATACATAGGATTAGGGCCAAGAACACTGTGTTAGCTACTGGGTAAGTTATGAGAATGCAGGGGAGTGATAGCATTGTGTCTAGAGGATGGATCTATACATAGGATTAGGGCCAAGAACACTGTGTTAGCTACTGGGTAAGTTATGAGAATGCAGGGGAGTGATAGCATTGTGTCTAGAGGATGGATCTATACATAGAATCAGGGCAAAGAACACTGTGTTAGCTACTGGGTAAGTTATGAGAATGCAGGGGAGTGATAGCATTGTGTCTAGAGGATGGATCTATACATAGAATCAGGGCAAAGAACACTGTGTTAGCTACTGGGTAAGTTATGAGAATGCAGGGGAGTGATAGCGTTGTGTCTAGAGGATGGATCTATACATAGGATCAGGGCCAAGAACACTGTGTTAGCTACTGGGTAAGTTATGAGAATGCAGGGGAGTGATAGCATTGTGTCTAGAGGATGGATCTATACATAGAATCAGGGCAAAGAACACTGTGTTAGCTACTGGGTAAGTTATGAGAGTGCAGGGGAGTAATAGCATTGTGTCTAGAGGATGGATCTATACATAGGATTAGGGCCAAGAACACTGTGTTAGCTACTGGGTAAGTTATGAGAATGCAGGGGAGTGATAGCATTGTGTCTAGAGGATCGATCTATACATAGAATCAGGGCAAAGAACATTGTGTTAGCTACTGGGTAAGTTATGAGAATACAGGGGAGTGATAGCATTGTGTCTAGAGGATGGATCTATACATAGGATTAGGGCCAAGAACATTGTGTTAGCTACTGGGTAAGTTATGAGAGTGCAGGGGAGTAATAGCATTGTGTCTAGAGGATGGATCTATACATAGAATCAGGGCAAAGAACATTGTGTTAGCTACTGGGTAAGTTATGAGAATGCAGGGGAGTGATAGCATTGTGTCTAGAGGATGGATCTATACATAGGATTAGGGCCAAGAACATTGTGTTAGCTACTGGGTAAGTTATGAGAATGCAGGGGAGTGATAGCATTGTGTCTAGAGGATGGATCTATACATAGAATCAGGGCAAAGAACACTGTGTTATCTACTGGGTAAGTTTTTGGATATATGTGATGCGATCTATGAAAACCTGCCATATGGTGGGATTTTTCATATTGGAGATATTTATATCATATGAAAGCTGAAACTGTGCTGATTACAGAACTGTTTCGATCATTTTTCTACCATTACTACAAAAAAAGTTATGAGTGAATGATGATTGCGATGTCATAAAAAGCTACAAAACAAAAAATCATGAAAACAGGCCAAAAAGATACATAGCTCAATAGAATAACAATATAAAGTTAATAAGAAAAGTGACTTAAGTAAGTTTTTGAAGGTGAAATTTCATAAAAGATGATGACACAAAGTATTGGACATTCATTTTATAAACTCATTTCCCTTGATCATGTCACATTATCAGGGGAAATTTGCATTGGAGTTCTTGTCCCTTTAATTAATGAAGACTGAACAGCTAAAAACAGTGCTGACAGAAGCAAAACTATTTAGTGGGGGACGAGCCCAAAACCTATGTCACACAACGCTAGTGAATGAGGCACGATGAGTGACATGAATATTGAGTTATTTTTATCATAATAATAAGTTGAGGGCTCATAAATACAAGGCCTTATCTCCAATTTTTCAAAAATGAGATTTTGGTATCAACATTTTCAGAAAGAAATTTTCTTTCCAGTAACACACAGCCTTATCTCCATAACACAACCCTTTCAAAGTTATAGCCAGTATCAAAAGGCCTCATCTCCATCTCCCCAATGTGTTTAAAAATCTTCAATAGTCTTTTTCTCAAAATAGTCAAAATGGAGATATAAGGCCTTGTGTTTCTGAGCCCTCGAAGTATAAGTTAAATAAGATAAAATAATATCCAGACATTAACCGTTTGTGACCCATAATGATTCAAAATTCACACTGCACTGCTTCCTAATAACAAGGTGAATATGCAACCACAAAATGTTCATTTATGAGATGGATTGCCTTAGATGCTTTGCTCTCTTTTCTTTTCCCAAATACTCAGTGGTTATGGTCGTGCCTACTTCAGCTGCACGTCTGCTCACACTTGCACTGGCGACGGAACGGCGATGGCAACTAGGGCTGGATTGCCTAACCAAGATTTGGAATTTGTGCAGTTCCACCCAACAGGTACATATGTTGGGGAATTCTTGAGGGAGGGTGTGTGGATGATGGGCTAGATGAGAATTGGGATGAATTTGGGAGGGGGTAAGTGACTATACAATGCACTGGCGACGGAACGGCGATGGCTACTAGGGCTGGATTGCCTAACCAAGATTTGGAATTTGTGCAGTTTCATCCAACAGGTAAATATGTTAGGGAAGGTCATTCCTTGGGGAATTGTTGAGGATTGGTGGGTGTTGGGCTAAGATGAGGATGGGGATGAATTTGGGAGGGGTAAGTGATGTATGCACTGGTGATAGGATCAGCTATGGATGGCAGGGCTGGTTGCCAACCAAGATTTGGAATTTGTTGGTAATTTGGGTTGGTAAGAGGCAGTTGATGAAGTGAGTTAAGAGTGTCAGATTTATCTGCATAGTTGAGTTAAATTGATCTTTATTCCATAAATGTGTTTTTCTGTTTGTAGGAATTTATGGTGCGGGATGCTTGATCACAGAAGGTTCTCGTGGTGAAGGCGGCTACCTCATCAACAGCGAGGGCGAACGATTCATGGAGCGCTACGCTCCTACTGCCAAGGATTTGGCCTCCAGGGACGTTGTTTCTCGCTCTATGACGATAGAAATCCGAGAGGGAAGGTACGTTTTGGTCAATATTCAATGAAAGTATCATGAATATCTTGGATTTGTGAGGAAGTCTCCTAATTCTAGGTCAAGGCTAGTCATTTTCTAAACAAATCCTACAATGTCAATCAAGTCAATGTGTCTATCAAGTAATTAAATTCAGAGTAGGCAATTCATTTATAAAATTGCAAGTCACAAGTCAAGAATGTCGTTATAACCGTGCCTTTCTGATCTTTAAAGGTGTATCATCCGATCACTTTTTTGGGGCTATGATTTTTTTTCACATCAAGATATTCTGATATCAGAAAAATCACAATATTTTTATCATTTGTCTGTAAAATCTTAGGGGCCAGAAATGTTCCATTTACAAATTATAGGCTAAAATGTGGTGAATTACTGCCAAAGGTGGTTAACCATCCGCCAGTTTGTGTACTACTCAATGGGTAAATTTCTTGTAACCGTGTGCTTTTGAAATAAGAACCATTGGAGTTATGCAAATCAAACTTTGGAATGCGACAATTTTAAGGATGACCTGTCATGACAGGTATCCTTAAAATTGTCGCATTCCAAAGTTTGATTTATGTAAAATAGAAAACATCACATTGAAAATCAGGCCAGCAATCAGAACATTTTTAAATAACAGTATCACCTAATGTATTAAATCAATTGTTATTAAGATTCATGTCTCTCAGTATTTGAGTTCGATACATTTTGTCAGCGTGCAAATAATGTTTTGGGTCACTGTAGAGTGGTACAGCAAGTCTAATTTTCCCAATAGGTGACATAATGTTTTTTTATCTTGTATAACCATCAGTCGAAACTTACTCGAAAATTTGACCACATCTCCCCTGTCTTAGCTGATTTACATTAGGCTACCTGTGGAGCAACGCATTGTCTTCAAATACTCTTTACTCATCTACAAAATACAACTTGGTAAAGCACCCGTATATCTTGCTGACTCTGTTCAAACATACACTCCTCGGCGTGCTCTTCGTTGGTCAGAGCAAGGTCTCTTAACATTAAATCGTACAAAAACGCAGTGGGGCAACAGAGCCTTTGGGATTGCAGCGGCAAGAATATGGAACAATTTACCTGCTGTCATCCGATTAAACAGCAATATAAACAGTTTCAAAAAGGACTTAAAAACCCACTTATTTAAAGTGGCTTTTACTAAATAATCTTTTTGTAGTCATCTGATATGTTTTGTGCTCTATTGACTGTATAACTTGTTTGTAAATGCATGAGCGCCATTTATGGCGGATACCGGCGCTTTATAAGTTTTCATTATTATTATATTATTATTATTATCAGGGGTGTTGGACCAGAAAAAGACCATGTCTACCTCCAGCTATCTCATCTCCCGCCAGAGCAGCTTGCTGCACGTCTTCCAGGCATCTCTGAGACGGCACAGATCTTTGCTGGGGTTGATGTCACAAGGGAACCCATCCCGGTACTGCCAACTGTACATTATAATATGGGTGGAGTGCCTACTAATTACAGGGGACAGGTAAGGCAATATGATGTATATGATGTGTTCTTTCAAACTCAAGTGGAACTGTAGGGTTCAATTTCAATCTAAAATAAGAATCTTTATAAACAAAGTTGTTTTATTTTGGAGTAATTCTGTTATACCCTTCACAGAGCTATTCATAGTGCATGATTTTTAAGATTTTTTACGAACAATATTTGAAAATACATTTAACCATATCTTTGAAAATGAATCGGAGTCTACTGAACAAAGATATCAAGAGTAAAAGGCATTTAAAACATTTGGTATTGCAGCGCGCCCCTATTGCTTATATGTGTCAGATTGGCTGGATTGAGCCACTGGTGGAATGAGTAGATGGCCTGGGTCTTTAAAACAAAAAAGAAGTAAAATAGTGGACATTTTAAATTTTTTGTGGAAATATTATATTAATGTGATGCAATTAAAGCAAAATAAATCAGAAGTTGATCATATGTGACGTGATCGATCGAAATGAGTTGCATGTTAGCAGCTTTCAATTTTGATATTTGTCCATCATTTCAAAGCAGGTGGAAAATGCAGTATGGTCCACCCCCACTAAAATTGAACTTCTAGTTTTTAAGTAACAAAAAAATTACCAACTGAAAAAACATATGAAGTAAAACATGAATTTGTCACTTCTTTTTGCCTCTAACTCAAAATCAATATTCCCGACATCCGACTCATTCCGCTTGATCGCGTCACATATCTCAATGTCAGTTTTCTGCTTGTATGTACTGTTCAATTGCTACGTTTAGAAGAGAACCCCGTTAAGAATGCACATTTAATTCTAAAGATATGACCACAAGAACAAAAACTAAAGAATTACTATCCACCGTTGGTTACACTTCCAAATTGATATTCCCGATCTGATTTATTTTGCTTGATCACATCAAAATAATTAATGCTTAGGCAATGAAAAAAAAAACCACCCTGTTCTATGGGCAAACAAGCCTCTCATGTAGAGCGTATTTAAAAAAAAAGAATTTCCAGAAATTTGAGAGTGGGGTGATGCCGAGTCAGACAAATTTAAGAGGGGGGTGGTTCCCGGGTGCCACGGAGTCAACAAATTGAGAGGGGGTGTAGTGGCGTCCCCCAAATCGGTGTGCGCAAAAAGATCACCGCCAACGACGCTCTGTCAGGCAACTTAGGGATGAATGATGAATTATTTGGAATGAATTCCATCGTCTATCGTGGTCGCACGCACACGGCTAATCGCTGAAGACACTTAGTCCAGTAATGGTTGCCTACTTCAACACTTTACTTTCTTAGCATATTCACCAGTGAAGTGTTACATGTAATCCGATTATCACTCTGTCAACTGGATCACGCTTATGAGGATTATGAGTCCATCCCCTTAAAAGTTTGAGACTATCCTAACCCCCGATTTGCAAGCTTTTCAGGGGTAATAAATCTTCCCCTCCTTCACCATTTCTCAGATTTGTTTCACACCACCTGCTTGCCAGGGCAAGCTTGTTACCCTACCATCGCTTCAGGTAATTTTCAAAATATTTCAAAAATCTCTAAATGCCCAAAGATATGGGTCAGTAGGGCCCATAGAACAGTGGGTTTTTTGACGCCGTATGTTTATATTTAACATTTTTATAAATGAAAATCATTATCTGTTTTCAGGTGATCACTCATGAGAATAATACAGACCACATTGTACCAGGTCTATATGCATGTGGTGAGGCTGCCTCAGCATCCGTACATGGAGCCAACAGACTTGGTGCTAACTCTCTACTAGATCTGGTGGTGTTTGGCCGTGCCTGCGCACATACCATCACAGAAGAGAACAAACCAGGAGAGAGGCAACCTGACCTGAAACAGGTAAGTCCTGTAGTTATGCCCCCCCCCCCCCCCCCCCCCCCCCCGATCACAGTCCTCCGCATCCGTACATGGAGCCAACAGACTAGTTGCTAACTCTCTACTAGATCTGGTGGTGTTTGGCCGTGCATGCGCACATACCATCACAGAAGAGAACAAACCGGGAGAGAGGCAACCTGACCTGAAACAGGTAGTCCTGTAGTTATGCCCCCACCCCCTGATCACAGCCCTCAGCATCCGTACACGGAGCCAACAGACTAGGTGCTAACTCTCTGCTAGATCTGGTGGTGTTTGGCCGTGCCTGCGCACATACCATCACAGAAGAGAACAAACCGGGAGAGAGGCAACCTGACCTGAAACAGGTAAGTCCTGTGGTTATGCCCCCACCCCTGATCACAGTCCTCTGCATCCGTACATGGAGCCAACAGACTAGGTGCTAACTCTCTGCTAGATCTGGTGGTGTTTGGCCGTGCCTGCGCACATACCATCACAGAAGAGAACAAACCGGGAGAGAGGCAACCTGACCTGAAACAGGTAAGTCCTGTGGTTATGCCCCCCCCCCCACCCCCTGATCACAGTCCTCTGCATCCGTACATGGAGCCAACAGACTTGGTGCTAACTCTCTGCTAGATCTGGTGGTGTTTGGCCGTGCCTGCGGCGCAATGGGAACACGCTGCACCGTGTGTGTGAAGTCCGACACTGTTGTGGGCGCAGACACAGTGTATTTTGTGCCAATCAGCCAATTTGTTATTGTTGTAACCGTGAAGTTGGCATTGACCAAATTTATTTGTGAAATATTTTACATCATTTCATGCGTATGCATGACTTTTATGCCAGCAAATCAATGTGATTATGCCAGCAAATCAATGTAATGATATGATTTCCGCGTACCAGCATCTATGGATGAGTTGTATGGAGCTATTGATGCAGGGAACCAACATACCAGCGAGTGCTCTTGCCCCTGAACATGTATAAAGCAACACTTCCTATGCATACCCCATTTAAAGTTTTACTTTATACATGTTGCAGGATTGAAAAAAAAACAGTACGAGGGTTTGACAGAACATGAACGATATAATATATATTTTATTTTTGTATTCAATGATCTTCCTCAGAATGCTGGAGAAGCATCAGTGGCCAACCTAGACAAACTGAGATTTGCAGACGGAAGCACAAAAACAGCAGAATTAAGACTCAATATGCAAAAGGTAAGGCAATGATCAAATTATTGGACAAAAAAGTTTTCAAAAATAAAAGAGGGGGAAAAAGAAGAAAGAAGTTTGAGAAGAAGAAGAAAAGAAAAGAAAAACTACCTCAAATTTGTAAATAATGATCTGATTTTACCCTTAATTTCTAGACATTCAAAGGCCATAACTCCCGCCCCCCCCCCCAACCCAACACAAAAGTTGGTAACCATGACTGTTCTAAAAATTGCGGGAAAAGGGTTATATTTTCGATTGTCAGCAAGGACCGCGAAATCGTGAAAATAGGGGTATTTCATGGATTGGTCTCCGCGAAATTGAGGAAAAAACAACTCATGAATTGTGTCACTTCTGCTCATCACATATTATGGATTTAATCATTTGATTAGAACATGGTAACAATGTAAATCAACCATTTAGGGTACACCAATTTATAACACAGGACAATAACGCCTGTTATGGTTCGGAGCAACACATTTTTATCTATTTAATGTATGTATAAAGTGTCTTTGAAAAGGTCATTGGTCATTGAAAACCAAAAAAAGGGGTACTTTCAAAAAATGAAGAACAGTCATGGTTACAAACTTTTGTGTTGATTTGGGGAGCCAGTCTATAACTTCATAGAAGTTCAAGTTAACCCTAACCCATTTCGGTGGTTTGTAGCAATAAAGCTAACAGTGGGAAAGCACAGGAAAAAATAATGACACACAAAATGGTGTGTGCCACCCCCCGGAGATTGAACCCGGGCCACCCTTGCTGGAGTCCAGGTAAACGTGCATCACCCTACAGGGGTCTTGCTCCCCAAAATAACTTTTCAGAGCCTATATGTACTGGGGTGGGGAATGGGGTCCAGCAACGCGGTGCTTCTGTTGGATTTTGTTGGATGTTGCATAGTTAGGGTTGAGTGAGATCTGTTCATATATCAATTTAAAATCCCTTAAAAAAGATCAGAGATTACATACAATCTATTTCAGTGTGTTCATAGTGTGTTGCATATTATATATCAATGGAAAGCTAATGTTTTCATCTTTCCAACGATACCTCATTTGTGACGAAATCAAGCAAAATGAGTCACATGTCAGCAGTTTTCAATTTTGATATTTGATATTTGTCCATCATTTATAAAAGTAGGTGAAAAAGTTACAGTTAAGTCCAAACCCCACTAAAATCAAACTTCTAGTTTTTACCCAACTGAGAAAACAAAGTGAAGCATAAGAATTTGTCACTTCTTTTTACCTATAACTCAAAATCAATATTCCTGACATCCGACTTATTCCGATTGATTGTGTCACATCATTCACTTGTTTCTTTCTGTGCTAAGGCACTTGCTTGAAAACGTTGTGACGTCTCAGTATCTTAAAATTACAACTATTTTGTTCTCTCAGTATCTTAAAATTACAACTATTTT
The DNA here is from genome assembly GCA_035610835.1 of Ophiura sarsii. Classification (NCBI taxonomy): domain Eukaryota; kingdom Metazoa; phylum Echinodermata; class Ophiuroidea; order Amphilepidida; family Ophiuridae; genus Ophiura; species Ophiura sarsii. Next base: position 71,163,622 of record CM069447.1, read on the forward strand.
GTTCTAAATAAACTGAGCTCTTGTCATAGAGCGTGTTTCTGTACTTTTATTTATTTATTTATTCTTAAATTTTGATTACCTTGCAGATTATGCAGAACAATGCAGCCGTATTCAGAACAGGAGAAACGTTGAAAGAAGGAGTTGAATTGTTAGATAAGGTATACCAAGGAATGGACGATATTAAGGTGAGTCTATGTCTAAAGAAGACAGATTTTTAAAATTTTTAAATCTTGTTTTAAAAATGTTCTTTTAAACAAATCTGATGTGTTAGGTGACATGGAAAAAAATACCCTGTTCTATGGACAATTATACCTCTCGTGTAAGGTCGGTCAGGCTTTTGGTTTTTTGCTTTGTTTAGAATTCTTTTCCCTTGAAAATGAAATCTGTAAAAATGTTGCATTTTTTTTGCACATTTCACTAATGTCTAAAAAAAAGGTTGGTCAGGCTTGACATAAATGTTTGTTAGTTTTTCATTACTTTCAGGTTTTATTTCTTCCTTCCGATTTAAAAGATGTCATAAACAGCAATTTAAAATCGTAGATTTGGGTACAATAACATCCAAATTAGATGAAACACCCTCTATCTTTGATCTCGTCCTCTAAAGGCATTTTTTTCTTCTAAAATACCTTTGTAAACATGGAACTAAAACATGACAGACCAATACCTTTCCTAATTAGGCCAACAACAAAAAAATAGTTGTGTTGCCCTCATCCGGCCGGGTCAAAATTCTGAGAATGTGGGCCGGGTTTTTTTTGTAAAGATTTTTTTTCTCTTTTTTTTCTCTTTTTTTTTAAGATTTTTTTTTTTTTCCAAGATTTTTTTTCAAGATTTTTTTCTCAAGATCTTCCAATCTGTGAAAAGTGATGGGCAAGAAACCAAAATATTCACCATTGGGTTGAAATTACATCCAGTAAGCGTTTTCCTTAGTATCTTTACACATGTTGACTGAAATAATAGGTATAAAATCATTGATTTGGTAAAATTTAAATAAATATAAAAAATAAAAATAAAAAATAAATCCGGCCGGCCGTCCCTCCCGATTTTAGGCTTGTGAGGGCAACACAACTTTTTTGTTTGTTTTTTGCCTTACTTCAAATTCAAATTCTGAAATTAAGTTGTCGGATATCCAACAGTTTCCTAAGTAGACTTCTTGTTCTCAAATAAAATGCCATGGTTTGACACTGTGGGGAAAGTCCTTATGCGGTGAAAATATTACATGATAGTTATCCCGAGGCCTGGTTATCCCCTGTATGTTCACACAATATTCGGCTGAATGTGATTCGGCACCAAACCATTATATATGGTTGATTTCAAGCAACTCTTACACAGCGCAAAGCAATTGCTTTACATGTAATATCTTACCGATCATAAACGCAAATGCTTGGTAAATCTACGATGAATGGAATATATTGTGTGTTTTGGCTTTTATGTTTACCTATAGCTAAACAGGATATGGATCAGATTTCAAATGTGTTAAGCAATGACATTACAGTATTTACTCCTACTAAACGATAATGCTTTAACCCCCTGGGGTCTACCTGTCTACCTTACAGTGGTTCTGATTGGTTTATTACAAGATGTACTCATATGAATAGCCAATTCAAATGCAGCTTGTAAAATGTTTCACTCCCATCTTTACCAAGGATACAATTATTCTAACAATATCTCTCATTGGTGCAATAAATGATGTATCCATCTTTTTAACCAATCGGCCGGTAGTTCTCAGGGGTTAAATATCCAACCTTTATTTCTTCTCCATCAGTTATATGACCATGGTATAGTGTGGAACACTGATCTTGTTGAAGCTCTAGAATTACAGAATCTGATGTTGAATGCATCGCAGACGATAGTAGGAGCTGAAGCACGTAAAGAAAGCAGAGGAGCACATGCACGAGAGGATTATAAGGTAATTATTTATTTATTAAGAGAGGATTATAAGGTAATTAAGAGAGGATTATCAAGAATTCCACTGGCTGCCCATAAGGCCATTTTTTTTTGTGTTGCCCTCTGCGACCAACCCTTAAATCTCAAAAATCAGGGTCGCAATTTTTTTTTAAGATTTGAAGTTGTCAAAATATCACTATTTTCTGCTTGAAATGAATATTTTTCGTGAATAGATTGCTTTTAAATTATTATCACACTAGAAACATTGACATTTACCAATTTTGTCTTGTCATGAACCATTTTCTGTCAGTATCATTTGTATCAAAAGAAAAAGGAAAATCGACCGACCAACCAGACTTCAAGTTTTTGGCACTTGAGAGCACCACAACATTTTTATTGAGCTTCAACAACTATTTTTAGAATATCACATCTGTTCAATCCCTTAATTCTGCCTGTCCTGGGAGTAATCTGCCGTCCAAATGACGGGTGGATGGGTCTCTGGCTAAGACCTTGCCCTGAATGCTAAAAAATACTACTTCTAAGCCTATAGTCTCAATTGCCTCGTGGTTCGGAGAGTCACGTAAAGCCGTTGGTCTCTTGTAAAAGCTGACATTTTCGCGGTGGTTTTATTTTCGTGCTTTTCGCGCAAAATATCTTTACGCAAAAATATTGGCTTTTACAGTTAACCACGTTGACCCAAGGGAGATTGGGGAGCTGTTAAAAAAAGGGTGATATTACAATCTAAGTGCTGATGTGGTGTGCGCCTAGCCAGTAACCACGTTTATTGGCAATATAAGTAATATGTATGTAGTATTATTATTATTATCTCCAAGCGCATGTGCGGACGGTTTTCGATAACGGAGCCTACATAAATAGTGAGCGCATATTCTGCGCGAACGAGTAGCTGAAAGTCATGGCTTAGTGAATGGGCCGACGTGCGATTGGTCCCCGGATCGATTCCCGGCTGGTCCTCGACGATTTAGTTGGTGTTTTCTCTTCCAAAATTATGATCCCTGGTAAAAGCCCTATTAGGCCCCCCCCCCCCCCCCCCCAAAACTGCACAAAAACACGTTTGAAAGATTTTGTTTTGATTTTGTTGTTTTGATTTTCTTTTTTTAAACAAGCAGATACTACTCAAAAACACATCTTTCTTTATTGTTATGTGCTTCTTTCAATTATTTTATTTTTTTATTTTTTCAATTTTTTTGTTGTTGTTGTTGAAGAAGAAAAAAATAGCGACCCTAGATTTCCGAAAATTTGGGTCGGTCGGAAAGGGCAAGTCAACTCTTTTTTTCTTTTTTTTGGCCTTAGGGGGTAAGGGTTAAGAGAGATAAAAAAGCCTTAAAAAGGTGGCCAAATTTGGGGACACCCAGTAGTTGTTGGTAATAAATGTCTCATTTTTGACACACACACACCCTCCCTATTTCCTGTTCTAGACACGTATTGATGAATATGACTATAGCAAACCTCTAGAGGGACAGACAGTACACAAGACAATAGATCAACACTGGAGGAAACACACACTTAGTTATCAAGACGTCAAAACAGGCCAGGTAAGCTATTGTAAAAGACACACTTAGTTATCAAGATGTAAAAACAGGCCAGGTAAGCTCTTGTAAAATATGAATATACCTTATTTGATCAGTCTCATCTGTTGTCGTTAAAAATGGAATTTTAGATATATTTTCATGCAAAAGTGTATCTACAAGTTTGGTATCATTTGAAAGAGGAACGTATCAGCTTTCCATTGATGTGCATCGATGTACTATGAACATAAACTGCTCACAAAAAGTTAGGAAACTTTTTTTAATCAAGTATATTTTTATTATTTATTACCCTCTTTGTATCTGTTATATATCAATGGAAAGCTGAAGTGTTCCTCTTTAAGATAATACCACATTTGCAATTATTACATGTTGCTGAACTTGGCCACATGAATGAGAATGAGGCAAAGTCACAAATCAAATGTGCCAAAATTACCGTGTTCTGTGCTAAACAGTCAATAGGTAATGATCAATAATCAAACCGGTCATGCTTGAGAACCATTATTGGTTTACACAATGATTTGCACCAGTGAGCACAACACACACAAGTTAACCCTCATCTCTTTAGAAAACCATTATTTGGGTATTTGCAAGACTGGGTTAACAATGACTCCAGGTGGAAGGTCATGAAGGTAAGTGATGAAAGGTTTAGGCCTACAACTTGTACATTTTTCTGAGACACGGTAAACGTTTTGCAGTTTCAATATGCCGCGTTTAACAGATTTGGAGAGAGCCCGTGCCATTACCTATTGACTGTTTAGCACAGATAACGGTAATTTTGGCACATTTGATTTGTGACTTTGCCTCATTCTCATTCATGTGGCCAAGTCCAGCAACATGTCATCATTGCACATTTGGTATCATTTTAAAGAAGAACACTTCAGCTTTCCATTGATATGCAACATAATACAAGAGGGTAATAAATAATAAAAATATACTTGATTAAAAAACGTTTCCTAACTTTGTGTGAGCAGTTTATATCGAAATGTGACACAAAACACAATAAATTGTCCAGTAATTCTAGCATAACCATAGCAACCTCTCCTATGCTGCATAGATTTCTAAGTGATTAAAATTGCCTAATATATTGTTTACCGTATTCATAGTAAATTATAGTTGAATATATGCTCCAAAATTGTCAGTCATGGACAAACAAAGTTTGCCCGACCATTTTGACAGACACTATTAGAGTAAAACCATCATTAGACCTACCAAATATTTCAGAATTAATTAATTTCATCTCTCTCAAATATAATTTACTATATGAATACTTTAAACCAAGCGTGTGCCCGTCGGCCTCTAATCTGCGGCCCGCGGAGCAATCCCAAAGTGCCCATTGATGCGGCCCGTGTTAACCGGAACTCCATAGGTAACACTATAGCATGGCAATACCGGTGAACATAACGAAAATGCATGAAACTTTACAAACTATTTTTGAAGTGTTTAGGTAAGAGGTGGTCTATATCAGGCCTCCTGAACCATATCCAGGGTTTAGGTGACAAAAAACACACACACTGTTGTACGGGCGTACGGACCTGTCAATTAGAAAATTGAAAAACGCAAAAAGTGGGTCGGTTGGGCCCGTAAAACAGGGTTTTTTTCTTTGCGCCTAAGAGCCTTGACTTGTCTTAACTTTAACCTTACTTTATTACTCACCTCTTGTCTGTTTCTCTCTTTACCTACAGGTGCAGCTATCCTACAGACCCGTCATAGATAAGACGCTAGATCAAGAGGACTGTGCTACTGTTCCACCAGCCATCAGATCGTATTAAAAACCCATCAAACCAAAAACTGTATTATAACATGAATTGATACTATATGTGAAACGGGATGGTGAGGAATTGACAAGTGTGTAGCAATGTCTTGATTGGTAACCTGTGGCATAAAAAAAGGTCTGTCTCACATACATTTGGGAAAATAGTTATGTGAAATGCTTTTTAATCCCCTTTTATTGCCATTTCAGAGCCATTCCCCCCCCCCCCCCCCCCCTTTTTTGGGATTATAACTAAAAAAACCAACAAAAAATTGAGTTCATCGCGTAGGGTTAAGTGAATCGACATACTTTCGCTCGTGACATATTGAGACAGATCTTCCTTTTTTTCTTGGCCCCAAAGGGAATGAACTTTATATTGATTCATAGGGTGTTAACTATCCATATGGTGTAATGGATTGCCTAACAAGACATTGCCAACAAGTTGTCCAAATTTGTCAGGAATTCTGTTTTTTTTCTTCAGGGAACCTAAGATTGCAATCAAGGAGGTCCAACAGTTAAGGTTTTATAAAATATATAAATTTTGATTAACCAAACATATAAGATACTTGCACTATATCTCTTCCTCTGGACAGTGACATAACTGTACAGGCGCAGCATTTACGCAAGTGTATGTATCGTCCGTCTTTGCACGCATGTATGTATACGCCAGCGCCTCGAGTACCTGCGCGCATTTATGTGCTGCAATTAATAAGGATGCAGTTATGTCATTGTCTCGTGATAGATAAATGTGTCCCGTCACATCAAAATGGACATTAGCGGCTCCAGTCAGATCTGAGTTATTGGTATGACTTGAAAGAGCACATCTTAACCTTTAAAATGATACCTTGATGGAGGTAATCGGACTTTGTAATCACAAGATAAGATATGAAGAAGTTTTTTTTCTTTCTATTATTTTTTTTATAATTCAACATATATATTGGACTTCATCTGTATTTGCCGACAACATGTCCTTTTAGACGCGACTGGTCACAAATAGACTATAGATGTATTGGTCCACAGCATGCACTTTACATGTTTAATCTGAAAATATAAAGAGAGCCATACATGTCTCTCCATTAACTGTCCAATAGTATAAAATAGTATACTGTTGTATGTTGTTGATATGAACAATAGACATTCAGGTCGGTATGCACAAAACAAGTTAAACCTGGTTTAACTTTAAACCTGGTTTAACTTTAAACCTGGTTTAACTTTAAACCTGGTTTAACTTTAAACCTGGTTTAACTTTAAACCTGGTTTAACTTTAAACCTGGTTTAACTTTAAACCTGGTTTAACTTTAAACCTGGTTTAACTTTAAACCTAGTTTAACTTTAAACCAGGTCTAAATGAAGAGTAGTCCTTCTGTCAGGACCATTTTATTCTTTTATAACCCTTTATACTCTTTAGTAAAGTCCAAAAGTAAAATCGGAGTCGCCAAATTAAGCGAATATAACATGAAAATGTATTGCCCCTTGTAAAGGTTCATTAATAATGTAGAATGAGTTGAGCTCATCAAATAATAAAAAGATCCTTTGTGGGAGGACTACTCTTTATTTAGACCAGGTTTAAAGTTAGACCAGGTTTACGTTGTTTTGTGCATACAGACCTAAAGATTTATTTTATATTGATATTGTTGTGCTGTGTGTTAGCATCATAGCATGCCTTATAGATCATAGCCACCTTAGCCATTGTATGATTTATGAGGAAGGGTTCTAACTTAATAGAACCTTCCTAAAAGAAATTGTTTACTTCATTCTACCTGAAGAACAAATGTGCTGTCAGAGCCTAGTCCACGATAGACGCAGGACTGTGTATCATCTATGAGCCAATGCTGAGAGTCCACTTAGACCTGGTGAGAATATTTGCCAGTGCATTTCAGTTAAGCGTCAGTCTCGTCAGATATTTGCTAAGCGCAATTTCATTTCTTTGATGGCACGTTTGTAATTCAAGGTGGAAGATATAGAAGACGTTAATAATGTAAATGATCTATTTTCATTTACTTGAGCCCTCCCCTGGTAAGTTCAGTTTTTCCCCACCCTTAATATTGATAACATTATCCATCAACTGCTAAAAATAAAATCTGTACATAGGAAAAAAAACAATTATCAACACATGAGATGATTGAAATGGCAGTATGTGTAATGTTTTATATGTGCCAATTAGCCACTTTCACAACTATCTCAAATATTTCCAAAATAGTTCCAAAATGGCGAGAAATATGCATCTCTATCTCTCCCTGCGGGCCCAAATGAAATACCTTCAAGCCCACCACTCGCTGATACTTGATTTTGATGCGAAAACACACACTTTCACTATTGTCCATGCGTAAAAATGAATCCATTTTGTTGCGCATATTTATATATGCGCAACAAAATGGATTCATTTTGGGCACAGACAAATACAAGCCTCACAATTATCGCCAATTTGGAACTGATTAAACTATAAATAAATATGGCATTCTGTTTTCAATAGTTATGTAAACAATTTATTCAGCTTTCTGGAGAACTTTAGATCATGTAAATTGGCCTTACCTAACTAAAGATACACTTGATTGTGTGACAGGGGGTGTTTTCGCCCTTTTGTAAAAGTGGAAAAATTGTAACTTGGTTCAGATATGAAACTTAATTCTGTTCTAAGTACGGTGAGTTAAGTAATCTTCTCTTTTGATCTGTATTTATCAAATTAACATTTTCAAATGAAGTCAAAGGGACTTCAGTTGTATTGATCTTTAAACAATTCACTTCTGATATACATTACAGTCACAACAAAAGATCCCGATAAAAGTAAAAACAAATCGGAAAGAAATGGTTTCAAACAGGCACTTGTTCTGCTCATGTAGCATGAAACCATTTTTTTGCACTTCACTTACACTACAAAACAACACTTCTTACAAAATTACATGTATTTTAAGTTTCGTGTGGCCTATTTTTATGATCTAAAATGTTTCAGAAAGTTAAATGTATGATGCACATAGCTGGTGAACGAGTTATGCAATATTTTGTTATTTCAATGGTAAAAATAAATATTGAATTTTGTGATTTTTGGGTTCAACATTTTCTGGGTCACCCTGTATGAGGCTTATCAGTGAATAGGATTCTGAACACAATAACAATTAGTAAAGAACATTAAGTACCTGTCTTTGAATAAGTTCATCAGGATTGTAGATATACATGAAAGTTGATATTTTGTTGAACAAATCCAATAATGTGAGTACATTTATTGGATTTGTTCAACAAAATATCAACTTTCATTAAGTACCTGGTTGGTATAGGACATGAGAGTTATTTTTTTGCAATACGATATAAACTGCTCAAAAAAAGTTTGGAAATTTGTATCCAATCGTCATTTCTTTGAATATATTGTGGAATCATATTAATGTAAAGCTGATGTGTTCTTCTTTCTAACGATACCTTATTTGTAGCAATCACTTGTCAGTGATTAGCCATATGCTTGAGAATGTGGGGATGTCGCATTCGATGTGCCAAATTCCCCACTTTTTTGCACTCAAAAGACTATCATTGTCGTCGGTTCAATGAAGTAATTTGGCACATTTAGATTGAGACCTCTCCATGTTCTCAAGCAAGTGGCAGAGCACTGGAATAATGTATTGCTACAAATTAGGTATCATTCCAAAGATGAACACATCAGCTTTTTATTGATATGCAACACAGTATAGAAATATCCCTAGATATTTGAACATTTTGTGATTGAAAACAAATTCCGAACTTTTATTGAGCAGTTTAGTTGTATGTAGTGTGTAATAAGGAATTGTTTTCAGGTACATTTATGCCCAGAAAGGAACAAAATGTGTAATTAAATGATCAATTTTATTGGGTAAATAAGGTGGCACAGAAATAGAGATGGAATATTTTATTTCTTGGCCTAATTAGAACACCAAATCACAAACCTAAATTGTACATAATATAAACCTTATGTATTATGTAAAATCCACATGTTTCATTTACATAATATTTAAAAGTGGACATTGAAGTAAGATTATTATGAATGTATAAAAAAGAAAGAAAATAAATCAGACTGAGTTGTGTAATAATTTATTGGTTGTTTACAAATTGGGGTGCAATGAGTCTTTGATTTATGATGAACCCATTGTTAACACTTTCCACACCGCTATTAGTTTTACCATATGAAGAGCTTTTTTGCTAAAGGGCCACCGTCCACTTCTACATGTAACTCATTTTGCATTTTTGAATTTGCATTGACAAGTCCATGGAATTAATCAAATTATTGTATGGCTGTGTTCATTACTGTTTCTATGACTTGGATTAGTGCATCCATGCACGTCAATTGAGGCACATTCCATATAATGAATAGCCATCCATTCAATAATGCAAAATGAGTAACAGGTAGAAGTGGATGTAGGCCCTTTTGCAACACAGCCCTTCATAATTATACAGAACAGATTTTTCAGAAACATTTTCCAAAATTTCAGTCTATTTCAAGGATTACTGAACCAATAGTAGGCATGTTTGTACTTATATTATTTTATTTCTTACGGTGATTCCAAATTTGGCAATGAATTTAAATAATCTTGATATTTTTTAAACATTTTGTGAAATTTTGGAATGCCGCGTGGAAAGTGTTAAGCAATATCATTGGAAACTAATAAGGCAACAAAAGAAAACCCTTTCTATGGGCAAATGGACCTCTCAGGTCGGGTTAGTTGGACAAGGTTTTTTAAGGTGAATTTTTAATTTTAAAAATTGGAAAAATAAATAGTAATGGGAGGTTTGGCATAAGTGAGCTTGACTTGTTACTGCAGGTGTGAACATTTTCAGATGTAAACATGAATTCAGGTGTTTGTTCTTAAAATTTCCCCACTTTCATTTAATTTTGGCCCATTGTTTGGCCTTATTAGGCCATTTTTTTCAGTCTTTTCAGGGTATTTTCCCCAGTTATTTTCAATTATGTTAATTTCTTATGTCTGCCACTGGATTTGGGTGATTACTGGTAGTCATTCTGCATAAGTGGGCCTTGGTGTCAGGTTCAAGTGATAGATCCACTTGACCATCAATGGATTTGGGTGGTCAGAGGTCTTGCATAAGTGAGTTTGATTGTCACTGGATTGGAGTGCCAGAGGTTCTGAACAAGTGAACTTGACTGTCGCTGGATAGCTCGTGACTGCCATATTGGGACGGTCAAAGATTATGCACAGGTGAGCTTGATTGTCACTGGATCAAGATGGTGAAATTGTGACTAATTTGAAATCACGTCAGCAGATCATCTCCTGTAATCTGGAAAATCCTAGTAAGTCTGTTGAACGCAAATTTGAGAAAACAAAAGGAAAACTGTTCCCATATATCATTTCCTGACTAAGTTTTTCCATACTCAGACATGAGAATCTTCAGGAAAAAGCAGGAATTCCTGCTTTTTTGTAGTCAAAATTTACGCAGTTTTATTTCATTTCTTTTTTTGCCCAATTTCACACGCTTTTTCAGGAATTTTCACCATTTCCTGCTATTTTCAAAAACTCCATTCTCATGCCTGCATACTAGGTTCTTTCAGATGCAAAACTGCCGACAGGGAAGAGTTTCACACACTTTAACTTGATCAACTGAAGGGGAAAACCTAGTATTAAGTCCAAATATGGGTCTAACTCAATTTTCACCATAAATGATTTACTAGGTTTTTCCAGATTACAGGAGGAATGCAGGGGAGCTTTTTTATGATTTCGCTGAGCACTCTATAGTATTTACTCAAATGTAACCAAAGGTAGAAAAGGCTGTGCTCAATTTATGAGATCATGACAGTCATTAAATGACAAACATTACAAGATACCTTGTAGGAAAGACACATTTTATTGCCTACTGTACATACATGATGTACACATATATTAACATTTGGTTTTTATAATTTATACGGATACAAAATATAAAAATAGGATCTACACATACATTGTCTACAATGGGTAATTCAAATTTCATAAAAATGCCAAACATCAAATTCAAATTATTTCGGTGACAAATTCTGGTTACATATAAGTTCATACATTGCACAGAGATGGCACCAGGCCTGATCCATTTCAGCCAAGATTTTGAATACCGATGTTTGGACTTTTTATGGGAGTTTATCTGCTCATCAAGTGACAGATATTATATTTGTATAGTTGCTATATGATATCTTAAGGCAAATCTAGACAGGTGACGTACCATGTACATGAACACAAAATAACAGTTTGAACACAACTGGATAAGACGGAAAACCCTGTTTTTGAATTATTTCGCGAAGGTATAAGATTCATTCCGGCATATTCATGCATAAATAGGCCAATCTAGGCTCAACAAAGTGCATGGATAAAATACATTGAAACATGGAATTTGAATACTAAAAAGATGACAAAACACTTCAATTTCAACCCCAGGAGACCACTTGGGTATAATGTTGTAATCATCTGTGTGAACGAAAACACAAACAAGAAGGGTGTTCTACCCCAACAAGAGACCAGGCTGTGCTAAAGGGTATACAAATTGCCAATTTCACAGCAAGGTTGCCCTGGACTGATAGTCACATGTCATCATGGTATATAGCCATAGTCTAATACAACTTTACCAACAAAACTGAATCACACAACATTTCAGTCTTAAATGTATATTGCTATGAGCATGATTCTTCGAGCGATATAATCCTTGTTATGGGTCATTTTTTCCTTCTTTGAGAATCCATGAGAAAAAGGGTAGATTTTGAGAGTACTTGGATTCACACGGATGATTTACAGCTTTTATACATGAGTGCCCACCACGGACGGGACAGAGATCATGTTTTGCAAGGGTCGTGCTGACGTGAAATTGCACATGGCACAGTATTGTTACAGTGATGCTCTTGTATCAAGGCAAATTTGAGACAAGAAAAGTAAATGAACACAATATACTTGTTGCTGACAACTATAAATCTCTAAGTGACATACATGTACGTAGGGTTAATTATTGCATAATGTATAGTTACTACACACAATTTATGAAGGCAGATTTTCACCAAATAAGCTACATTAATGGCAATGGAGAAAAAAATCCTGTTCTATGAGCCCGAAATACCCATTTTTTACCCCAAATTTTTCAACACAATTTTTTTCTTCAAAATTGTCTTAAAATGTTTGGTGTTGACCATTTTTTTAAAATTCAGAAATTGTTGATATTCACCGACATTTTCACTATTAAAAAGGTCTGTGTCCCCATAGAAAAGGGTATTTTTGTTGCTTGAACACAATATATTTTGAATACAGAACAGTATCAAGTTGGACGTATCGCATTGTCTCTAAAACCCTTTTTGCTGCGGCTATACACATGCAGTGTATATACTCAGAACCCCTAACCATGCCACCAGTCCCAAGTGCACAACTCTAAAAATAATATACATAATTGTTCCCCCCCTCCCCCACACCCATCCCTGCAAATTCCACATCACTTCAACATCCCCATGAATAGCAAAATATTTACACAAATAGCAACATATGTTTTGGTGGCATGATTTCACAGTCCGCCCAGAGTCAAAAGTTCATCAACAGGTCGAGAATCCATTTGGATTCTCGCAACTTTACCGGCAGGAATCTTTGAACGGGGCTAAAACACAATAATAATTTTTTTAAATCCGCTTTTAACATAGCTATTTTTCCTTTAAAAACACACACAAAAACCCCACATATTATCATATAGCAATTTTCCCAAATGTATGTGAGACAGACGAAGCCAAAATCGAAATGATATTACTCTTGGATAATATATATGGGTATGTCCATGAAGTTGGGCAATTTAAGAAATTGTGCTGATTTGTGTAGGATAAATGCATTTTCTGACAGTTTGCCTGAAGTTTATTTTCACAAGTAATATAATTTGGAAAGACCTCATACTAATATGTCTTTTAAAAGTCAAATGAAAGTTATAGCTCCCCTGTAATTTTTTTTATGCTTCATTAATAGTTGGTGTCCGGCCCTTTTTTAGTCAAAAAAGTGTGACATGAAAATAGGAAAAATGCAAAACATAATTTTGTAAATATAAATGTCATAAAATCATAAAATTACTACATAATCTATGAATATATGTTCCAATTCACCTTTAAGTAGATTATGACAGAACAGAAATCGGCCAATTTGATATGACGTCTTCGGGAAATTGCCATACCTATGCTACAGAAAGGAGTCCACCCCAAAAAAGCATGTAGCATCGGTATTTTAAGCTCACCAACAACACAGATGACATTTGAACCCACTGATTTTGGGTCCTAAATTACCGTATCACATTCATAAGAAAGTTTGAACAACAACTGTACCCATAGATGATGTTATTTTAAAATTATTTGAGGAAACGTCACTGATTTTTGACGAGGTGTCCGGTGTAGCATAGGTACATTTACAATGATTGCCCCTCTCAAGTAAAAAGATCCTTTCACATACTGAAATGAATGGCTCCCTGCAATTAAGTGTTTTACTAGAGGTTCTCATTGGGACCAGTTTTGGGGTAATTGGTTTTATTAAAGACAGCAAAAAAACTGAAAACAAGCGAGGTGTCCACCTGTAGTGCCGGTATTACCATGTAGCTTAGGGACAAGGTAATTAGTTTATAATGATGGCACCCATAATTCTTTTTCAAATATTTCAATTCTACTTGAAAATATATGGGAAATAACATAACATGACAGTTTTTAGTGAGATAACTCACAATATTTGATACCATTTTTACCAAAACAATGTACCTGATGCTACATGGACACTGTGTCCATGTAGTGCCGGTAATCAAGTACATGTAGATATTGGGTATCAAATTAAAAAAATTCTATACATCACTCTTATTTTTAGTAGTAATTGTAGTGGCTATTGATATAAAGAGGAAGTGAAATGTGTCTTACTTCATTTTATGTTAGTTATCTGTAAAACAATAGAATTTATACCTATGCTACAGGACATGGTGTCCATGTAGCATCAGGTAAATTTCTTGTATGTTTAGCCGTATGGACAGAAGCTTTTACTTTTTATTTAATTGTAATGTTACTAAATCAGTTAAACAGTTATCAGTGATGATAAAATTATACAAAATATGTGTGTCAGAAGCAATCCTTATTGATTACAGACATAAATACTACATCAAAAAGGCTTGAACCAAATTACCCCACAACCCTCAATTTGCAAAGCATCATATCACTTTTTGTGATGTAGAGTAGTATCAATTGTGTGCTTTTATGAATCTGACCATGAAAGTGCAATATAAATCTATATAAGAATGGTGAGTAACCTGAACTATTTAAAAATAATGCAAGGGAGAAGTGTCAGAATGGTGTCCATGTAGCATAGGTATTTTTACCATAATAACCTGAAACTAACCTGCAATCAATGATTATTTTCATACTTCAGAGGAAAAAGTTCACTCTTTTTCAAAAGTATGGATATTGTCGGACCTAAAAATAATATCAGATTAACAATTGAACAATTTTGAAATTTTGACCTCATGTCACACTTTTTGGCCCAACTTCATGGACATACCCATATGCACTTTTTTTATAACTTTTGAACACTACAACAGGGTTATCACCACTGGTCGGCACCAGCACTCAGCTATATCAACCAGTACTAAATTAGTACTAAACCAGTACTAAATCAACCAGTAGGGAATTTCCAACCTCTCCAACCGGCACAAAAATGACAAATTGGTGTCCATTTGTTACTTAAACAGCTGTAAAAAGCCATTATTGTCATCTAAGAAGTATTTCTATTTGGATTCTCGTGAAATTTTGGCTAGTGACAACCCTGCACTACAAATCCAGTACCCTGTTATACTGTATCTGAATTTATTGTGATACCATGCAGACAATGTGTTCTACTGAAACGATTCAAGTTTATTCCTTCATAGACTTATTCTCTCACTTCCGTTTCTTGGCCAAGTGTGGATATAAAACTTTTGTCTTAAAGTCATACTATATAGGCCAAACAAAGAAGAAGGTCTGTCTCAGAAGCCCGCCCGCATTGGTATGTGAAATGAGCTACGGCGCGTTGGTCTAGCGCTGGGGGCTAAAAAACTTCTTTTTTTTTCTTGGATTTTGTCTTAAAAAGTTGGATATATAAGCAAAAAAATAGAAAATAGAAAAATAAGAAGAAAAATTGCATACCTTATAGCCTATTTTCTAAAAATATTAATAATTAAAAAAAAAAATCGCACAGCACTTAGCTTTTTTGCACAATGTTTCTGAGACAGACTTTCTTCTTTGTTTGGCCTTAGACAGGTCACAGGCAAAGTATGTGAGTTGTGATCTCTCTTTATTCTTATACATGTAAATAATACTCTGATAAGATTTGACCTGTTGTTAACTGCTGAATTACTCTGATAAGTTTCACTAATTAATGTATCATCAATATAAATATTTAAAAAATATGTTTACAGTTCTGTATATCAATATGGTCTACAGATGAAGATCCCTATAACAATGTACTGTAAAAATCTGAACCTAAAATACCTAATAGTCTCAGGTATTACAAGTGGTAATTTATGTGCGATTAATTTTTGCACTTTGCCGATTTTGAACTGTTTTATGTGTTTTTTTAAATTGCGATTTGCAGCTTTATCACATACGCAAAAGAAATATATTTGCGGTAGCTATGTCGAGCACGAAAAGAAATGTAGCGCAAACATTACTCTTACAGTTTATATATCAGGTTTGCAAAAATATGATACTGGCAACAGTATATTAATTTAAATTTTTGAACGACCCAAATGTGGCAATCGCCCCCATTGCCCCTTCTGTTTATGCCACTGACAGATGACAAATAATGGGGAAAATAGTCTACCAACGCACGTAGGCAGACTATTTTCGTTTGTGCCGATAAATGCTAAGCAGCTAGCTCGTTTTTGTGATGATGTTAAATATATTATTTATTTTAATTTTTATTGATACATCTTGCGGGCCGCAAAAACACACACTGGCATGCGGCTTGCGGGCTGTAGGTTGCCCTCCCTGGCCTGGCCTGGCCTAGATGTTTTTGAACCAAGATTGGGTTGTTCCATTAACCCCGGATGTGTTTTTCTGAATTAATCTATCAGGAGAGAAAAATGGGTCAAATTTGAGGGAAAATCAGTCTCCGCATGCACCGCGGATTGAACCCAGACCGCGTGCATACTAAGTCTGATGCTCTACCGACTGAACTTCCTCGGCGATGTTCAAAAAACTTGAGTTTTTTTAATAAGTTGAACCACGTGCTGAGCGTGGCTTGAGATTGTCTCGAGATTGTCTCATGTTTCTTTTTAAAAAAATATTCAATTTAATACCATCCTTTCTAAAACTCTTAACCATCCATTTCATTTTGCATAGCTTTTTACGAGATAGTTTCACCAATTATCAAAAGACAATCAAAGTGGGTACTAAAAAATCTATAGAATAAGGCAACGAGAAAAACCACCCTACAGGCCTGTTTAAGAACATTTTGCGAGATGGAACTGGACTTGGGAAATACAAGTTTTGCATTCAAGAAGCTTTTTTCTTAATTATAACTGAAGATTATTACACTAATTTGATTGGCCTGTGTTTGCTGATGAAGGCAAGCTTTTTGTGATGCAATTAACTGGTCACACATGCGCATACAAGACAAAGCCATTTATAAAGCAATGTACATTGAAACACCCGTTAACATTAAAAATTGTATTTATTATTGATCTATAAAAATATTTATATGATATTTTCAATTCATAATTCATAAGCCTATGTGAGGCTATGTCTATTCTAAGTAGTATTGATGATTTAGGGGTTGAAAAAGCTCTATAAACCAGGGGCCACTTTGTGCAAAAGTAGCCCGTTGTTGAAAACATGTATTTCAACCCCTTTTTGGAGATATATAAGTACATTAAATTGATAAAGAAGTGAGATCAAACTGGATAGAAATAAGTGATGAAGACAAGCTCTTTGGGATGCAAGTAACTGGTAACACATGCGCATACAAGACAAAGCCATAAAGCAATGTACATTTGAAACACCTGTTAACATTAAAAATTGTATATTATTGATCTATAAAAATATTTATATCATATTTTCAATTCATAATTCATAAGCCTATGTCTATTCTAAGTAGTATTGATGATTTAGGGGTTGAAAAAGCTCTATCAACCGGGGGCCACTTTGTGCAAAAATAGCCCGTTGTTGAAAAAATGTATTTCAACCCCTGTTTGGTAATATATATTATAAGTACATTAAATTGATAAAGCAGTGAGATAAAACTGGATATAAATAAGGGCACTTAAGGTCCCAGCATGAATCAAGTGTTTTACGGAGCAAAGTGCACCATAGTTAAAACCCCCTGATAACTACCGGCCGATTGGTCAGAAAGATAGATACATCATTTATTGCACCAATCAGAGACATTTTTACAATAGTTGTATCCCTGATAAAGATTGGGTGAAATATTTTACAAGCTGCATTTTAATTGGCTATTCAAATGAGTATATCTTGCAATAAACCAATCAGAACCACTGTAATATAGGCCGGTAGTGCCCAGGGGGTTAAAACTCAACACTCTATTCTATCTTGTTATTGATGTAAGCCTGAGAACTAAAACACACTTTATATCCAGCTTAGTTTGGTTTGCTCTTTGCACAGATCTGCCATTTGTGAGGAGTGCCTCGACCTGGTACCACCATATAAGGGACTCTTCCATAACATTATGTAATTACCTAGTTTGACTCTCTCTGCACAATATGATTAATCATGCAGTGAGACATTGTGAAATGGTGTAACACTTTCATTCAATCGGATTCCAGTTTGAGGTTCTCCACACAAATGGCGGATCTGGTGCAAAGAGCAATATATGAATACAAATAGAATACAATATGTTCACTGCACGACCTACTTTCTAAAACATCTCGTCTGATTGGTTGAGTCACCAATCAAATTTCCAGTACTTTTTATTTTTGCAATAAAACTTATTTTAGGTATAGTAGTGTTCTTCTAGTACATGTAAGTATGAGAACTTAAGTTTTTAAGGCTTGCACCATATTTCTTTGGAAAATGTATTGAATGAATTGCTTTGATTTTCTTGCTCTCCTTTGTCTAACTGTCATCTATAGATTTGTAAAAAATACTTTAACTATTGCTGGAAAAATACAATTGTCTTAAATTAAAAAGGACTCTGGGTTTGCGACTACTAAAATCTGGACCCTATTGCATAAAAGTTAAGATAAGTGATCTTAGGAAGAGCGATTCTTAACTCTTCTTAAGCCTGGTCTAGCCTGGTCTCAGGCCTGGTTAAGAAGAATATTTAAGAATTCTTCTTATTAGTTGAGCTTTGTACAGAAGGGCTAAGTTGGAAAGTTTGACCTGCGGTCTATATCCTGAAGATTAACTCACAAGTCTATCTATGTAATCTTCCTAAGAAGTGTTGAAAACTTTAAAGAAGAATAACTCTTCTTTAAAGATTAATCTTTATAAAGGTATATTATGTGATCTTTTCCAGGTGATGCCTTAAATCCTCGAAAAACAATTGGAAGCAGATTTTCTTGCAGATTTACATTTCTGATTATAAATCATGAATATATTCTGAGTTACAGAGCGATACGATTCCTAATTTCTTCAAAATCATGTTTATAGAGTGATAATAGAGTGAAAATAAACTGTTCGCTAGCGAACAATCTATTTTCAACCCCTAAAAACTATGATTTTGAAGTAATTAGGAATCGTATCGCTCTGTAGCTCAGGATGTGATTTGTGATCAGGAATGTAAATCTGCATGAAAATCTACTTTTTAAAAAAAATCATGGATAAGATCACATAATATGCCTTCTAAGTTGTACGCAATAGAGCCCAGATCTGATCATGACCTACCGATTTCTAAACTTACAGTAACTTCATTACACTTACAGACTAATTCCTATCAATTTTAAAGAATCACAATCAGATTTTGAGATGAATTTATAACATACTTAATAATTGATTATATAAATACACATGTAAAATAAAACCCTGCGTTCTTATATTTCATATAAGATTGCGGCGATGGCCAATAATTTACAATAAAAAAGAAACCGTAAATGTACAAAACAAGTAATAAATATTCAATCTTCACCATGCAATTCTGCATAGCATTATATTCAATCTTAACCAAACAATTCTGCATTACAAAATGTATGTTTTCATTCTATTCTAGAAATATATATGGGGTAACACATTACTGTGAATATTAATACAGTGGAACCTTGTTTTAACACAAAGTTTTTGATGGCTTTGGTTTAATTTGTGTGATCAGAAATTGTGTGTTATATCAGGTTTTTATTTCTATGTGTTTCTATTTCACGAATTTGTATCTTGATATAAACATTTATAATTTGATATTTATAGAATTGGCGACAATTTAATTTGGCTACCAGAGTTAAGTTGTTTTACAGCAGTGTCACCACCATAACGCTAGTGATGAATTCATGGATTTTGATCGCTGTCTTCAAATTGCAAAAATGCACAATTATGTCTTTAAATATATGTGCTAAAAATATTCACTTAAAATTGCACTACGTGTACATTACAATTGATGGATAGTAGATACACATTTAGTTTACATTCTTTGAGTAATCTAGGCTAACTTTTAGAATACCCTACCATTTTGAATGTTCACTATGGTGTGTGCCTTTGGATCATCTGATCCAATCACTTGTGATATCTCACCATTGAACATAGTAAGGCCAAACAAAGAAGGAAGTCTGTCTCAGAAACATTGTGCAAAAAAGCTAAGTGGTTTTTGTTTAGAAATAAATAGGCTATGAGGTATGCGATTTTTTTATTTATTTTTTTAAAAAAAATTTTAATTTTTTTTGCTTATCCAAGCTTACAGAGATTTTTTTTTTTTAAATCCAAAAAAAATTCCAAACAGTTTTTTAGCCCCCAGCGCAAAGACCTACGCGTACGCGTCATAGCTCATTTCACATACCAATGCGGGCGGGCGTCTGAGACAGACCTTCTTCTTTGTTCGGCCTAATGGTAGGTAGGGTATGACTAAAAGAAACTCAATTGAGTAATATTGTATGTTGAACAATAAATTAGTTCTGACCTCCCCAAATAGCCTCTTAAGTACAGTGCCCTGCTGATAACCTCAGTTGTAGCAGAGACCTTCGGCTAGGGGTGAACTCTCTGCTTATGGTGTCACTCCGCTCGGCAAACCTCAGCAAGCATATGGCCTGCGTCAGGCGTTCAGCTTACCTGTGTACAACTGTAGGTATTCAGGGCTCAATTCCAGAGCTAGTGATTCCTAAAGATAATAGTATTGGCTTCTTTAGTAATTCCAAGAGGTAATTCAAATATTTTTTAATTCTGTTTTCAACCAAATCTTGTGAGAAAAGTTTCCAACTTGGTACGCCAATTACTTGTATAGAACACCGATAAAGATTTTATAGTGGACAGAAACACATTGAGGATTACAATTTTACTTGTTCAACATAAAATGTCACTCAGTTAATTTCACAATTACAACACAATCTCTGGGAAAGAAATCAATGAATAATTATAAATGTATACATCAATACACGGATGAAATCCTTTGCTCTAATTTATCCAGATACCCCGTGGTCATCTGTATCGCACTCTTCCGTGCCTGCCTGATATCATCTTGCCCCGTGGTGTCGACATTGTCAAGCTGGAGTAGATTCCTTGTTAGAAACTCCTCTAACATCAGATACTCTTTGTCTCCTTTCTTACCACGAAAGCATTCCACTTGATGCCCTAAACTTTCAGAGGAAATCATTATCTTCTCTATTAGTCTTAATTGCGGCGGCAGGGACTCGTCTACAGAGGTGTCTTCGCTGTCAGATGATTGGCTGGAGGCTTGGGACGTGGTTTGACTACCGTGCTGCGGTTGACTTTGGGATTGCCGTTGCTGTTCTTGACCCTGCTGTGATGAGGGCGCCCTTTGCGATCCTGACGTACTGTGATTTCCGTTGTCAGGGTGTATCGGGTGACGAGGAAGCTGCTGCGGATTCTGTTGGTTCTCCTGCGGTGGCGCTGCACCGTTATGCGGTACAGCGTGTTGTGGCGATGAACTACCATTGCCCTGATGTGGCTGTGATGTTTGAGCACGGTACACTGGTAAACCCTGATGCTGGGGTAACTTGTCTGCTTTCTCCCACTGTCCGTTTCGGCCCGCTACTTGTATCGGTACGCGATACACCTGTGAGCTCTGCTTCGGTTGCTGCTGCTGCTTGTTTTCGGGAGAATTTCGTCGCTGCACCAGCGGACTGTACGCAGGTGGCGCTTGGTCTTGATTCACTGGTATTTTTAATTCTGCTACTCTTCTGCCATTACCGCCCGGACTTGATGGGACCTGCTGCTGCTGCTGCTTGCGGTGTATGTGTGGGCTTGTGCTTGGACTGGGCCTATCACTGTCACGTGAATTAGAGCGGACAATCTCGATAGGTACTTTCCTCTCATGTCTTGATGATGGCATGTCTTGTCTGTAGAAGGGGTCTGTTTGGTTTATCTGCTGGTGGAACTCACTCAAAAATGGTGACTGCAAAAATAGAAAATAGGTAAACAACATTATGAGATTTTCCTGTTTAGACAATGTATGTCATTGTTGATCAACATGTTTTAAAGGGCTGCTTAAAAACCTGGAACATATCAACTTGAGTGCAGTGGCGTATCTGGGATTTTTTCCAGGGGGGGGCTAAGGATATTTTTTCCTGGTGAACACCAGTTCGACCCGGCAGAATTTTTTGTAAAAGGTTGCCCAAATTTTTTCCCAGTCAGTCACCTCATGAATTTCACGTAAGTGGGGGGGGGGGGGGGGGGGGGGGGGGGGGGTGGGGGTCAAAAAAAATTGCACGGTCACAACATTTCGCTGGGTCACAAAAAATTGCCCTTTCCCCCATTTTTCCTGGTGGGTAGGTTTGAATTTCCTGCTGAGCACCTTCGGGGGGGGGGGGGCACTGCCCCCCGGCTGTTACGCCACTGCTTGAGTGGTACACATGTGTAGGATTTTATGGTTTTATAATTGGCTAAGTTGGCTAACATAAATATTTGAGGACAAAATAAGGTCAAAACTTGTAAACACAGACTTGCCACTGCATGCACACTGACTATGCAGACAACCTTGTGGTTTGTGAGTATAGTTAATAACATGTCAACAGTCATCAATTGATGCTTAGTCCCAGCAACTTGCCTGAAGCATATTTGGCCTGGCCTACCATGCGGCTCTTTAAGTGCCCGTTTCCATTCAAGCATGGGGAACATACATGGGTGTTTCAACAGTAATGAGACCCCTAAGGTCCCTTTATGCATGATCCTAAATCTTGTTTCAAATTGAATTTCTGGCTCAGATTTGGCCAGCACTACTGTTTAATAGTGGTGAGATAGGGAGCAAAATGTCAGAATCCTACCCAAATGTTGAAAAAAGATTACACACAAACCCTGGGATATTGTGTGGTAATGTTTACAACTGTTAATGTTACAACCATGTTTTAAATCTTGACGCACAGTATTTAAAAGGCTAACTCTTAAAAGTTGGCCATGTACAAATGTATGTGGTTTGTGCTTATTTCATAACAGACATCAATTACTTGTAAGGCCAAACAAAGAAGAAGGTCTGTCTCAGAAACATTGTGCAAATAAGCTAAGTGCTGTGCTTTTTTTTTATTTTTAGAAAATAGGCTATGAGGTTTGCGATTTCTTTTTGTTGTTGCTTATCCAAGCTTACGGAGAACTTTTTTGAACTTTAAAAAAAAAAATCCAAACAAAATAAAAATAAAAAAAGAAATAAAAAAAGAAATCAAAATAAAAGAAGTTTTTTAGCCCCCAGCGCATAGACCTATGCGCCGTAGCTCATTTCACATACCAATGCGGGCGGGCTTCTGAGACAGACATTCTTCTTTGTTTGGTATAACCAAACCAATTGGGGAACTTTATGTTTTTGATCCAACCAGAGTCTGGAAACCATCCGAACTAACGGCCGTGCGTCAATGCTAACCGTAATCCAAAAATATATAATAAAATGTCATGAAACTCTAAAAAACGACAACATTTCAAAGTCCTTTCACAATATTCATGTAGCCCTAATGTGATGAATTACATCCTCATGTGTGATGAATTACATCCTAATGTGATGAATTACATCCTAATGTGATGAATTACATAGGTCAAGGAAAGCCCATCTTTCAATTAATATGTGCTTCAGGAGGTCATTTAGTAGGTAATTTTTAATGTTCTAGGCACAGAAATTTGTGCGTCAAACATTTAAAATGACCTACCGAATGACCTCCTGAAGCACATTTAGTTAATTGATTAATAATATTCAATGTCTTATTGGCAGGTGATACAAAAATAATTGCACTCGCTATAAAAATATTGCACTCGTCTCCGACATTAGGGCCCAAACGTCAGAGGTCTCTTTTCACCCCCGAAGCCCCGAGCATGCTAATATTATAAGATTACAAAAATGGCAGGGTGAAAATAAAATTTAAGGGGCGAAATATCTTTTTGCCATTAAGTGTTCATATTTCATAGGCTACAGGTCCAAAAGTTGGGGGTCTGATTTCACCCCCAAGCTTTCATAAAGTCCCAATATTGGTGGAAATGTGCCAACATTTAATTTGGAGAGGTCGTTCACCCCCAATTGGGGTAAATGCTACTTCTGGTCTCCGACTCGTGCAATATTTTTATAGCTGAATGCAATATATTCTTGTATCACCCTCAAAGCCATCCAATATTATAATTATGCTTTGGTGAAGAGACCACTCCGATCTTCTAATGACTATCTACGTCTTCAATACCCTATCACTAGAGTTCTAGTTGGAGATAGAACTTTCACAGTTTGTGCGTCAAAAGAGTGGAATAAGCTACCTATAATCATCATCTACAAGTGTGTTCAAAAAAGCTCTTAAAACTCATTTGTTCCCTTAAACCAGGCCTTCTCAATTAGATTTTGTGAAGCACCACTTTTGAGATGTTAGTGATCTAGAAGCGCCACTATCCCTGCGAGCGGAGCGAAAAACGGGTGGGGTCCAGGGACCCGCCTTGGTTCCTGGTGCGGGGGGGGGGGGGGGGGGGGGGGGGGGGGGTTATAGCTCATGGGTTTACCTCCTTTTAAGAGGCTAAGGAGAGCTATATTTGCATGCAATATGGTACAAGAAATACAGAGATGTTGATGGTAAAATGTACAAAAAATGGTAGCAAATGTAGTGATAATCAATAGGCCTACTACTAATAATCATGACTTATCCCACTGCAGTTAGTGGCTGAAGTGGCTCTTCATGCTTCTTTCAATCTGGTTGAAGTTGGGGATATATTTCTTATTCTTTTTATTTTTTTAAATTATTTTTTTAAATTTAATTTAATTTGTCTTCTCCATGCGTCCTTCCGCGCGCCACTCGGACTGATGCAATGCACCACAAGTGGCGCGCGCGCCACCATTTGAGAAGGCCTGCCTTAAACAGTTTTTTCTGTTTATATTTTGTTTCTAATCTATTTTGTAATTACTATAATATATTGTAGGCTACTATGCTCAAGTTACACTCACATTTTGTAGTTTAAGTTGTAATTTTAACTTTTTAAGGTTTTTATCTTGTAAGCGCTCTGAGCCTTTTGGAAATGGTGCAATTAATGCTTACTGTATTGTATTGTATTGAATCAAATTGTGGAAAAATATTGGATCCAAAACATAATAATGATAAATTGGATGCTTTACACCCAATTGGTCAGTAAGTGTTGTATGTCAGCCGCCGGGAAGCGTTTTACGGAATAAACCGTATACTCCACTGAATGGAGTATACGGTTATTGCGTTGAACCGACTCCCGGCGGCTGACATACAACACTTACCCAACTGGTCTCGCTATGAGTTTTAAAATATTGGGCTCGACTGCATCTCACCCAAAACGCATATGGCCATGCGTTTTGAACTCGCCACCCAAAAATGGTGGTGTTGTTACGTATTTTCAAATTGTGATCTGTTTAATTCATCATATCTCAGCAAAACAAAAAGCTATAGTCATGTTTTTGGTCTCATTTAAAAGCTAATTAATATGACTAGCAAACCTGTAAATATGAACGATATAGCTTCTCAATTAACGAAGTTGTGGTTGATTGAATTGCGACCCGTCAAGGTGGAGGAGGGGGAGAGGAGGAGGGGGGGGGGGGAGGAGGTACACATAAACTCTATGGGAACATGGCGTTTCGCGTGTGTAAACTTGATTAAATTCACTACTGCTAAAGTACTACAGGGGCTACAAACTTGATTTTGGTCTTAATTTACAGCTAAACAATTCTGCTAATTGTTTTTAATCATTTTGAACTCTTTATGATTGGTTTAGTCTATAAAATACGAACTTTTACGTACGAAACTACCCGTTTTCACATTGAACACTGTAGTAAGTATTGCGGATGTCTTCAAAATCTAAAAGTTGCTGTATTTTTTTAATTACTTATCCTATCATAGTCAAAGTATACATTTTCTGAAGGGAAATTTGATAAAGAATCTAAATATGGACTTACTTTTTCAGTTGGGGTTAGGTCTAAAATGTTTCAGTTCAAAATATGTTGAATTGTAGACAAAAAATAACATAATTTGGAACACCCTGTATTCTGAGATTAACAAACAACTGTGATTTTTCTTTCTCCAAAGTCAGTAGGCTTCCCCCATCCTCTAACCATATAAACATTGTTTACTTTTAGTTTATTACTGTTAAGTTAGTAATAAGCAATGCATTAAGTAACCCACTTTTTATCCGGAATTTATTTTTTCCACCCTGTATAATTTCAAGGTCACCCTGTATAATGAGTTGAAATGTGTATATTTAGATTGCTTGTGTCTTCAGCTTTCCAAAAATGTATACTTTTGCTAGTTTAGGGTTGATAATTTTGGAGATATTCTAAATTGAAACTCAATTGGTGTAAAAATTCATAATATTTGTGATGTAACGCTAAGGGTGGCGAGTTCATAACGCATGGCCATAGCTTATACCAGGCATTCTCAAATGGTGGCGCGCGCGCCACTTGTGGCGCATCAAGGCATCCTAAGTGGCGCAAGAGTGGTTAAAATTTGTTTTAAAAAAAAAAATCATATCATGATATAGCCAAATTCCATAGGCATATATATGACAGTCAGATGTATAAATACATTTTCTGGCGCTACGCGTGTACGTGCCCTCAAAACAGTAATATTAGTTAATATGCTGCCTACATGTTAAAATATTTTGAAATTAATGTTATAAAGGGAATTTTGCCATTGTAAATTCTAAAAAACATGACCAAGTGGAGCTTCAACAAGTTGTTTACTAAAATGTGGCGCATCAGTAAATCTAGTTGAGAAAGCCTGGCTTATACCAATAAATGGGCTTATACCAATAAATGGGCTTAATTGATCCAATTTTATACTCAGTACCACTACAGTTGTATACTCAGTTCATTGGGTATGGTAGAGTAAATCCTTCTAGTCTTCACTATTTAAACTTAATTCTGGCAATTACAGAGACATGGATATGGGTGTTTCCATAAATAAGGGCGCCAATGTGTGACATACACAAATTAGGTCTAAATATTCAAAATGTGTCTATATTAACTGAATAACCACTTTCATAATATGGTCCATTATTCTATTTCATGAAAATGGATCAGAACAGGTCATTGAAGCATACAGAGATACATTTTCACCATTATAACATTTATCAGTATTTCTTTGAAATATTTGTCTCCCCGTGTAACTGAGACACCAAAAGACACCAAAATATTCAATTATGCCTGGCAACTGCAGAAACTGTCTGATCACTTTTATTTTGCTTTTTCTAAAGGCATTTACCATTGCTTTACTCTACAAACATCATTAATAGTGAAAAGATGAGATTACCTATTTTTGGGTGGTGAAATTGATATTTCATGCGTCCCCGTTTAACGGAGACACCAAACCTTAATTTCCTTGTAACTCTAATTATATTGATAAAGTGGAAACTTTTGTTCCATGTATGCTAGGAGCCTATACCAAGAGACAGTTTATACACAATTTATTCATAAAGTGTGCTGGCACATAACTACGATGTTACCCTAAAGTTCTCACAGCGTAACATTTTTGGAGACACCAAACATAATTATTCAAACTTAAAAACAGCTATATTTTCTATGTTTGATGAAATTTCAGTTTAACTCTTCTATTTTCCTTTAACCTATCAGAGAGGCTTGTAAAATCAACAAAAGGGAAATAAGATGGAGATTATTGTCACTGTTAAATTTAAAGAAAACTGCCTTCACCGTGTAACGGGTTTTTGAGACACCAAATGTTACACGGTGACGGTAAAATTGCCATGTATTCAATTATTACTTCTCAGTAATTTGCTTATGAAAAATGTGTTTAACACTTCAAAACTAGTTTGATATTGATCATTTAGCCTACAGCTACAGATACCACAATTACTCTAAACAAAGTCACCATATTGTTAATATTTTGACCCTGTCTTAAATGTCACACTTTTTTGCCAAAATTGTAGGATATTTTGCAGAATTTTCACCAAAATAAGAAAAAACGTTGATATATACATGTTGTGGTGTTATACCAGTGCAACTTTATGAACTTTATCAGATTTTAAAATGAAAATTAACCAAGTACATTCGTATAACACGATATTGAACCATTTGAATATAGACAATGCAAATATCCCACTGGTACCTGTATTTATGGAAACACCCACATTCAATCTTATTTTTGAATATGGAACCACAAATTATTTAATATTTTGGCCATACGCCACGGAGTCGTACTTCAACCATCTAAGCTAAACATATTGTACACACATTGATTTCCAACATTATGTGCGACAGTGTGCGACTTCACCATAATTAACGAAAAACTATTAAATACATTTTTATATTATAATGTTGCGCCGCGTCCAAAATAAGCCTGAAAGTTGAGATCAATGTATTGGGCTACATTTTGTCATGGGCTGTGGTCTAGACAGCACTTACGTTGCTATTTAGAAAACATATTGGGTTCAACCCTGTGATTGTGATTATGTGAAGCAATTTAACTTTTAAGAATGTGGCCAAACAACCGCGCTACAAAAAGGCAAGTGATCAGGAGACTGGTCATCCTTCACAAAGCGATCCACGGCCACTTATCCATCCCAATTGGTAACCTCACCCAGCCAGCATCACGTACCTCAAGGCACACAAACTCTCAAGCCTTCAAAACCATCACCGCATCAAAAGACTGAGCTAAGTTCTCTTTTCTTCCTAAGACTATCAGACAGAGACTGGAACAGCAGTGGCGTAGCTAGGATTTTTTTCAGGGGGGGGGCAAGATTTCTGAAATTTTTGTAAAAGGTTGCCCCCCAAAAAATTCCAGTCACCAACTCGTGATTTTCACGTAAGTGGGGGGGTGGGGGGTTGAGGTCAAAAAAATAATCGCACAGTACATTACAACTATAATTTTGCCTTATATTTGACTATTTGGGATGAATATACCCACACATAACCAGTACCCCGCACGCAATCTCGGTCTTTTAGCATTTTTCCCCCCTTTTTTCCCCGTTTTCATTTTTTTTAGAGGGGGTGGGGGGCGGGGGCACAAATGGTTTTTTTCCGTCAGGGGGGCATTTGCCCCTCCTGCCCCCTGAGCTACGCCACTGTGGAACAGTCTCCCGGACTCAATTGTCACACTAAACCGACAGTGAACAATTCAAAAACGCAACCAAAGTTTACCTCGCAACTAAACAAGATCAAGCAACCAACCCAAGTAGATCTGCATACACAACAAACCCTGCCCGCTTGGTTCCAGTGGAACGTTGGCCAGTAGTAGGGCCTACTACAAAAGAAGAAGAGAAGTGAAGTTGCAGGGCTTTTGTTGGTTGAAAAGAAGCGATTGACAATGTTGACTTTAATTTCTTCTTGTGCCGTCTCCATTCTATCAGGGATACTATTAACTTTGGGATAGGAAAGTCGTATACTAATGTACGTAGCGAAAACGGGCCCTTTTGCATAAATTATAGTAATCATCGGAATGTGTCGGTGACCGGCGTTTAACGCGTTTAACAATGTTTAACCAGGTTAAACGGCATGTTAGTCAGCATAGGTTTGGGGGCGCTGTAGATTTATTTACACAGACGACGGTGGCCACGCGAAACCTAAATTTTGAATTCGTAGTGAATCACACGTAATCGCGCATTTTAAACTATCATTTTGACAAATACATCATAATTAGAAGGATTTTTATCGTTAACCGCGCGATGACTGTTAAAAATAATTCAAAATGGTGCACTCTCGTTGCCAAATTGGGTCGTCTGAGAGACGCGTGGCCAGCGTTGCGTCGTCTGCTGAATCATCACGCCTGATCGGTATAGGTGATTACGGAGTGACGTCACATGCCGTTGACCACAAACTACGAGAATTCAAACAAATTCAGATTGCACCATCACCAAAACGGCCAAAATTTAACCCTTTTTGTACTCCCGTGAAATATTACCATCGAACAGAATATTTGACAAAGTGATTCCTCTACATACTCATGTTATCATATTTACACATAATGCAAGTTTTCACATGTTTTTTACAAGTCAAAGTCTGAAAATCGAGTGAAACATTTTACGAATTTCGGAAATATTGCTCATGTAAACAACGGTCGCTTACACAGCTACACATGGTCACTAGGAACGTTCTTCTGTATGGTCGAGTAGAGCGTAGACTTGATTTTGATGCTTTGTAGTCAACGGCAAATTGAAGGTCCGTAACCACCTATAGCGCCACCAATTCTATGCTGACTATAAAGTTCAATTTAAAAGTGGACCCGATCGGCAATCTCAGTGGCATACCCCTGATTCTATGTAGTATCATAGTATGTAATCTCCTTGACCTTGTTCGGTGTAAAAAAGTTAGGACAGGTTATTTGTTTGAAGAATGATGACTGTCGACTGAATCTGAATGAAGGCTTAATTTAACTAAGCCTTAATTAAATTAATTAGAAATTACACTATAGTTTGATCTGTTCCAAAATTTATAGTGAACAGTCGACATTAAATTAAGCCTGTGTGTTAGTCTAATCAACTTACTTGTACTTGTAGACATTTAAGGGGGCTGTCATTTTCTTCGGGAGGGGGGGGGCACAAATATGGTGGGGGGGGGGGTCATAATTTTGTAAAATCTAAATAAAATAGGGGGGTTATAGTTTTGTGTAGCAATTCAGATTCTAACATTTCAAAACGGCAAATTTGTTCGCGCTTCGCGCGCATTCATCTAAGCATATCCCTTTATAAATGTACATATTTACAACACCTTTCCTGTTTATTTTTCATTATTTGCTATTTTAGTAATTAAAAAATCTAACTTCGATAGGCCGGGGGGGGGCGGTCATAAAATTATTTTGTATCGGATAGGGGGGGGGGGGGTTATAAATTTATTAACAACGGCCATTGACAAATTTGTGACCCCCCCGCCCCCTCCCGAAGAAAATGATAGCCCCCTAAGCTTACCTGAGAATGAGCATGAGATGTAAAAGTTCGCTTCTCTGCTGGCCCCCTCGGATCGCTCCAACTTGTGTGTCGATTATTGTGGTCAACGAAGAACGGCCACCCTGTTCCTGGATCGATAATCATTTCCCAGCCGTTAGGTAGTGGATCATCTAATGTTACTGGTCTGATGCTTGGCATTTTCTGAGCGAAGTCTGTGGCGTGAGCCATATTTATTGGCATTTATTGGACGCTTCTTGGAAGTTCTGCTAAGTTCTTTTCGATGACTTCGCCAGTGCATCGCTGATTTATGTGTACATCATGACCTAAGTTGCCGAATAAATTGTCTAAGTAGCCCAATTTTTGCTCAAGAATAGCCCAATCGACAGCGAGTAAAAAGAATTTTACGTTACACGATGCGTGCAATTGTAGCCCAATTTGCGAATGTGTTGCACTTTTGGGGAGCATTATGTCTACAAAGGTCGCCCAATTCGGCTTTTAGATTAAAATTTCAGGAACAACTTACTCGCACAGCGCCGACCTTTTGAGAAATATCGAGAAGTTGCGTGGAATTTCTTGTAAAATGATATCTGATTAGTCAAAACCAGTCGAGTCTAAATATATTAGCCAATCGCGTTGTATTTAATAGCCTACGTTGGACCCGCCCTGTGAGAGTTTACTTCCGGGTTGTGAGAGCACAGCTGATCAGCTGCAGCAGCAAAGCAGACACTAGACACAGAAAATGAATATCGAAAACGATTTGAATATTCCCCCTGATGAAGAACCTGTGGGGAAGAAGTTGAGTCGATTAGCGACACAGTTTTTGATACCAGTTATTCTTCCAGCTTCCAGTGCATTTGTAGGTTGGTGGCTTTTCATTAATATTACAATCAATGTCCAATGAGTAAAAATGATGACGTGAGGCGATCGAGCGACTCAGTGTTGTGACATAGTACGGCTGG
The DNA here is from genome assembly GCA_035610835.1 of Ophiura sarsii. Classification (NCBI taxonomy): domain Eukaryota; kingdom Metazoa; phylum Echinodermata; class Ophiuroidea; order Amphilepidida; family Ophiuridae; genus Ophiura; species Ophiura sarsii. The sequence continues at coordinate 71,195,149 of CM069447.1, forward strand.
GCTTTTAAAAAAGCCGGTTTGGGAAATCCCCTAATTATTTTTGGTGGTGTTATGCAGGGTGTTATAACTAGGGTCAATGGGCCGTGGCTCGCATAAAGCTGGGCGTGGAATGGTTTTGATCTTCTGGAAATGTTATGATGTTTTATACTGAGACGATTATTTAGTTCAAACATGCAATTTGAAATTAGGACTTGATCATGATGTAAACATGTATAATTTTATTATTTATACTTATTATTTAACACTAATTAGGGACCGTTCATTATTTATGCTGGAGGGGGGGGGGGGGGGGGGGGGGTTGGGTAAAATATAGGGGGGTCATGTAACTTTCATATGTTGAAATAGGGGGGCTATGTAACTTTTAATTCTTAAACAGGGGGGGTTGTGTAACTTTTTTTAACTACAAAGATGGTGTTTGGGGGTGATTTTAGATGCTATTTGGAGTGTAAATGCCATTTTTTATGCGCTTCGCGCACATTTTCTTACAACATATCAACTTCAAAACATGTACTTATGATGAGTCGACTTTCGGACAGCAAATCTTTTTGTGCACGCCCTGCTCGGACGATCTGTTGAAAAAACGCCTATATAATCATCAACGGTTGAAAACATTAGAGCCATGGGGTGTATAAAAACATGTTAATTAGCCGATGTTCCAAAATCCAAGAAGAATAATTCATTGGTAGATTACCAGTGTAGTCCCTTCGGAGCCGTAATTTCACCCTTATTAAGATGAGCACTCCTGATGTAGTTCTCGTTGAAAATGACTATTGGGAAAAATCACCGTGTTGCATAATATAGCTTTTCTTCATCATCTTCATCTGTGTAGATAATTTTATGCTCTGAGGTCTCTGGGCTTGGGACCATATGATTAAAAACGGTAATTTCTTGCATGCTTTACACCTCTCAGCTCTGCACCTAAAGCTCACAAAAGTAGAATGTTGCATACGTTTTTGTCAGGATGTTCTAACTTTTTTCGGGAATATAAAGACTCACAAAACCACCCAAAATGTATAAATATATGACAAATTTTCCGCCTCGCTATGCTCGCAATGTAGTTAGTATAATTTCACACAATCAAAAGATCAAGAGGGGGTATCATTAAATTATTGGCCATTCAGAGGGCACAAACAGAACTACCAAAAGAAAAAGACAGCCCCTAAGATGTGACAAGTTGGTTTTTTTTTGGGGGGGGAGGGGGGGGTTGTGTAAAAAGCTACTGGTTAGCAGGGGGGGTCATGTAATTTTCAGTTTCAGCTGTAGGGGGGGTTAGGTAATTTTGACATACGAGTCTCAAATTTGTCCCAACACCCCCTCCACCATAAATAATGAACGGTCCCTTAGTAATTGTCCTTATTTAGTATCGAGCACTCTGATCTGATGACGGTACCAAATGATCTGGTTTTACTTGGTTTTACTTTATAGCACATGTTTCTTTCATCCTACTATTTCCACTTTTCCAATTGCAACCTGTCCCGGAACCTGTATCAGCAGTCAGCACCCGCCTGCTGCTCATAGCAGCTTATTTTTGTGTGGGGTGGGTGAAGATGCAAAAGTACTCAACTGACTAGTGGCGGGTAAAAATCTTGAAACTCACAGTGTAAGTTAGTTGCATTACACTGGCTGTTAGAATTTCTGTTGGACAGGTATTTTTCTGGGGGGGGGGGGGGGGGGGTATTTTGCATGTTTCACTATCTGTCCCCATCCTGGTGGGAAAAAAACCCAAAATAAACGTATGGGTTTCCTGTACAAGGGGAGCGGTAGGCCTACTCAGATCTTTGTTAGGGATGTGCCGCCAGCAAAAATCAAAATTAACCCAAACATTTACCAATTTTCGGGGGGAAAGGGACCCATAAAAACAGCAAAATTCAGGATTTTAGACCATAAATTGACCAAAAATGGCTTTGAAAAGGGTTATCCATTTAAAAGTGGTGGAAAATGGGACCCTATTTGGCAGCACATCCCAGTAACCTCATATCCACTAAGTATCCCCTCCCCCCGGGTATTGTGTGACTTACCTGCCGTACCGGGCTATAGTTGAATAAAATCTTGAAGTTCCAGCCCTGAACTCAACCCTGTCACATTTCCAGTGGGTAAGGGTAAAGTAAAAGAAATTATCCCCTTATTGCTCTAATAAATATGATATATGTTTCTTGTTACAGCATGGTTGGCTACTCGAGGGAAATCCTCGCTACAAGACAACCAAGAAGACGTCCAAAACCTCAAGGAGAAAATACACGACTTAAAACAGGAGGTAAATGTCCTGGAGACAAAACGTGAATCACTCAAGACATTTCACAAGCAAATATTTCATGAAGAGAGCAAGGAGTTTGATAGTGTCTCATCAGATTTAGATAAGATCAGAGGAATGCTAGAGCATCGTCAAAGCATCTGGTGCAGCCGCTGGACTAGTCGTACAGGCCGTCTTGCATTGGAGGAAGACAAGTTAAAGCCGTTTGCGTATTCGAGAAAGTATGATAAAGAATTTGGGTTGTATAGAGGTGTGCTAGATATATTGGATAAAGATGATCATTGTGGGACTGAGGCTAATAGGAAGCAGGGCCATCTGATGTGGGTCTACATGGATCTATGGAAGGCGCACGCAGAGCTGGGAATGTACAAAAGAAAAGTGAAAAGAATGTCTGATTTGAAATAATTGTATAGTTTAATCAACTCCAAATTGGTGGTGAGCCTCCTTACAGCAGCCATTTGAAACAGAAGGGTGTGTACATGTAGGCGCACATGAACTCAACAATCGTGCGTGATGTGTGCGTTTGGCTGAAATCTCGCACATACATGTACGCTTGGATTACTTTTGCGCATAGAGATAACAAATGCATTCTCGCCAATTTGGAACAGTTCTCCCACCAGCAACTAAACTGAAATATGATCAATGAAAGACATGACCTGACAGATGGGTGGCAATTTTTGACATTCCAGGATAAAATTGTAAAATATAATGATCAAAACCCAAAATGTTTGGAAGAAAATGACATGTGCTAATGGAATGAGTGCCATGATGACAGTATACTGATATAATTATGTTTTTTGTCCAAACAATGCTAAGGTTAAAACCATGCTAGGATAGCCCATTTTGGATCCTGGCTAACTCTGTGCTCATCATAATGTAATGTGTGTACAAGATCTTGAACATTAATAATACAGGGTGTGTCAAAAAGCATCCCAGAGTAAGACAATTAATTAAAAATACATCCCATGTCTTTTTGTTTAAAAAAACCCAGACCTTTGTGATCAATTCAGTAACAAAAGTGTAAATCCCACTTTGGCCACCTTTGAAGAAGAAAATGACTTTCAATTGAAAAAAAACCTGCCTTTGTGATTCCGATGATGATTACCGATTAAGGATATTACATGTATGTCAACGTATTATTTAAAATACTGTCTAAAATTCAACTAATTTATGGTATGTCATGCATAATATGGATGAAAATAATGTTTTCTATTCAATTCAACTAAATCAATGTTTAGTAGTTAGGCCTACATTATAATTGATTTTATTGACACATGAAAAGTGGCCAAAACTGAAATTGAACATTTGCCATAATGGGTAACGGATGGTCAAAAGAAAATCATGTTTCAATGGGAGGGACACTTTTGGACATACCCTGTAGACAATACACATTATAATAGTGCTCAGCAACATTCAAAATGCTGTCTGTTTTCACTGATTAAAATGAAATACTTTGAAAAGGAATTTGCCAACATTTTCCATTAATTTTCAGGTGTGACACCTTCAAAATTAATTTATGGAGCTTATTGTGACCAGCTCCTACCTAGTCGTTTATTGAAATAGGCCTTCAGGTAAAAGGTTGTCAGTTGTCACAAATCAACGTACAGAACACAAAGAAATTTTCAAGTGAAATATTGCAATTTCATGGACAACTACCACTCAGTGGCGGCACCAGGGGGTGGGGGGGCGTTTGCCCCCCCCCCCAGAATTTTTTTTGCCCCCCAGTTTGCCCCCCCCCCCCCCACCCCAATTTGTTTAAATAAGAAAAAATAGACAATTAAGCATAAAAGGGCAATTTTTTCCGCACTGCGTGCACATTTTCTTACTTAATTAGGTTTGATTAGACCCAATTTTGACAATTTTAGCATAAAACAGATAATTTTTTCGCACAAGTGTGCATTTTCATACCAAATTAGTTAGTATTAGACCAAATTTGACCATTTAAGTGTAAAAAGGCACAAGAAATTGGCGCGCTTCGGGCGCATCATTTTGTTCATGCCCCCCCCCAAATGCCCCCCAAAATTATGAGGCTGGTGCCGCCACTGCTACCACTACCAGTTTGGGTAAGGGTCAAATGGCTGGCCATGCATGAAGAGTGAGTGATTTTATTAAAAATCACTCTTCATTTTGTCTGTTTTTGATTAAAGGTGGATGTTCCTATCACTTTAGCTTTTTTTTGCCCATCAACATGTTATGATATCTGAAGAATCCCCATATTTTTCTCATTATTTCTGTAAAATGTTTGGGGCTTTGTTAGACATTATAGGCCAAAATGCAGTGAATTACTGCCAAAGGTGGTTAACCACCAGCCAGTGTGTGTACTACTACTCAATGGGCAAATGTCATGTTACCTTAGCTTTTATATGAGAACCATTGGAGTTATGCAACTCAAACTTTGGAATGCAACTATTTTGAGGAATACCCTTCATGTAGAAGAGAAAACATCAAGTTGAAAATTGGGCCAGCAATCGGAACACCAACCTACCAAATCTATAATAGTTGGGAGGTGAAAACAAATTAATTACATAAAAGCATACTTTAATGCATCCCTTTGAATGGGCTCAATGTGCTAACTTAGTAGATAGCAATCTTTGGTTCAATGTGCTATCTTCCGTAAATAGCAATCTTTGGTTCAATATATGCTATCTTCTGTATAAAGCAATCTTTGGTTCAATGTGCTATTTTCAGAATAGCAATATTGGGCTCAATGTGCTATCTTAGTAGATAGCAATCTTTGGTTCAATGTGCTATCTTCATTAGATAGCAATCTTTGGTTCAATATATGCTATCTTCAGTAGATAGCAATCTTTGGTTCAATGCACTATATTCAGTATAGCAATCTTTGGTTCAATATATGCTATCTTCAGTAGATAGGAATCTTTGGTTCAATGTGCTATCTCCCGTAAATAGCAATCTTTGGTTCAATATATGCTATCTTCTGTATAAAGCAATCTTTGGTTCAATGTGCTATTTTCAGAATAGCAATATTGGGCTCAATGTGCTATCTTAGTAGATAGCATTCTACAAAATGACATGTTTTGAGCCAAATTAATTGAAGTGGCAAACAACCAGGGATGAGATGTGATGTTCAACGCTACATGTATATGTCACATTTTTGTGAATTAATACAATAGACTTTAAATTCGTACGTCAGTATACGTGACGTAATTTACTACAATTGGCCTCGCCTTTTATAATAAGTGACGTCACATCGAGTATGTCTCCCTCTTTAGCCTGACACCGCCAATTACGAGTAACGTCTACTGACTCTACTCTATATGACCATGAAGGGAAAACGATGAGTTTTACATGGTGCAAGCGACACAATCTGAAGGGCTCGATCATCCCTCATCAAGACACCATGATACTGATTACTGATTCAAGAGTCTTAAACTTAAAGGTATATTATGTGATCTTTCCAGGGAACGCCCTCAACATCGAAAAAAATAGAAAGCAGATGTTCTTGCAGATTTACATTTCTGATCATAAATCATGCATACATTCCAAGTTACAGGGCGATACGATTCTTAATTACTTCAAAATCATGGTTTTAGAGTGAAAATAAACTGTCGGAATCCCGACACTTTATATTTTTCACTCTAAATTCACTCTAAAACCATGATTTTGAGGTAATTAGGAATCGTATCGCTCTGTAACTTGGAATGTATGTATGATTTATGATCGGAAATGTAAATCTGCAAGAAAATCTACTTTTAAAAAAAAAATCATGAATAGAGCGCTCTCTGGAAAAGATCACATAATATGCCTTTAATATGTGACCTGCTCCCACAAAATGAGCATAAAGTCGTGGCGAAAATGTTGCTGAATTGATCTAATGTAGGATAGCATGTTATTGATTTTTGCGTTTGTTGTTAGTATGGACCAAGCCCTTTTATTTATAACGGGATTATAAAATAAATAGCCTGTCATGGCTGGTAAAATGGTTATACTCTTAAAATAAGTATACATAGTATTTAGAATTCCCCTATAATAGAAGGGACCATGGGTCCATACTACCAACAACAATTTAAACGGCAAATCAATAACGTACTTACTATATGCTGCCTCAATTCAGCAACATCTTCGCCTCGACTGTCCGCTCGTTTTGTGGTAGCAGTTCACAACACTTTTATTTTCATCTTGTCAAACATAATGAAGATTACTTGTTGGTCTGGTAAGTTTACAGTCGGGCTGGTAACTTTACTTGCTACCTGCCCGACTGGCTGTTGGAGAAAAAATAAAGGTACATCCCTGGTTCAATGTGCTATCTTCAGTAGATAGCAATATGTGGATCAACGTGCTGTCTTCAGTAGACAGCATACTTTGGTTTAAGGTGCTTTTTTCAGCGGATAGCAATCTTTGGTTCAATGAGCTATCTTCAGTAAATAGCAATCTTTGGTTCATGTGCTATCTTCAGTAGATAGCAATATTTAGTTCAATGTGCTATCTTCAGTAGATAGCAATCTTTAGTTCAATGTGCTATCTTCGGTAGATAGCAATCTTTGGTTTAATGTGCTATCTTCGGTAGATAGCAATCTTTGGTTTAATGTGCTATCTTCAGTAGATAGCAATATATAGTTCAATGTGCTATCTTCAGTAATATTGCTATCTACAGTAGATAGCAATTTTTTGTTCAATCTGCTATCTTCAGTATATAGCAATATTTAGTTCAATGTGCTATCTTCAGTATATATCTATCTTTGGTTCAATGTGCTATCTTCAGTAGATAGCAATATTTATTTCAATGTACTATCTTCACTAGATAGCAATCTTTGGTTCAATGTGCTATCTTCAGTAAATAGCAATCTGGTTCAAAGAGCTCTCTTCAGGAAATAGCAATCTTTGGTTCAATGTGCTATCTTCATTAGATAGCAATCGTTCAATGTGCTATCTTCGGTAGATAGCAATCTTTTGTTGAATGTGCTATCTCTAGTAGATAGCAAATTGTGGTTCAGTGTGCTATCTTCAGTAAATAGCAATCTTTGGTTCAATGAGCTATCTTCAGTAAATAGCAATCTTTGGTTCAATGAGATATCTTCAGTAGATAGCAATCTTTGATTCAATGTTCTATCTTCAGTAGATAGCAACCTTTGATTCAATGTACTATCTTCAGTAGAAAGCAATATTTGATTCAATGTACTATCTTCAGTAGAAAGCAATATTTGATTCATTGTACTATATTCAGTAGATAGCAATCTGTGGTTCAATGTGCTATCTTCAGTAGATAGCAATCTTTGGTTCAATGTGCTATCTTCAGTAGATAGCAATCTTTGGTTCAACGTGCTATCTTCAGTAGATAGCAATCTTTGGTTCAACGTGCTATCTTCAGTATATAGCCATCTTTGGTTTAATGTGCTATCTTCAGTATATAGCAATCTTTGGTTCAATGTGCTATCTTCAGTAGATAGCAATCTTTGGTTCAACGTGCTATCTTCAGTAGATAGCAATCTTTGGTTCAACGTGCTATCTTCAGTAGATAGCAATCTTTGGTTCAATGTGCTATCTTCAGTAGATAGCAATCTTTGGTTCAACGTGCTATCTTCAGTAGATAGCAATCTTTGGTTTAATGTGCTATATTCAGTATATAGCAATCTTTGGTTCAACGTGCTATCTTCAGTAGATAGCAATCTTTGATTCAATGTACTATCTTCAGTAAATAGCAATCTTTGGTTCAATGAGCGATCTTCAGGAGATAGCAATATTTATAGTTCAATGTGCTACCTTCAGTAGATAGCAATTTTTGGTTCAATCTGCTATCTTCAGTAGATATCTATCTTTGGTTCAATGTGCTATCTTCAGTAGATAGCAATATTTAGTTCAATGTACTATCTTCACTAGATAGCAATCTTTGGTTCAATGTGCTATTGTCAGTAGATAGCAATCTTTGGTTTAATGTGCTATCTTCAGTAGATAGCAATCTTTGGTTCAATGTGCTATCTTCAGTAAATAGCAATCTTTGGTTCAATGTGCTATCTTCAGTAGATAGCAATCTTTGGTTCAATGTGCTATCTTCAGTCGATAGCAATCTTTGGTTCAATGTGCTATCTCTTCAGTAGATAGCAATCTGTGGTTCAATGTGCTATCTTCAGTAAATAGCAATCTTTGGTTTAATGTGCTATCTTCAGTAGATAGCAATCTGTGGTTCAATGTACTATATTCACTAGATAGCAATCTTTGGTTCAATGTGCTATCGTCAGTAGATAGCAATCTTTGGTTCAATGTGCTATCGTCGGTAGATAGCAATCTTTGGTTTAATGTGCTATCAACAGTAAATAGCAATCTTTGGTTCAATGTGCTATCTTCAGTAGATAGCAATCTTTGGTTCAATGTGCTATCTTCAGTCGATAGCAATCTTTGGTTCAATGTGCTATCTTCAGTAGATAGCAATCTGTGGTTCAATGTGCTATCTTCAGTAAATAGCAATCTTTGGTTTAATGTGCTATCTTCAGTAGATAGCAATCCGTGGTTCAATGTGCTATCTTCAGTAAATAGCAATCTTTGGTTCAATGTGCTATCTTCAGTAGATAGCAATCTTTGGTTCAATGGTCTATCTTCAGTAGATAGCAATCTTTGGTTCAATGTGCTATCTTCAGTAGATAGCAATCTTTGGTTTAATGTGCTATCTTCAGTAGATAGCAACCTTTGATTCAATGTACTATCTTCAGTAGAAAGCAATATTTGATTCAATGTACTATATTCAGTAGATAGCAATCTGTGGTTCAATGTGCTATCTTCAGTATATAGCAATCTTTGGTTCAACGTGCTATCTTCAGTAGATAGCAATCTTTGATTCAATGTACTATCTTCAGTAAATAGCAATCTTTGGTTCAATGAGCGATCTTCAGGAGATAGCAATATTTATAGTTCAATGTGCTACCTTCAGTAGATAGCAATTTTTGGTTCAATCTGCTATCTTCAGTAGATATCTATCTTTGGTTCAATGTGCTATCTTCAGTAGATAGCAATATTTAGTTCAATGTACTATCTTCACTAGATAGCAATCTTTGGTTCAATGTGCTATCGTCAGTAGATAGCAATCTTTGGTTTAATGTGCTATCTTCAGTAGATAGCAATCTTTGGTTTAATGTGCTATCTTCAGTAAATAGCAATCTTTGGTTCAATGTGCTATCTTCAGTAGATAGCAATCTTTGGTTCAATGTGCTATCTTCAGTCGATAGCAATCTTTGGTTCAATGTGCTATCTCTTCAGTAGATAGCAATCTGTGGTTCAATGTGCTATCTTCAGTAAATAGCAATCTTTGGTTTAATGTGCTATCTTCAGTAGATAGCAATCTGTGGTTCAATGTACTATCTTCACTAGATAGCAATCTTTGGTTCAATGTGCTATCGTCAGTAGATAGCAATCTTTGGTTCAATGTGCTATCGTCGGTAGATAGCAATCTTTGGTTTAATGTGCTATCAACAGTAAATAGCAATCTTTGGTTCAATGTGCTATCTTCAGTAGATAGCAATCTTTGGTTCAATGTGCTATCTTCAGTCGATAGCAATCTTTGGTTCAATGTGCTATCTTCAGTAGATAGCAATCTGTGGTTCAATGTGCTATCTTCAGTAAATAGCAATCTTTGGTTTAATGTGCTATCTTCAGTAGATAGCAATCCGTGGTTCAATGTGCTATCTTCAGTAAATAGCAATCTTTGGTTCAATGTGCTATCTTCAGTAGATAGCAATCTTTGGTTCAATGGTCTATCTTCAGTAGATAGCAATCTTTGGTTCAATGAACTATCTTCAGTAGATAGCAATCTGTGGTTCAATGTGCTATCTTCAGTAGATAGCAATCTTTGGTTCAATGTGCTATCTTCAGTAGATAGCAATCTTTGGTTCAATGTGCTATCGTCAGTAGATAGCAATCTTTGGTTTAATGTGCTATCTTCAGTAAATAGCAATCTTTGGTTTAATGTGCTATCTTCAGTAAATAGCAATCTTTGGTTCAATGTGCTATCTTCAGTAGATAGCAATCTTTGGTTCAATGTGCTATCTTCAGTAGATAGCAATCTTTGGTTCAATGTGCTATCTTCAGTAGATAGCAATCTTTGGTTCAATGTGCTATCTTCAGTAGATAGCAATCTTTGGTTCAATGTGCTATCTTCAGTAGATAGCAATCTTTGGTTTAATGTGCTATCTTCAGTATATAGCAATCTTTGGTTCAATGTGCTATCTTCAGTAGATAGCAATCTTTGGTTCAACGTGCTATCTTCAGTAGATAGCAATCTTTGGTTCAACGTGCTATCTTCAGTAGATAGCAATCTTTGGTTCAATGTGCTATCTTCAGTAGATAGCAATCTTTGGTTCAACGTGCTATCTTCAGTAGATAGCAATCTTTGGTTTAATGTGCTATCTTCAGTATATAGCAATCTTTGGTTCAACGTGCTATCTTCAGTAGATAGCAATCTTTGATTCAATGTACTATCTTCAGTAAATAGCAATCTTTGGTTCAATGAGCGATCTTCAGGAGATAGCAATATTTATAGTTCAATGTGCTACCTTCAGTAGATAGCAATTTTTGGTTCAATCTGCTATCTTCAGTAGATATCTATCTTTGGTTCAATGTGCTATCTTCAGTAGATAGCAATATTTAGTTCAATGTACTATCTTCACTAGATAGCAATCTTTGGTTCAATGTGCTATCGTCAGTAGATAGCAATCTTTGGTTTAATGTGCTATCTTCAGTAGATAGCAATCTTTGGTTCAATGTGCTATCTTCAGTAAATAGCAATCTTTGGTTCAATGTGCTATCTTCAGTAGATAGCAATCTTTGGTTCAATGTGCTATCTTCAGTCGATAGCAATCTTTGGTTCAATGTGCTATCTCTTCAGTAGATAGCAATCTGTGGTTCAATGTGCTATCTTCAGTAAATAGCAATCTTTGGTTTAATGTGCTATCTTCAGTAGATAGCAATCTGTGGTTCAATGTACTATATTCACTAGATAGCAATCTTTGGTTCAATGTGCTATCGTCAGTAGATAGCAATCTTTGGTTCAATGTGCTATCGTCGGTAGATAGCAATCTTTGGTTTAATGTGCTATCAACAGTAAATAGCAATCTTTGGTTCAATGTGCTATCTTCAGTAGATAGCAATCTTTGGTTCAATGTGCTATCTTCAGTCGATAGCAATCTTTGGTTCAATGTGCTATCTTCAGTAGATAGCAATCTGTGGTTCAATGTGCTATCTTCAGTAAATAGCAATCTTTGGTTTAATGTGCTATCTTCAGTAGATAGCAATCCGTGGTTCAATGTGCTATCTTCAGTAAATAGCAATCTTTGGTTCAATGTGCTATCTTCAGTAGATAGCAATCTTTGGTTCAATGGTCTATCTTCAGTAGATAGCAATCTTTGGTTCAATGTGCTATCTTCAGTAGATAGCAATCTTTGGTTTAATGTGCTATCTTCAGTAGATAGCAACCTTTGATTCAATGTACTATCTTCAGTAGAAAGCAATATTTGATTCAATGTACTATATTCAGTAGATAGCAATCTGTGGTTCAATGTGCTATCTTCAGTATATAGCAATCTTTGGTTCAACGTGCTATCTTCAGTAGATAGCAATCTTTGATTCAATGTACTATCTTCAGTAAATAGCAATCTTTGGTTCAATGAGCGATCTTCAGGAGATAGCAATATTTATAGTTCAATGTGCTACCTTCAGTAGATAGCAATTTTTGGTTCAATCTGCTATCTTCAGTAGATATCTATCTTTGGTTCAATGTGCTATCTTCAGTAGATAGCAATATTTAGTTCAATGTACTATCTTCACTAGATAGCAATCTTTGGTTCAATGTGCTATCGTCAGTAGATAGCAATCTTTGGTTTAATGTGCTATCTTCAGTAGATAGCAATCTTTGGTTTAATGTGCTATCTTCAGTAAATAGCAATCTTTGGTTCAATGTGCTATCTTCAGTAGATAGCAATCTTTGGTTCAATGTGCTATCTTCAGTCGATAGCAATCTTTGGTTCAATGTGCTATCTCTTCAGTAGATAGCAATCTGTGGTTCAATGTGCTATCTTCAGTAAATAGCAATCTTTGGTTTAATGTGCTATCTTCAGTAGATAGCAATCTGTGGTTCAATGTACTATCTTCACTAGATAGCAATCTTTGGTTCAATGTGCTATCGTCAGTAGATAGCAATCTTTGGTTCAATGTGCTATCGTCGGTAGATAGCAATCTTTGGTTTAATGTGCTATCAACAGTAAATAGCAATCTTTGGTTCAATGTGCTATCTTCAGTAGATAGCAATCTTTGGTTCAATGTGCTATCTTCAGTCGATAGCAATCTTTGGTTCAATGTGCTATCTTCAGTAGATAGCAATCTGTGGTTCAATGTGCTATCTTCAGTAAATAGCAATCTTTGGTTTAATGTGCTATCTTCAGTAGATAGCAATCCGTGGTTCAATGTGCTATCTTCAGTAAATAGCAATCTTTGGTTCAATGTGCTATCTTCAGTAGATAGCAATCTTTGGTTCAATGGTCTATCTTCAGTAGATAGCAATCTTTGGTTCAATGAACTATCTTCAGTAGATAGCAATCTGTGGTTCAATGTGCTATCTTCAGTAGATAGCAATCTTTGGTTCAATGTGCTATCTTCAGTAGATAGCAATCTTTGGTTCAATGTGCTATCGTCAGTAGATAGCAATCTTTGGTTTAATGTGCTATCTTCAGTAAATAGCAATCTTTGGTTTAATGTGCTATCTTCAGTAAATAGCAATCTTTGGTTCAATGTGCTATCTTCAGTAGATAGCAATCTTTGGTTCAATGTGCTATCTTCAGTAGATAGCAATCTTTGGTTCAATGTGCTATCTTCAGTAGATAGCAATCTTTGGTTCAATGTGCTATCTTCAGTAGATAGCAATCTTTGGTTCAATGTGCTATCTTCAGTAGATAGCAATCTTTGGTTCAATGTGCTATCGTCAGTAGATAGCAATCTTTGGTTTAATGTGCTATCTTCAGTAGATAGCAATCTGTGGTTCAATGTGCTATCTTCAGTAGATAGCAATCTTTGGTTCAATGTGCTATCTTCAGTAGATAGCAATCTTTGGGTCAATGTACTATCTTCAGTAGATAGCAATATTTAGTTCAATGTGCTATCTTCAGTAGATAGCAATATTTAGTTCAATATGCCATCTTTAGTAGACATCTTACATTAATCAAGACAAGTATCTTGAATTAAAACCATAGGATATAAAGTGTAGAGAGTAGATTTAAACTAAAAGACAATATGTTTCTTTGTGGCGATGGAAGTGATAGCGAAAAGCTCAGAATTGTGAGGAGAAGCTATTATGCCTGCAATCTTTAGTTCAATATACTATCTTCAGTAGATTGAAATCTTTGGTTCAATGTGCTATCTTCAGTAGATAGCAATCTTTGGTTCAATGAGCTATCTTCAGTAGATAGCAATCTTTGGTTCAATGAGCTATCTTCAGTAGATAGTAATATTTGGAGCAATGTGCTATCTTCAGTTTATAGAGATATGTGGTACAATATACTTTTTTCAATATATAGCAATATTTGGTACAAGGTGCTATCTTCACTACAAAGCAATCTTTAGTTCAATATACTATCTTCGGTAGATAGCAATATGTGGTTAATGTACTTGAGTAACTAAATAGCCATTTTTGGTTTAATGTGCTATCTTCAGTAGATAGCAATCTACAAAAATGACATGTTTTGAATCAAACTAATTAAAGTGGCAGCAACCAGATATGAGAGGCGATGTTTAACGCTAAATCCCATTTTTTTGTCAATTCATAAATGTGCTATCTTCAGGAAATAGCAATATTTGGTTCAATGTGCTATCTTCAGTAAATAGCAATCTTGTAATGTGCTGTCTTCAGGAGAAAGCAATGTTTAGTCCAATTTGCTATATTCAGTAGATAGCAATATGCGGTTCAATGTGCTATCTTTAGTAACTAAATAGCCATTTTTGGTTTAATGTGCTATCTTCACAAGATCCCGTTTTTTGTCAGTTCAGAAATGTGCTATCTTCAGGAAATAGCAATAATTGGTTCAATGTGCTGTCGGCAGTAAATAGCAATCTTTCAATGTGCTGTCTTCAGGAGATAGCAATCTTTTGGTTCAATGTGCTATAGATAGCAATATGTGGTTCAATGTGTTATCTTCAGTAGATAACAATATTTAGTTCAATATACTATCTTCAGTAGATAGCAATTCTTGGTTCAATGTGCTATCTTCAGTAGATAGCAATCTTTGATTCAAGGTGCTATCTTCAGTAGATAGCAATCTGCAAAATGACATGTTTGGAGCCAAATTATTAAGTGGCAAACAGGGATGAGTGGCGAGGTTTAACGCTATGTGTCACATTTGTGTGAATTCATAAATTGGGGCCAATCTAAAATGTTGACTTTAATGGTAAACATTAGTACTTAAAAATGGTCTGAAATGTCTAATTCTGAATAAATTAAGCTAATTTCGGGCAATTTTTACAATGAAATCCCAATTTTTCGCGCGCATTTTGCTACCCAATATTTTGGTCTTTCCCCCTCCCCCCGATTTACCCCCCGTTTGCGCCCCTCTCCCCCAATTTATATGCTGGTGCCGCCACTAATGGTATAGCTGATCTCTAGCTCTGTCCGATAGCACATCACCGCATGCGGACAGCAACATAATGTTGTTGGTCTTCGTTCATTCGACATGTTGAAATCTATAAGCCTTATCGCCAATCGGAAAAAAATCCATTGATTATCCTTTTCTGATGCATTGTGGGATCGAGAATGGGGCATTCTCAATCCCACAATGCAACAGAAAAGGATAATCAATGGATTGTTTTTGATTCGCGATAAACCTTATTGGATGAAATGTGCTATCTTCAGTAGATAAGTGCGATATGAAATTTGATTATGAAAACGAATGAAGCATAATGCACGTACAATACATGTATTCGTGTCATTACAGTTCTTTCCTTGGTCATACAGAAAACTCACCCTTTTACCATTAAGCATGATTGATGACAATTTCAGCAGCCCTATATTTGAATTATTTTATGTCCATTCTCCGGATCATAATAATTAAACGTGGTTTGTTAAAATGCAGTTTACACAGCTTTTTACACGTTATCAGTCACTTTAAAAGCCTGAAAACCCAGTAGCGCAAGCGTAGACTGAGGCGATACCTTTTCATTTAATCAGTGCATTATGATCTGAACGGGGGGGGGGGGGGGGGGGGGGGGGGGGGGGGGGGGGGGGTGTAGTTGGGCGGGGGCACTCAGATATGAATGGTTAAGAGTGTAAGGCTTGAACTACCGAAATTAGAGTTATTAATTCCCTATCGGTGAGAGAATGTGCAAAGTCAAGGCTTGCTAAATCACTCAAACATAGGAGTCTTTAGATGACAGATTAGCAAATCTTTAAAAAATATATGATAAAAAACTAGGTTTTTGTGCATGTGCTTAGATTTGAAAGGGAAAGTAGTAAGTCTTTTAATCACAAATTTGCGAAATTTCCCAAAAGGTTATAGGAGCCTTTTGGTAAAAGTGGTTAAATTGTCAAACGAATATTGGGTCTTTTATGTGGGAAATGGAGTCTTTTAATGAGGATTAAATGTGTTTCCAACTCCCACCCCACCCCCGGGATCTTACAGCGCTATATAAGAACTTGTGGTTGCCGTGTGGCTTATAGCAGTACATGTAAGTTTCGGTAGGTGATCATAATGGCTGGAGACATACTTTTTCGTGTTGCTTGTGCTACTTTCCTATCAATCACCGGTGTCTTCATCATTGTTGGCAACATCGTCTGCCTGCTCATCTTGCACCGTATAACAACCATCAACGAGGTTACGAAGACCTTCATGCAGAGTCTTGCCCTGGCTGATCTTGGCATAGGATTAGTCTTGAATATCCTGAGTATTGGCGCGGCTGCCGTTGGACATTGGCCGTTCAGCATCGACGCCTGTGGATTCTACGGCGTTTCGCTGGTCTTCCTAGAGCCGGCAAGTCTTCTTACTCTGGTGATCATCAGCGCCGAGCGTTACATTGCCGTTATGAGACCGTTTCAATACCATGAACTCCTAAACTTAACAAGAGCGCGCGTAATCGTCGTCATTGCCTGGATAACGGCATTGGCTTTCGCGCTTCTTTACGGTCCTCTTCTGGGAAGAGTGCCGGTGTACTACGGTACGTTTCATATGTGTTTCTATGACCCTGCTGATCCAACACAACTGGACATCTGGGGCATATCTTCAGTTTGCATTTTCGTTATTCTACCATTTTTCCTTATCGTCACCATCTATGTCCAACTGTACTTTGTTGCTAGGCGACACGCTAGACAAATTGCAGCGGCCCCAGGACAAGGGGGAGCTGCGGGGGCCAATGAATCAAAGGGTACTATCACATTTCTCATTATAACGGCTGGGTTTGCTATCGCCTGGACGCCATTCGCTACGACCGTTCTCTACGGGAACTTCGCGCAAAAAAGACCCTCGCCATATTTGGGCTTCTTCTGCCAGGTGATGTTCTTGTCCAACAGCTGGTTGAATGTAATCGTATACAGCTGGAGGAATCGCTCATTTCGAGATCAGTTGAAGAAATTAACGCGCCAAATATTTGGAATATCTGGGAACCGTGTGGTGGCCGTGGACGATCCTGCTACAAACACGACTAACACTAATAACAGATAGTTCCAGTACTTCGGTGATGGCCAGAAATGTCGTAAATTTTGTTTTCGTCTGCAATTCCTTTACGCAAAACCCCCCAACATTAACATGTTTAAAATCACCGCTCTTGCGACGGACTATCATCATGATCATTGGTTTTATAAAGTCGGGCCTTCTGAAGATTACCGCGTCTTTGTACGTACGATGGGGATAGCTTTCTTGCCGCAACTTCTGTGAATGGGTACGATATTTGCTTCTTCTATTGGTCGTCTGAATACTAATCATATGTACATTTATGCGGGCATTTATGTCTTAAATGGTCAGTACTGTAAATGGTCATATAACTTTAACTAAGGTCGAGATTTCAATCATTTATTTTGATATCGATTTCGAACTCCAGGAATGGCACAAGACAATACTAAATAATAAGTCATTATTCGTTTTGATTTCTGCTAGCGAATGTTACGTAGCCAGCTGCTATCTGGTTAGTTCTACATGTGCGTAACTTCTCATTAGGGACCGTTCATTATTATGGTGGAGGGGGGGGGTGGGGGGGGGGACAAATTCGAGACTCGTATGTTAAAATTACCTAACCTTACAGCTGAAACTGAAAACTGAAAATTACATGACCCCCTGCTAACCAGTAGCTTTTTACACAAACCCCTCCCCGAAAAAAAATCAACTTGTCACATAGGCCTACTTAAGGGGCTGTCTTTACATTTGGAATTTTGTTCATGGATACGTTGGCAAATTTTGTTTGTGCCCTATCTGAACGGCCAATAATTTTATGATGCCCCTTCTTTTTATTGTGTGAAATTAGTAATGGCGAGCGCAGCGAGTTGGAATTTTTTTCTTCATATTTATACATTTTGGATGGTTTTGTGTGTCTACCCGAACAAGTTAGAACATTCTGAGCAGAAACGTATAATCCAGTGAAACGTTCTACTTTTGTGAGCATTGGTGCAAAGCAGAGATGAGGTGAAAAGCATGCAATAAATCAAAATTTTAAATCATGAAATTGGATTTTGTAACATTAAACACCCTGTGGCTCTTATGTCTCGACCGTTGATGATTATATAGATGTTTTTCCACCATATCGTCGATTTGCTGTCCAGAAGACGTCTCATAGTAAAAGTTTTTGTTTGAAGTCGATAGGTTTTAAGAAAATATGCGCGAAGCGCAGAAAAAAAGGCATTTACACTCTAAAATAGCCTCTCAAATCACTCCAATCACCACCATCTTTATAGTTTAAACAAATTTACACACCCCCCCTTTTCAAGAATAAAAAGTTACATAACCCCCCTATTTCAACATATGAAAGTTACATGACCCCCCTACGATGATCCAAAATGTAATAACAAATCAATGTTGTACAAATTATTGAGCAAACGTGCACACTTGCGCTGCGTAATGGAATATTGTTTTGTTTTATAGTTTAGGATGGGTTCTCAATTACCTTTCATTTTGACATTAACCTTCATCTTAAAAATGGTTGACGGGAGAGGATCAGCGGCTACACTGACCGACCCGCCCTTCTTCTTTTTTAAACATGCTAACACTGAACAACCCCGATTTTAATCTATAACTTTCACTCAATTACCGTCTAGCCTGTTTGGTCAAAAACAAATTGAAAGTTACTCAAAATGACATAAACAAAGTGGTATACTTTCTTTTTAACCCTTTAGTATACAAATATATACTGCCATGAGAGACTCTGGTTAAAACTATGGGCCCGAGGTGACTGCAATAGTGCTATTTTGCAGTCACCGAGGGACCATAGTTTTAATCCAGTGACTCGAATAAAGGCAGTATACACCTAGCACATAAAGTCCCTGCTCAGGTGCTTTGAGGTTGACTAATTCAAAATATATAATCGGTACCAAAAATCTGAGATATACATTAAATGAGCAAATTTCTTCTCCGCAGTTTGATACCTCATTCAACAAAATCGAATGGATACTTTTAAAGTTATGTCGATTTCAATGACTGCGGATGCAACAGAAAAGTGGCACTAGGTATAGGAATCATTGATTTGTGTGTGATAACTGTGTGCTATCTGAACGTGACAGATGAATGGGTCTTTAGTGATAACCGCAATTTCCTATACCTAGTGCCACTTTTCTGTTGCATCCGCAGTCATTGAAATCGACATAACTTTAAAAGTATCCATTCGATTTTGTTGAATGAGGTATCGAACTGCGGAGAAGAAATTTGCTCATTTAATGTATATCTCAGATTTTTGGTACCGATTATATATTTTGAATTAGTCAACCTCAAAGCACCTGAGCAGGGACTTTATGTGCTAGGTGTATTTGTTTTATATACGTCATTCATATATTTCTAGTTCCATAAAGTTCAAATTCAAAAATCAAAGAAGATAACATTATCAATTGACCATACCAATGCTATGAAAACATGCTAATTATGATCTCAATTTGAATAAAAAATGAAATTATTCCCAAATTTTTGTTGGCGGGATATTCATGAAATGTGTGCAATTTCAATTGAAAATCACTATGCTCCTGGACAAACACGTAAACTGGGGTAAGGCAATAAAAAAAGTTCACCAAAGACGAACGAAAATGCGATTGACTTCATTTTTTTAATATAAAGTTAGGAACAATTATATCATTCTTCCAACGTTTTGAACAGTTTCAAACTTCAACTTGGTTTTGAAAACAAGATGGCTTCTTTACACTATTGCAGTGGGTTTGTTTTACACTTGTTATATAATAGGTTTTAGGAATGTGATCTGAAACTAATGCCAATGTGTGGCAATGTGTTAGCAAACTTTTTTTGTGCAGAAATTGACATATTTTACGTTTGGCAATCTAAAATCAAAACATCCAAACGAAACTTAGAAGCGCCATGTAATGAATCTCTTTGTTAATAAAAGGTGGATGATCTAAAGAAGCAAAGATCATTTCATATTTCAAAGGTCAGATGTGCAATGCCCATTATTTAAAAATCTGCGGTTAGGCCACAATTGGGGATAATTCTTATAATTGTCTCTTTGAATATTTGTAACAAATAATAAATTGGAAAACTGCAAAACCCGAGAAATGCCCTGCTTTCAAATTATGGCATAAAAGAAGGTATCCATCTTGTAAGTAATTTATTGTGTATTATGTTATTGTCGTAGCAGTTTCAATAAATAAATTATGAAGGTAATTTCACACCTCGCCGCCTTGGAAATTATTAACCCATTTTCCAATTATGATCATATAATCATGGCAGTAAGGCCTATACTTAGTTCAATTAGTTCCAAATTGGCGAAAACTATTCGGTTTTGATCTCTCCGCGCACAAGTAATCCAAGTGTACGCATGCGATTATGGCCAAATGCACACCGGTGAGGTTGCATGCACGCATGTACAGTCATCAAAAAAAGTAACTATACAGGTTAATAAATGGGCTTCTAACTCTAACAATATTATATCCTACCTAAAAATATTAAATTATAAAGATGTTGAGAAATTCATCTTCTTTAATATGAGATATTACGCACTAGGATCGGGTGATTATTGAGGAAGTGGCACAAATGTAAGGTGAAGTCCGATTTTCATTTTCACATTTTTATTTTCTACACGCGGACCCATCTACGGGTACCTTATGTCGATTACCGGTAGTGCAATTGGGGAATGCATGTGCAGGTTGGAACTGTCGGCCGTATTGTTCCTATGGATCAATACGCCACACACACGCTACCTGTCATACCCTCCCATGTGTTGAAATGTAAAATGTGAAAATTAATTTGTGACTTTACCTTACATTTTGGATAGTCACTTCTTCAATATTTAACCGATCTTAGCGTGCAATATCTCATATTAAAGAAGATATATTTTCAACAACTTTATGATTTAATAATTTTAGGTAGGCCATATATATATTTTAGAGTTAGAAGCCCATTTATTACCTGTACAGTTGTTTTTGATGACTGTACAGTGCTCTTGTCGTTACCTTCATTCATGCGCGCCAGCGGCCTTCTGTATTCATTCGCTACTGTAAAAGTGTAAGGCCTTATGAGGCTTCGCCAATTTGGAACTGATCAAACTATAGTCGTGAATAAAGGACACTAAGAGTGAAGTATGCTGGCACTATTTTGTACCCTGCTGGGGCAAGTTGGGTGAGAGCTATAATTATACAACCACAAATAAGGTGATTTCTACTAAAAGGGTCTTTCAAAAATTAGCAAAAGATATTCCAGGCTGAAATAGGCTGAGGTAAGACAGCGTTTACATTTTTAATAATTTATGGGGTCTTAGGGCGATTGTTTAAATTTTCAAAACAAATGGGGTCTTTGTGTGAGAGCTGAAAAGAAGGTTTGCATTGGGTTATTCTAGTTGAAATCCATACACCCTCTATGGTAGGATAAAAGATCTATGATCCCACAGGGAACAACGGTAATTTTAAATGGGGCTTACTTACCTGCATGGGTGACTCCATTTGAAATCTACACCTAGCACATAAAGTCCCGGAGCAGGTGTTTTGAGGTTGGCTAATTCAAAATAGATAATCGGTACCAAAAATCTGAGATGTACATTAAATGAGCAAATTTCTTCTCCGCAGTTTGATACCTCATTCAACAAAATCGAAGGGATACTTTTAAAGTTATGGCGATTTCAATGACTGCGCATAACAACAGCAGAGTAGCACTAGGTATAGGAAATCATTGATAGGTGTATACACCTAGCACATAAAGTCCCTGACCAGGTGCTTTGAGGTTGGCGTATTCAAAATATATAATCGGTACCAAAAATCTGAGATATACATTAAATGAGGAAATTTCTTCTCCGCTGTTTGATACCTTATTCAACAAAATCGAATGGATACTTTTAAAGTTATGACGATTTCAATGACCGTGCATAACAACAGCAAAGTTGCACTAGGTATAGGAAATCATTGATTTGTGAGACAGTTATGACAGTAATCACACACAATTCAATGAATAACTAGTGTAACTTTGCTGTTGCTATGCTCGGTCATTGAAATCGCCATAACTTTAAAAGTATCCATTCGATTTTGTTGAATGAGGTATCAAACTGCGGAGAAGAACTTTCCTCATTTAATTTATATCTCGGTGTTTTGGTGCCGATATATTTTGAATTAGCCAACCTCAAAGCACCTGGTCAGGGACTTTATGTGCTAGGTGTATACTCCCTGTGTGGAAGATTCAGGTCATGTCTTCCATAGAGTGTATATCGATTTCGAATGGAATAGCCCCGGAAAAGACTCAGATATTCTATTGTTAGGGATGTGCACATTTCGGGGGGGGGGGGTGGGATGGGGGGGGGGGGGGTGGGATGGGGTGGACCCATGTGTTTACCAGAAACCCATAATTTTCCTATATATTTGACAGATTTTGCTAAATTTTTGGCGAAAAACAGCAAAATTAAGGATTTTAGACCCATAAATGGATTTGAAAAGGGGTCATCGTCATCCAGTTACCAGAGGGTAAAAATGGGACTCTATTTGGCGGCACATCCCCATAACATCATATCCACTAAGTACCCCCCCCCCCCTCCCCTGGGGAATAGCCCATTGTAAGATTGGACCATGTATCACACAATATAGGATAGGATCTGCATAAGAACACCAAAAATACAGATATTTATTTCTTTTGAAGAAAAACACCATTTAAGGCACAATATTTATTTTCTTTCAAATACGATACAATTACAATGATATAGCACACTCATTTGCACATTAATACATAGGTAACAATGATATAAAACTGACCAACAAATTGTCATTAAGGCGTTACTCCAGATTGTCTCAGTGCACCCTCAGAGGTGTAGCCAGAGGGGGCAATAGAAAATTATCCACATATAGTGGGCATGTGTGGCACAGTGGGTAGAGCACCGACTCATGATCTAACGGTTGTGGGTTCGAGTCCCGCTGTGGTCAACATGTTGTGCTCTGAGTAAGGCACTTTACCGCAATTACTCCTCTCTACCCAGGTGTATTTATTTAAAAATGGGTACCGGCATTGTTCAGTGCTGGGAAGGTAACAGACTCGCTCTTGAGGTGTAGCGAGCCCCACACGGCAACATTATAAAATAGGAGTGAGTATGGCCCTATCGCTTTGAAAGGGAGATGGGTATTCCGCTCCTGGTATTACATAGGATCGACCGCCTTTTACCACATAGCCATACACAGCAGACTACACAGGGGATTCATACCGGAATCTTCATTCAATTGAATATCGTTGCATACGTACGTCCAATTCAATTGCATGATCTCTGTTAACAAATTGGCTCACATACCATGAAACAGGTGTATCGTTTCTCTGACATTCTTGAACGCTGTTAGTATCCTGACAAGATGGCAGCTAATCTGTTACATGGATAATCTCTATTGCCCCTCTGCCCCAATATTTGCACTTCGGTCATTTGACAAGGCTCATGGAATGTAATAATAACTGATGTTGCTCTTCTTATAAACTATATTATCATACTAAAAAGGCAACAAAAAAAGCTCTGTCTCACATACATTTGGGAAAATAGCTATGCGATTTGTAATTTGTTTTAAATATATTATTTTAGAAAAAATTGCTATGCTAAATGTGGAAATTCATTTTGTTATTGTGTTTGATGCCCCCATTTCCCCCCTTTTTGGAGAAAATTTTGTTTACATCTTTTTCAGATACTAAACAAGAATAGTGACTTCACATACTTCTGCGCGTGGGGTACATGTACAGTCATCAAAAAAAGTAACTATACAGGTAATACATTGACTATTAACTCTAAAAATATATATCCTACCTAAAAATAACTCTAAAAATATATATCCTACCTAAAAATATTAAATTATAAAGTTGTTGAGAAATTTATCTTCTTTAATATGAGATATTGCATGCTAGGATCGGTTGAATAATAAAGAAGTGACAAATCAAAATGTAAGGTAAAGTCACAATTTCATTTTCACATTTTACATTTCAACACGGGGAGAGAATGACAGGTAGCGTGTGTGTGGCGTATTGATCCATCGGAACAATGCGGCCGACTGTCCAACCTGAGCATGCATTCCCCAATTGCACTACAGGTAATCGATAAGGTACCTGTTAGATGGGTCCGTGTGTAGAAAATAAAAAATGTGAAAATGAAAATCGGACCCCACCTTACATTTTGGAGTGTCATTTCCTTGATAATCATCCGATCCTAGCGTGCAATATTTCATATTAAAGAAGATGAATTTTTCAAAAACTTTATAATTTAATATTTTTAGGTAGGATATATGTTTTAGAATTCATCATCATCATCATCATTGGTCGTCTGTGGATGAAACGGAGGAAGCAATCGCAACGTACTGGGCCCAATTAGAATTAGAAGCCCATTTATTACCTGTATAGTTACTTTTTAAAAGACTGTATGTGAGACAGATCTCTTTTTATTCTTCTTGGTCTAAATATAAATAAATAAATGGTGTAACCA
Source organism: Ophiura sarsii (assembly GCA_035610835.1). Taxonomy (NCBI): domain Eukaryota; kingdom Metazoa; phylum Echinodermata; class Ophiuroidea; order Amphilepidida; family Ophiuridae; genus Ophiura; species Ophiura sarsii. The sequence goes on from CM069447.1 coordinate 71,219,450, forward strand.
GTATTTTTTGCCATGTTGTGTTACTTGAGTATGAAATGTTGGCGTATCCTTGATGAAAGGTGTTCATGACTTTCACTGAGCATAAAACATCATCATGGAATAAAACTGTACAGTTCTTTAATACACGTTCATTTGCTAAGCTAAACCTGCATTCTACGTGTCAGCTGACATGCTGTAGAAATCTAGTGATAGGCACAGCGTTTTCTGTGACACAGCCAATATTCCTCATTAATTATGCACTTATCAATTGCAACCCTGGACCTGGACTAGCGGGGGGACCTACAATCATAGAAAAAAGGTGTTCGAACACTGACCCTAATTACCATGCTTATTGGACATAACAGGCACACTATTTGAGTCACGTGAAAATCAAAACTTGTTTCTGGTAGCCAGAAGTATCCCCTTAGGGATCACGTCAAAACTCGACCGCCCAGGCAACCGCCGGTTACGGCCGGTTCCGTCGGTTCTCACAAAACGTGTCGTCTGTTATAATATACACACATAATGAGGTCAAATAGTAACACTCTGGTGAACACGACCGGTTGAAAGTGCCTCGTCACACACTGAGAGCAATAACATCTTGAAGTAATGGGCTCTTTTAAGACTTTAAAGTCTCAGTTGACAACCAGTACAATACAGCTATTGATTTTCGCTGGGGTTGGCTTTTTCAATCTGTTTATAGCTCAATTAACTTTTTAAAATCAATACCGAAAGTCTATGAATGTTGGTTTTTTATAGAACGATTATAGAGAGAGCTATTATGACCGCAAAGTAACAGATTGATAGTGTAAATGGTCAGATTACAGCATTAAGTCAACCGGCGGTTGTTCAGTGTTGCATGCGCGAATATTCATATACCAGTAAAACATTTGACCTGAAAAGAACCGGGCGGAACCGCCCGTAACCGGCAGTCAACGGGCGGTCGAGTTTTGACGTCTCCCCTTACTAATATCCCTCCCCCTTCCCCATCGATCAATGTTGCGAGGCCCTGTGCTGATGGTGGGCAAATTGTGGGATTCAACATTGATCAGGGGGGGAAGGGGGAACATTTTACATTACACCTACAAAGTGTTTGAACACTTTTTTCTAACATTGTAGGCCGGGACGTACACATTGCCAATATGACGTCCCCACTATACTTGTGTACAACGTTCCAACTACAGTCCGACCCCTTATAGCCGGGACAAAGTATTTTTTCAATTTTTCCAGTGATGTACCTCCTGCTGTGTCCCATCTACAGGCCCTGACTTTGTACATCCCCGGTACATGCCCAGGGGCGGACTGGGACCTGAAAGCGGCTGTGCAAAATTATTAAAGCGGCCCTTTTTGACCATGTCAGGCAGAAGTATGTCATCCCGGTAGTAAATTTTCGTAAAAGGTTGCCCCAATTTTTTTCCCAGTCAGTCACCTCGCGAATTTCACGTAAGTGGGGGGGGGGGGGGGGGGGGGGGGGTAGGGTCAAAAAAATTCGCACGGTCACAAAATTTTGCACAGTCACAAATTTTCGCACGGTCACAAAATTTTGCACGGTCAAAATTTTTCGCACAGTCACAAATTTTCGCACGGCCACAAAATTTGAGTAACCGGCCCTGAGAGGCCCAAAACCAAGCGGCCCATGTGGCGATCGCCACAACGCCACGATGGCCAGTCTGCCCCTGTACATGCCCCCTACATAGCCAGGCAACAATGTTTGTACATCCTCGCTACAGTCCCCGGCCATATCCCAGGTCCATGGAGATGCAATTGATAAGTGCATTACAGGGATGAAAACACTGTTGCATTGAAGTTTCAACTACGATATGATGATGCCGTCATTAGAATACTAGCATATGCCCTGACATCACCTCTGAACTTGACACAACATAATACAGTTTTACAACAAGGATATAGACACAAACTTTGCATATTTCAATTTGGGTCAGGGGACGTACATGTATGAGTTACAGTAGACAATATTTACTAGTGATGAGAAAGGGTTACTTTTCAAACATTTATAATATCACAACACCCAAAGTTTATAAAAAAAACTCTCACATTAAAAAATCCCCCTTCTGCCCCCTGCTCTCCCCACAGCCCCCATGGACTCTAGGTAGCTGAGCACCCCTCATTTTTACTAAAAAGTGCCAGCCCTGAATTTTTTGTTTTGTGCAAACCATAGACAGTTAGTTCTCTTGTAACACTGAAAACATTCCGATAGAGTTATATGATTTTGATTGATTGCGTTGACTCTATGTATTCAAAACTTGTGGTGGGAGGGTATGGAACCAGTGGCGTAGCCAGGGGGCAGGCCATTGCCCCCTAAAACTAACCCGTCGGTATACACAACGCATGCCATCGGTACATTAATTATTTTGACCATTCAATTGTTTTGGCCCGGTTTTGAAGACAACCACATTGAGCCACCTCTCTCTCTCCCCCCTCCCCCCCCCCCCCCCCTGCTCTCAAGTTTCTCAAGCTGACTGCAAAAAAAAAGGGGGCAACCTTTTACTATTTTTTTGTCGGTACATCATGCCTTTCGTCGGTACAACTATTTCTCGCCCCCCTGTTTCAAAAAGCTGGCTATGCCACTGTATGAAGCTAAACATAAAAAATAAAAATAATTATACAATATACACAACACAAATCCCTTATTACATTGATAAAAAACATCCAATTGTGCAATATTCTTTACTATAATAATGAAACACTTAATAATAATAATAATAATAAGCACTTTACATTGGCTAATTATTATCGCTGCAATTTACATCATCTATCTGGCAGCCGGCTAGGCGCACTTTTAGATGATAGCAGTACCCAATTGTCGCTTGGGTGGACGAGGCAATTGAGACTAAATACCTTGCCCAAGGATATAAACACGTTGATCCAAGCGGGGCTCGAACTCGCAACCTTATGATTTATGAATCTAGCGCTGATTCCGTTAGGCCACACGTGCTCAATAATGATACACTTGACAAATAAGAACAAAAAAACACATTACATGTACATGTCTATTGCACACAAATTTAAGTAAAACAAAATTTACACTGTTCATTGTTTCTTTGGCAAATTATATGTTCACAATGTCTTCCTTCTCATTCTAGACATTAAGGCAAAAAAAGAAGAAAAAAGTTTGAGTTGCCCTCACAAGCCTTAAATCGGAAAGGTCTGCCGGCCGGATTTTTTTAAATTTAAATTTTTAGTATACATCAACCATTTTATACCTATTATTTCAGTCAACATGTGTGAAGATACTAAGGAAAACGCATACTGGCTGTATTTTCTACCCAATGGTGAATGTTCTCTTGAAGTACACATCCATGAAAAAATATTCTCCCTTGATTCTATAAACTAAAACTGCTTGAACGTATGGAATATCCACATATTATATTGAATACTGACTTAAAGACAACGATGGAGAGAATGAGACTAAATAAAAACAATGTACTAGTTGCATTTTCTTTCCCGTGCGTGGGGTACAAACCTGAGTCTGTTGTTTGTTTTTTCTGGGTTTTGTTGGCTTTTACACACATTTATCAACCGGAAGATAGGTAAAAATAGTGTAGAAATATTTAAAAAATCTTAAAAAAGAAGAAAACAAATCTTGATTTTTTTTTTTACCTGGCCGGATATATGAGGGCAACACAACCTTTTTTTTTGTTGGCCTAATGATTCGACTGCCTATTGGTTGTCTTAAGGGTTAGGGTACTGTGGACATTCTTAACATTTCACTTGGGTATTGAAGAATATCGGGCACAGCCCCAAGGGACATGAAGAGGTTTAAAGATAAACTTGTATAAAAGTTGTTTATCATGATCACATTGTCCCCTAAGTTGAGGATAAAAACACTGTTCTACAGGACAGACTGACCATTTTTTTCTATTTGAGATTTATTTTTAACAAACCTTTGGGAGAATTTTTTTTTTTTTTTAAATATAAAAATAAAATAAAATGGAGAAAATTCACAAAAATGTTAACAAACATTTTGAAAAAACAAAAACCACTAAACAAATAAATGTCCGACTGTCCAACCCTACCTAGAACAGGTTTTTCCCCATCTACTTATTGAGTATTTCTTGTCGTTTACAAATATTAACAGATACTTAAATGAGATCCCCTTCTCTTTTTTCCTTCATTTTGCATCATAAAAAAGTGAAACACCTTATAATAATAATAATGAATGAAAATAATGAATTCATAAAGCAACATCTATCTAGGCAACCTTTACAAGGCGCTATACATACAAACAAACACATGAAACATGGATATGTGACATGAACATTTGGTTAATCTGGCTGAATATTTCCAAATTCTATGACTACCAGTGTATGTATCACATAATACTAAGACATTTCCAAAGTCCCATATTTCTTGATTCCCTAAAGTACAATTGACCAAGCCATGACGCGATTAATTAAGTGTTCGGCAAAAAGGGAATTACAACAGAACCGATGACAATACACAGATCACAGAGGCTGACTGCATTGACTGGCCATTGGGGCGTTGGGGCAATCGCCCAATGGGCCGATTGGTCACTGGAAAAAGAGAGAGGAGGGCGTGCGTGAAAAAAGAAGAGAAACAAGTAATCAGGATAAAATGGAATGTCAGGTGCAGTGTGTCAGGTGGAGTAGAATCGATTCTTTAATTTGACAAGAGGAATTTCATTCTTGGGGGAAATGTTTGCAAAAGTTAAAACTCATTTCAAAATGTGAAGTAAATGTAAAACTAAAAAGTGAAATCACTAGGATGTAAAGAGTGTTAACGAAACGTACATAAAATGACATCTCAAGCACGAAAATGTATTATCAATGCTTTAAATTGCATATTTTGGATTCTGTAACCACTCAAATGATTTCAGTGTTACCTGTCATTAATAAATACACCAATATTGACAATGAAAATTGTAGAAATTGAAAATATTTAGCAGTTCAGTTTCACTCTTAGATATCGCGATAACTCAACAAAAATACATAAAGAGATGCTTTAAAAGGCACATTTGGATTGTGTAACCACTCAAATGCTTTAAGCATTACTTCCCATTTAATAAACCAATCTTGACAATTCAAATTGTTTTTATTTTATTGTTTTAGGTGCTCCGATTGTGATGGTATATTGCCTCATTTCCATATCGACGGGCCATTAACCCTTACAGCCCCACACACCATGAAATCCCATTTCCCAACCTGTCGGTTCCAACTGCCGCTGAGGTTTTTGGGTGAAATAATGGCCCCGGGCTACATAGCTGGGCGAATACACTCGCCCAGCATAGCTCCCCCGTGGCTCACTTGGTAGAGCGTTGGACTTGTAACCGAGAGGTCGTGGGTTCAAACCCCGGGGCGTGGCACCTCTTGTTGTGTGTGGTTTTTTTTGCTTGAAAAAAATTTCGTTGGAAAATCCACCGGGAGTATTAGGGTTATTGAACGATTTTTTTTCTTCTTTTTAATTTTCACTTTTTTTCTCTAATTTCACCTTGATTAACCCTTACAGCCCCACACCCCATGAAATCCCATTTCCCAGCCTGTGGGTTCCACCTGCCGCTGAGGTTTTTGGGTGAAATAATGGCCCCGGGCTACATAGCTGGGCGAATACACTCGCCCAGCATAGCTCCCCCCGTGGCTCACTTGGTAGAGCGTTGGACTTGTAACCGAGAGGTCGTGGGTTCAAACCCCGGGGCGTGGCACCTCTTGTTGTGTGTGTTTTTTTTGCTTGAAAAAAATTTCGTTGGAAAATCCACCGGGAGTGTTAGGGTTAAAGTTTCAAGAGGCTTCATGGTGATGAATAATCCTCATTTGACATCGATTTGCCAAGTCCCAGTCAACATGAAGAGATCGTAGTGTTTCCTGTTGGACAAGGACAAGTTGCCACACAACATGGCTGTTTGATCCCACATAATTTGTCCGTTTTATTCTGAGAACACCGTAACTTGCTGGCCCGGTTCTGGTTTTAACTTATTCAAGTACCTGAATATACTGGCCATCTTTTGTAGAAATTTCAGAACATTTGTTGGTGCTATTTCTGAGAAATAGAGCTTTGAATATTATTATTTACTATAATAGCGCCCTCATCGGCCACATTTCCCATAGAGTTACATGTAAAATGTGTGTAAAGTAAAAAATGCCAATAATTTAAAAATGGCTCGTACAATTTTTGTGAAATTTTCACTGTATACTCGTATTCATTAGCGCTACCTAAATCAGGTCAAACCATAACTGGGCCACTATGAAATCTTTTTTTATTCCATAATTTTAATTATAAATCGGACAGTCAAACAGCCGTGACAAAGGTGATTTAAATTGTGACGACATGCCATGGCTATATCAGAAAGGATCGGTTATAAAAGGCTACTTTGTTAAATTTGATGAAAATGGAAAACCACACAAGTCTTGGCCCATGTCTGATGGTTCTGGAGGAAAACTGGTCCATGTGAAGAAAACCGTTTTGAAACATAGGTTGGGAAAAAGTGCTTCAAAGATAATTAATGAAGTGGTAGGCAGCCATGTGATACTGATACAGTATCAGGGGTTAGATAACCAGACAGGGCTAAAAATCTCAATGAAAAGACACACTCGTCCCAGCACCGTAGACCAAATAAAGGATGAGTTAAAAAGCAGCAAAAGTTGCAAACGTGTCAGATATAAGGCCTAAAAAAAAAGTTTGATTGGCGTAACCCGACCGACCCTAAATACATCGCCGACCCTGAATATTTTGTATCATTTTGAGGGGAAAAAAATTGTATGTTTTTTTTTTTTTTTTTTTTAAAATAAAAATTGAACAAAGTATTAAAGTTTTTGACTGTTTGCTTTCATTTTCGGCTATTTTAAGTCCCCATCGAAATGATATATTGTTGAACACAACAGTACTGTGCAATGTCTACACACATAGCTCTAGCGTATTTAATTGCCGGGCAAAAATGTATCGTTGTGTTCAACGATGTGTTCAAAAGTAGGTGATTTAAAAAATAATAATAATAATAATTTAAAAAAAATCCCGACCGACCTACCCTATTTGTTTTGGTCATGTTACGCCAATCAAACTTTCTTTTTTTTAAGGCCTAATGTTGGCAGTAAAATAAAATTAGAAGGACCATCATCATTGCCAAAACAATGCACAGTAAAAAATGTCAAGGCACAAGAAAATTCAAAGAGTTCCGCAGACTCAGTTACACCAGTAATGCATATGATGGCAGACAATTCATACACAAAGTCATAACGTTTCAGGTAATGTGTCAGTTGTGTGTTTCACAGACAGACAATTAGGCACAAAAAAAGAAAAAGAAGGTTTGTCTCAAAGCTTGCGAAGGCTTCAAAATCGGGCGACACACGCGGTTTTTTGTCTTCCGTTTGGGTTTTTTTACAATTTTTTTATTTGTGTACTCTTACTATTTGCAACCGTTGACACTTTCTGATATTGTTTTTTTCTATTTGAAATGAATATTGTGATGTAGTTGTGTAAAAAACAATTTTGCAGCGTTTTTTGAAGAACTGAGTCATGTAAAAGTTTGAGAAAAGGAAAATCTGCCGATATTTCTGATAAAAACTTGAAATAAAAATTTGTAGGGAAAATAAAAATTGATTTTACAATTTCCTGCATTTCAGACGCAGTATTTTGGCATTTCAAAACCAATGCGCGCGCAAGCTTTGAGACAAACCTATTTTTTTGTTTGGCCTTACAAGACATTGAGCGGTTTTGTTGTAATGAATCTTTCCCTTGCAGCAGTCTTCATTTGGACACAACTTTTAAATTTGGAAAATGTTATGTAGTTACAACCATGTATCTGTGGAGTCCTGGACGCAGTATGCTGAGAGACTCAAGCACTATTTCGGGGCAAATGGGATAAACAATGGCACACAGAAACTACATGTATTTCTGACTGTGATCGGGCTGTCTGCCTACAAGACTTTGGCAAATTTGGTTTCGCCAAAATCGCCAGGCGAGGAATCATATGATGAATTAGTGAAGAAAATGACGCTCACCATAGTCCGATTCCTTCAGAGGTAATGCAGTGTTTTAAATACCACACAAGGCAGCGCTTGTCTCATGAGTCCATCACTACATATGTAAGTAAGTTACGGGCTTTAGCAAAGCATTGTAATGTTGGCAACACCATCGATAAGCACCTCCGGGACCGTTTGGTTTGCGGCGTCAATAATGACATCCAACGTTGACTTCTTTCTGAAGTGGGGCTTACTTTCCAGAAGGCACTTGACATTGCTTCAGCAGTGGAAGCGGCACAAGCAAATGCCCGCTTACTGCAGATAACCACCAACCAACCGAAGTTCACAATGTAGTAGGGCGGCAACAATGCAAGCATACTCCTAGAACTCCTAGTACGTCTGGTAATGGTGGTACTTCAACTACTCGTAGTGGTACTTCAACTTCACGTAATACTCCAATTTCATCTGCCAGAGTGTGCTACCGATGTGGGGATTCGTCACATCTAGCTAACCGATGTCAGCACAGTTCGGCTGTTTGCAGATATTGACACAAAACAGGCCATCTACAAAGAGTCTTTAATGCTCGACAGCGAGATTCAGTGCAACATGTGAAGGGTTCAATTTCCGTTGATGCCAATTCTTCTTCCCAACAACAATTACAAATGCAGGACAGAACAGTGTATGATTACGACATACACCCTGTTTATGCCACTTGGAAGTACAAAGGTGCAGACAACTGCCCATGTATGATGGGCCCTATGATGATAACCCATAACCTCAAAAGGGTGACCTACAGAGATCTTCTGGATTCATTGACACAAGCATCCCCACAGTTGAAAGAAAATGTCAAAGCATACATGGGGAGGAGGCACTGACACAGGCATGTTCTGAATCTTTTACATACGCAACAGGGCTTCTGTGTCTATAAAAACACATCGAAAAAACCCCCCCATTCGTGAGCATGAACTGAAACTGTCAGATAAATTCACCAATCATGTTCTACAGGACATCTCTGCATGCAATAAGACACTAAAGGGCCTCACACACTGCAAAACATGCATACACTGAATATACACAGTGCTTAGAAAGCCTAGGTACATGTATGAAAAATGGGATCAGCTTGAGATGCAGGAGTATCCTATGACTATGAGACAGCCAAGCTTTACTGCATACTTCAGAAAGAATAAGCAACAAGATCTATATGACCGCTGCAGAGTACAGTTAGCTGAAGACGTAGGACTTGTCAATTGTCTTTCAGACAACAATGGCACCGAAAGCGTCCATGCAATAATGCGACGATGGCAGAGCTTCAAATCCACAGATATAGCCACATTCATTACTGACATGCACGCTTTACAAGAAGCACAACAAAGAGATGTACTTAATGCTTTCAAGGGACTTGACAGTCCGTACACTGTGCGAGAGCAGTATCAAACCCACATAATACCAGAAGAGCTGTTGTTTGGTTGGTGAGAAAATCCCGAAGCTGCATAAATTGCAAGTGTTGCCAGCACAGCAGCGTGAGGTCTACAACTCTCAGAGGAGCCATGGGATCACCTCCACAAGGGCGTACATTAGGGCGGGGCGTAAATAGGGAAGGTATTTCGTTCAAATCGGCCATGGTCAAAATGTATTCCACTTGACCCCACATGATTAAATATGCACTTTAAAAAAAATCGGAGGGGGTCTTCAGACCCCACCACTACCCTTAATCCCCATATAGGGGAATACATGGTAAAATTGCCAAATTGGTGTATCAAAATTATGTTTCGACCGAAAACAAATTGAAACATAATTTTTTCAGCACAATGCATTTCTATAAGGTCCCCATAATGACATACTAAAAGTCCGAAAATATCAGAGTGTGAGAAATATGCCTAATTTTCATAAACTTAAAATGGCGCTAATTTGAGAATGTTGGCGGCCATTTTTTATTTATGCAATTTAAGATACACATATTATGTATGTATGTCCTTTGAGACGTTATACATTCATAAAATATATGCTGAAGCTATTTAAAGTGCCATAACAACTATCTAAGATAAGAAATAAGTCCAAAACAATGAAAATGCTCAAATTAGCGGCCATTTTAAGTTTATGCAAATTATCATATTTCTAACACTCTGATATTTTCAGACTTTTAGTATGTTATTATGGGTACCTTATAGAAATGCATTAAGCTGAACAAAATATGTATCAATTTGTTCTAGGTCGAAACCTAATTTTGCTACACCAATTTGGCAACTTTACCATGTATTCCCCTATAGGGGGATAAAGGGTAGTGGTGGGGACTGAAGACCCCCTCCGAAAAAAATGTAAAGTGCATATTTGATCATGTGGGGTCAAGTGGAATACATTTTGACCATGGCCGATTTAAACAAAATACCTTCCCTATTTACGCCCCGCCCTAGCGTACATACACCACTGAGATCACTGGATAGTGAGATTAATCTAGATGATTGTTGGCATTCTACAGCAGGAAAGAGCCACAGTAATGACTATTATACGCAAGTTGAAAGACCTTAATTCATTGCTAGAATATTAACAAGAATTCAAGTTCTCACTTATTTGTAAATAGCAAAATAGTCAGTAACTAAAAAAGGACTATTTGAGTGTCCTTTTATTTATGAATTATAGTATTATTTCCAACCCCCATCAGTTCACAATTAGCAATAATCTCGTAAGTAGATTTCCGCACCAAGTATATAGCCTAAAGATCGCAAATTGGCCCCACCCCCATGTTATGAATCATCTTATCATTTCCAACTCCCAATCTGGCTACCGCCACAGAGTTTGGCAACTCCGTAATCGTGCCTAGCAACAGGCAACCCTTCCTAACAAATCTCTTGGTACATCCTAACACGGACGTGATTCTTCTAAGTGTATCCTTTTACCGGTATATGTGCGATTTTGATATCCATAAGGTCGTCTCAAAGCCAATAAAGATCCTCAGAAGAGCCATGGAAGTTGTTACACCATTCTTGAACAAATGGGACTACATCTTCTGTGACAAACTTTACACATCAATGCAGTTCGCCCAGGAGTTGTAGCCAATGGGTATATGTGCAATTTTGAGATCCATATTAAGGTCGTCTCAAAGCCAATAAAGATCCTCAGAAGAGCCATGGAAGTTGTTACACCATTCTTGAACAAATGGGACTACATCTTCTGTGACAAACTTTACACATCAATGCAGTTCGCCCAGGAGTTGTAGCCAATGGGTATATGTGCAATTTTGAGATCCATATTAAGGTCGTCTCAAAGCCAATAAAGATCCTCAGAAGAGCCATGGAAGTTGTTACACCATTCTTGAACAAATGGCACCACATCTTCTGTGACAAACTTTACTCATCTATGCAGTTTACCCAGGAGTTGTTTGCACAGAAAACCTACATGACAGGGGCCATCAAGCGGACGAGCAAAGATCTTGCCGTAGACTTTACCACAGACGCCAGGGTCAACAAAAATCGAAGGCAGCTGAAGAAGATGACTTCAATGCTGAAAACCCTTCGAGGAACATTCTACAACCGGCAGTGTGGCAGATACACATACTCCCTATGGCGAGACTCATCAATTATGTCCATACTGTCTTCGGCACACTCTGCCTTTCGGAACAAAGTTCAGGACACACTGTTCCGAAAGTTCCACCCTCCATCATAGCCTACACCAAGAACATGGGAGGAGTCGACCCTGCTGACCAACTGCGCTCTTATTATACATGCACCAGGAAAAGCCAGGTCTGGTGGCGGCAGATCATTTACTTCCTGGTCGACATCTCCCGTGTGAATGCTTGGATCTGTTACAAATCTAAGTTACAACGATACAGAGCAGCAAACAACATCTCTGACGAAGACCCAGCGGACGCCTCTGATCAATCAGACTCCAGCGACTCCGAGGCTAAAGAAGGTCTGCTTGTGCATGTAAGATTATCAAATCCCTCAACAACAGAAAAGAGACACTCTAAATTCACTATGGCAATTGCAGTCGGTCTCATTGGTTTTACAGAAGGGGCAGTAAACTCTCCGCAAGCTGCCGATGCCGCTGTGTGGCATGTGACACTTATTTTTGCAAGGGACACTGCTTACAAGGTAAATAAGAGGGACAAATGCAAAACAATAAACTATAATATATGTCATAAAGTCTGTATTTTGATGTTATAAAAATTAAAAAAGACATACATGTATTTAAATAATCATGGGTCTCTCAAATACTACAGTGCAACAGAGCATAAAGTTCCAAAAGTGCATGTTATCGAAATTACGCTCTAATTCAAAAAGTAACATATTATAGAATACAGCTTGGTGATTTAATGTCATAGAAAAAAAAATGGTTTGACCTTATTTGCATATAATTAGCATATTATAAAGAAATACATTACAAATTTGCTTTTTGGAATTTCCAGCAAAAACTATAAATGCTATTAACACCAAAGTTACAGGAAATGAAGTTCCCATCATTGCCAACAATACTGTCTGAGAAAAAGTTCACATTTATCTTTACTTTTAACAAAAACCCAAAATCTGTCTTAATTAAGCTTAATTAATGACCAAACTCGTTGAAATTATTAAGTAATACTGTGTATCCAAACCAGACTTGCATGGTATCAAATTAAAGGTAAGGATGTGCTTAAAAGAATGGTCTCAGCAGATAATTCAATATCCCTTTAGTATTTAAAATATCGTCCTCCAAACATTTAGTATGTATAAAAAGAGAAAAAACCACATGTAACCACTATTTCATACAACTGTACACAGACTTGGCAACAGTCTATTAATACTTGTGCAGCCATGCACGCAAACAATGGAAGGAATATTCAAGGACATGACAACGCTAAGGGATCAATGGTTTAAAATTCGCGCTGAAAGAAATTTGCCAGTGTGCAGTCAAGAGTTTAAGCATAATGCATGTATGTTACTTTAGGTGACCATGTGCTGACATGCATGGGTGTACAAACAGGTATCATGTTAAAGGCCTGCACTAAGTCTAAATAATAATAAAAAGTTTAAATAGTCAAGGCTATGAAAGGAAGTAGGCAGTAGCTGGTTGGATTAGCGTGTATGGATAATCAAGTATTGGCCAATCCGAAATCAGGTTTAATAAGAAATGTAACAATGCTGATAATCATACAAGGACACGAAATAGCACTTTAAAACAAAGCTGTTTTAATGATGTATGATACACATACTTAGAATTGAAATGTTCATTGTTGCACAACAATCAGGAGGCACTATATTTATAATTCAATATTTGGAACTTTATGCTCTGTTGCACTGTAGCAACTACCGGAACTACTGGTCAGCTTATCTTGGATATCGCAACTCTCTAATTGCAAGGACCATGACGTGGTGCAGATTTGAAAAAATTTCTCAGCACCTGATGTGTTCTGACCCCAACGATCCATCTGACTCAGAAAAGTTACCTTTTGACACTTACTCCAAAAACAAGCGAAGAAACAAGGCAATGATGAAGAGACCTCTCCACAAAGTCCAGGTTGTTTGGGACACTGTCCAGAAATGCTGTCAAGATAACTACAACTGTGCCAGAGAACTTGTAATAGATGAGGCTATGATACGGTACAGAGGATTTAAGCCTCCGTCCATCGCTTTTTTATGCCATGCAAGCCCATTAGGGCTGGATTCAAAGTGTATGCCCTAGCCGAGACAGCCAATGTGTATATGTGCAATTTTGAGATCCATAAGGTTGTCTCAAAGCCAATAAAGATCGTCAGAAGAGCCATGGAAGTTGTTACACCATTCTTGAACAAATGGGACTACATCTTCTGTGACAAACTTTACACATCAATGCAGTTTACCCAGGAGTTGTTAGCACAGAAAACCTACATGACAGGGGCCATCAAGCGGACGAGCAAAGATCTTGCCGTAGACTTTACCACAGACGCCAGGGTCAACAAAAATCGAAGGCAGCTGAAGAAGATGACTTCAATGCTGAAACCCGTCGAGGAACATTCTACAACCGGCAGTGTGGCAGATACACATACTCCCTATGGCGAGACTCATCAATTATGTCCATACTGTCTTCGGCACACTCTGCCTTTCGGAACAAAGTTCAGGACACACTGTTCCGAAAGTTCCACCCTCCATCATAGCCTACACCAAGAACATGGGAGGAGTCGACCCTGCTGACCAACTGCGCTCTTATTATACATGCACCAGGAAAAGCCAGGTATGGTGGCGGCAGATCATTTACTTCCTGGTCGACATCTCCCGTGTGAATGCTTGGATCTGTTACAAGTCTAAGTTACAACGATACAGAGCAGCAAACAACATCTCTGATGAAGACCCAGCGGACGCCTCTGATCAATCAGACACCAGCAACTCCGAGGCTGAAGAAGGTCTGCTTGTGCATGTAAGATTATCAAATCCCTCAACAACAGAAAAGAGACACTCTAAAATTCACTATGGCAATTGCAGTCGGTCTCATTGGTTTTGCAGAAGGGGCAGCAAACTCTCTGCAAGCTGCCGATGCCGCTGTGTGGCATGTGACACTTATTTTTGCAAGGGACACTGCTTTACAAGGTTAATAAGAGGGACAAATGCAAAACAATAAACTATAATATATGTCATAAAGTCTGTATTTTGATGTTATATCTAAATAATCATGGGTCTCTCCAATACCAGCAACTACCGGAACTACTGGTCAGCTCATCCTGGATATCGCAACTCTCTAATTGCAAGGACCATGACGTGGTGCAGATTTGAAAAAATTTCTCAGCACCTGATGTGTTCTGACCCCAACGATCCATCTGACTCAGAAAAGTTACCTTTTGACACTTACTCCAAAAACAAGCGAAGAAACAAGGCAATGATGAAGAGACCTCTCCACAAAGTCCAGGTTGTTTGGGACACTGTCAAGAAATGCTGTCAAGATAACTACAACTGTGCCAGAGAACTTGTAATAGATGAGGCTATGATACGGGACAGAGGATTCAAGGCATCTGTCCATCGCTTTTTTTATGCCATGCAAGCCCATTAGAGCTGGATTCAAAGTGTATGCCCTAGCCGAGACAGCCAATGTGTATACGTGTGCAATTTTGAGATCCATAAGGTTGTCTCAAAGCCAATAAAGATCCTCAGAAGAGCCATGGAAGTTGTTACACCATTCTTGAACAAATGGGACTACATCTTCTGTGACAAACTTTACACATCAATGCAGTTCGCCCAGGAGTTGTAGCCAATGGGTATATGTGCAATTTTGAGATCCATAAGGTTGTCTCAAAGCCAATAAAGATCCTCAGAAGAGCCATGGAAGTTGTTACACCATTATTGAACAAATGGGACTACATCTTCTGTGACAAACTTTACACATCAATGCAGTTCGCCCAGGAGTTGTTTGCACAGAAAACATACATGACAGGGGCCATCAAGCGGACAAGCAAAGATCTTGCCGTAGATTTTTCCACAGACGCCAGGGTCAACAAAAATCGAAGGCAGCTGAAGAAGATGACTTCAATGCTGAAAACCCGTAGGGAACATTCTACAACTGGTAGTGTGGCAGACACACATACTCCCTATGGCGAGACTCATCAATTATGTCCATACTGTCTTCGGCACACTCTGCCTTTCAGAACAAAGTTCAGGACACACTGTTCCGAAAAGTTCCCCAAAGATGGACATCAGTGACAGGTAGAGCAAGAGGTAGCTGCTCCACCTGCAGTCATAACCTACCTAATTATCCTAACAAAGCACGAAACATTTAAGATTCAAGCAACCAATCACCTAAGAATAGCAACCCGTCGCATCTAGTTTAACTCCTTGCGCACTCACACCTCTGCGCTTGGCTTCGTAAGAAGCGTTGCAGAGTATAACTTCAAAGTAAAAGTGGATCGAGCAAGTACAGCACTTACTTTAAAAGAGGCAACCGATATCATCAGCCTGTACCAAGCACTACTCCTGCATGGTCTGGATGGCCACAAATGATGCTGCCATCACAACAATGGTACCTGCCTTCACCAACTAAACAACCACCATCAGCATCGTCAAAAAAGGTGCATACAAGTGCCGGAGGAACTAAACCCTCAATGTTGGCACCACATCAGTGGAAATGAGAACTATAGATGGTGTGACCGGTGACGTCATGTATTTACATGTACAAATGGGACACCCTCTGTTGATTCCCTCCAGGCAGAATATACAGTAAAGTTAATGAAGACAACATGAATTTTCTTTCTAATGAATTGTAAAACTCATTTATTTTAATTTTTTTTTGTGAAATGCGATAGCTTATAGCATTTCTCAGCAAGTTTAAAGACAGTTTTGATAACAATATGCTGTGACACCACAATCTAGTTAGAAACTCTTGCCCGGTGTGTTTTGTCTCAAATCAACAGAGGGCGTCCTAAATGTAAACAACGGTCACCTCATCTATACTATTAGAGAGGCAGCCGACAACAGCCGACAAACCACAACCTGTCAATGAACAACTCAGCACCACCCTCAACCGTTTATGAATTAGCAGCCAATACCGAAAACTTAAGAGTGTTTTCTGGTCGTCCAGGGAGGAGCGACGAGGAGCCATACAATGTATGGTTTGCTCAGGCCAGGGCCCTCGTAGACGAAGCCGAGACAGAGCTGTCACAGTCAGAGAAGAAACGCCGTATCCGCGAGGCTCTTAGATCTCCAGCCTTGGATATCATAGAGGATCTCAGAATGGAAAACCCAGGTGCTTCTGCGAAGGACTACCTCGCTGCATTGGATGTGGTGTTTGGCTCAACCCAATCAGGAGAGGACCTGTACCATGAGTTTATAGGGCTGGATCAGAAGCAGAGCGAAAAGCCTTCTGACTTCCTATGTCGACTGCAAGCGTCATTACGACAAGTTGTGCAGAAAGGGGGAATCCAGGCAGACAAGGCCAGTGCGTCACTACTTAGGCAGTTTCTGAAAGGAACATTGTTCGACCAAATGGTGCTGATTGATCTCCATTTACGAGACCGCTTGGACAATCCACCAACCTTTCTTAGCTTGCTGGGGCAAGTAAGAAAACAGGAAGCTGGGTACTTTGGCCGGACACAAAAAGCAAAAGCCGTCAAGACAAATAAAAAACGTACACTTCACTCTTCAGGAGGCAACAGATCCAAAGCCTGATGACAGAAGACTCTATATTTTACTTTAAAATACGCACGAAATCCCCAGTCGGAACAAACTCAGCCAACGTTAGGCATGTTCATAAAATTTTGAAAATAAAATTATCTCTTTGAAAATGGAATACATGGAAACAAAGTACTTTACAATAAAAAATGATGGTTCAACCTTGTCTGCAGGCTGAATAATAAAAAAGTTATAACCAAAAGTAGTTTAAGTCATGCACATTTTAAAACCATTTTAGGTAAATTAAGGGTTTACTTTCATGATGTCTAGTTGCTTGTGTGGGGTTATTTATGCATCGGTGAATACATCCCAGCAGTTTCGTACTTTTCCGATTAATTTAAAAGAGGTAAACATGAGTTTTCTACATATTTTGGTCAAATATGTCGCCCTCTATAGTGAATGATATGAACATCCCTACCAACGTGCGGGGAATGGTTATTCGCTAAATAACATCTATAGAGACGGACGTGTAGGTCTGGCGTCTCCTCATAATGGGGAATTAGTGGTGCGTGGCATTATAAAAAGTTCCACACTGGTCGTACTGTAGTTTTTTTGCGACGAGGCATAAAGCACTGAGTATTATATTCCAAATGTTGGTTTAAGTGGTTTTTGTCACCCAAGGGTTGTACGAGGCAAGAGATAACTTATCTGTGCTTGCAATGGCAATACCTGTAGATTCCGCCAGAGTGAAAGATAGACGAACTCTAAGCGAGTCATTTATTATGATGTGGATGGCGACGTTACATTAAAAATTAACAGTTGTAGAGGAGTAGACTAGAGATCCGTATGCCAACTTTGCGCAACGTGTCTTTGTGTTTTCAAGTACATGTAAGATAGAGTGTGTTTCTGCTGGGGAAGAAACCGCTAATAAACGCTAAGTTAGCCCAGTAGAAACAGACAGAACCTGGCAATAATCGGTATTTTTGGTAATCCCAAAAACCTTCACAAACCAGGTGTAGAACAGGCAATAATTAGCAATTAACCCTGATTATACTGTGGATGTCTTGACCAATCAGAGTGCATGTTATAGAGGAGTTTATCTGCCTAATTGTGAGCCTAAACCGAGTGTGTTTTGCAGAAGTTTTTCTGGTAAATATCGCTGCATTTTCGCTGTTTTCACCATCAATATGGCGCAGACACAGAACTTATCATCACAAGAAGTACTAGACGCATTGATGGATTCTCCTGAGGAGGATATGGATGAAAGTGAAAACGACATTGATGACAGTGATAGAGCAAGCTTACAGCATGACATTTCAAGTAGTAGTGATAGCGAAGATGACATTACAGGACCAGCTCCTGTTGTTGGTGGGCGTGGTAGAGGACGTGGTCATGGACGTGGTGCAGGAACTCGTTGCCGTGGGGCAGGAACTTGTGGACGTGGGGCAGGAACTTGTGGACGTGGGGCAGGAACTCGTGGACGTGGGGCAGGAACTCGTGGTCGTGGGGCAGGAAATAATGTACCTATTGAAGGTCAAAATTAATCACTCTATACGGACAGGTTTTATATGTCAGTGAAATTAGTTGAGTACATGCTAAACAATCACGATTATAAGGATGTGTGGTACAGCTATGACTAATCGAAAGGACTTCCCGAAAGTACTTTAATTATAAAGTCAAAAAGTGAAATTGCAAAAGGTGAATTTCAAGATTATCTTCAATGGTACCACAGCTGCTATAGTTCATGGATGTAGAGGATTTGTTGCAGGCTAAATAGTATGGCAAGACAAAGGCCCATTTATTTTGTTACGTCACTGTACATTTCGTCCCCTGCGGAACATGTACCAAGGTATGACCCTCAGGGGTCGCATTCTGACGCGTCTGCGCGTCCTAGACCTCTCACTTTCTAATAGTGACGCGTCAGGTTTCAAATTGGAAAGACTTGCGGGTACTGATCAAAATTGAAGGGACCCCTTAAAGTTGACGATGTATGGAAATGGAAACCTTAAGAAATTCTGTAAATTAAATATCCATCCTTTGCTCACAATATAAATACATTAAAACTGCCCGTAAAAAAGTAACATTTTCAAATACCCACACTTCAGGACCCCTCAATTTCTTGGGGGACCCCTTAAATTTAAGTCCTATGGGGTCCTGACAAATGTCATGGGACCTCTCACATTTTTGATCCAGTGCTATCCCTGGGGGGGGGGGGGGGGGGGTGGACTTACTTTTTTTTACCCCTTTATATAGTCATCTACATTTCTCTGTGAGAATCTTATGCATTATTCAGTATACAAAACTGAAACGGTAAATTCTTTGTTTGTAAAAGTAAAAAACATTGTTCAAATTCCTCTTATTTTTCTTTCATCAATTATAAATTTTCTTTTGTTTAATTAACTAAATGTCTTTTTTATTAACAATCTGCATTTTTTATGTTCTTTTTGTAGCCTCGGCACAACAAGGACCTGAAAGTGATGTTGAGCTTGGTTCAACAAACGAAACGTCGTTTTGACAAATTTGTTGAGGTGATAGTATGCTTCGAAAGAGGTGACTTACTGGGACAAAAACATGTTTCAGGAAAGGGGGACTTTGCCTGCATGGCACTTTACCAGTATCGACCCCTGTCAACGCTAACTGAGACTAATGCAATACTTGTATGCCAAATGCTAGTGAATCAAGAGCTACATGTAAATAGTATCAGTAAAGAAATCAAACGAGCACAGGTATTACAGCGAGTGAAAGCAGATTTGTGCAGGTACCTGAAGAAGGACAACTGGGAGGACATTGTGGAAATGTTCCCCAGACATACAACCAGACAGGTTCTGTCCAATCAGTTTGGAAATGTAAGTGAGAGAAAATATTTGGTTATTATAGTGATATAGTAATATTGATATTATAAAGTTATTACATATAACAAATCATCCTTAGTGTGGTTGAAATAAAACAGGTGATTAATGGGTCAAATAAGGTGAAAAACCTGGTTCACCTTGTATGGCAATGGTAGACCACCAGCACTACCCCACTTGTGTACACCTCACAAAACATTGGTTTTTCGAGTGTACATATTAATTTTAGCCTGCTATGAGGATGCAATGAGATTTTAAATAAATAAGATTCTTGGGGTTCAAGGCTGTTTAATGAATAGTTAAACACAAAAAGGGTTCTAAAACCTTAACTTACTTGGCATGGTTTTGGGAATAAACCTGTCATGGAGATGAATACGGAAAATGGCTTAAAACACACACTCAGCTCCGCCACCCCTGTGTATTGCACCCATTTCCCCATGTATGGCTTTCTTGGAGACTACCAACCACAGCACCATGCCACACGTTAATACAATGAGATGTATATTGGGAAAGCACAAGTTGCCAGCACATCAAGGCTCTTGAACGAGCCAAATAAGAAATGCTCTAATCTTCTTAGATGTGTTTTTTTATTTAAAAAAATAAATCAACAATCAAATTATATATATTCATTCCTTTTATACAGCTACAGATACCCACAGATAAATTCACCATATCTGATGAATTGAAGCAGTGGGCTGAAGAATTGGAAAGGATATATTCCAGTGATGGTACATGTAATGATGGACAGGGGGCAGTGGCAAAGTTTGTAGACAACCAAGCAGCAGGACATATTTACTGCATGGATGCGACAAAAATGTCTTCAGATGTTCTGAAGAAGGGGTTTAACACAATGCCCATCTTCAGACTTACAGTTCTGGACCTACCTGAGGTATGTACATGTAGAATTAAATGTCAATATATATTGTTAAATACAGAGTGAGTGTAAAAAAAAACCTGCAGAAGAATCCACTTTGTTTTCAAAAACAAGATTAAAACTTTTACAAAGAATGATCTATATATGTGTTTGTGACATAAAGATGAAAGGTTCATTACAACTTGGTCCCATAACATTTAAAATCATTAACTTTTCTATGTTATGACGAAAAACAGATAATGTTCCTCTCAGGGACAATCCTTTTGTTAAGCGGGCACCCATAGGATTTTTTTTTACCTACTGGTTGCCAAATTTTGGCTCCTGGTGTTTTCCAAACTTTGGACAGTAAGGGTTCGTCCATAATTTTCGCCATTTTCAGTTACGTACAGAGCGTACGTAACAGGGGGAGGGGGCAGGGGTCGCATTCTGACGCGTCTGCGCGTCCTAGACCTCTCACTTTCTAATAGTGACGCGTCAGGTTTCAAATTGGAAAGACTTGCGGGTCCCGATCAAAATTGAAGGGACCCCTTAAAGTTGACGATGTATGGAAATGGAAACCTTAAGAAATTCTGTAAATTAAATATCCATCCTTTGCTCACAATATAAATTCATTAAAACTGCCCGTAAAAAAGTAACATTTTCAAATACCCACACTTCAGGACCCCTCAATTTCTTGGGGGACCCCTTAAATTTGTTTTTTGAAGTCCTATGGGGTCCTGACAAATGTCACGGGACCTCTCACATTTTTGATCCAGTGCTATCCCTGATGACCCTGTTGAACACAGGAGAGTTCCTGACATGTGCAATGCCCAAAAGCAGTAAAAGCCTATAATGCATTCATGGGCGGCACAGACAAAAATGATCAAATGACGCGCCTCCAAAAAAGCAGACGTCACTACAAATGGCCCCGGAGATCTTAAGAAGTCAACAGAATCCAAATTCTAGGACTTCCTGTCCAATGAAAGGGCTTTAAACTCTTTAAAGTCACAAATGTATCTACATTGAAACATACGGAAGTGATATTCCAAAAGTATCTTTTCTAACCAGAGATGAACGGAGTGTAACTTCTAGAGTTTCTGTCCTTAAATACACAACTAAACTATTAAATGCACAAAAGTTATTTTTTCTCATATGGCATTTTGTGCCTGATCTATTTACATGTTTTAATCTATTACTTGAAGTTGGGCTGCAAATGAACAGACGGAATAGTCACAATTTATTCATAAGGGAATGTACGGAATGAGGAAAAATTCTCAATGTACTTCTTAAAGGAAGGGTCCCGCATGCTCAACATTGAGCATTATTTGTTAGAAAAATAATTATCGAGCTGAAATTACGTAATTATATAGAACAAAACACCATACTAGTCACAAAATTGAATAAAAACTGCCATCACTCAACATGCAAATTTTAAAATTCGCGGCGATCGAAAGTCCCGGTGTCGATGACGTCATGGGTATCGTGCTCAAATTTGCGCATGTGCATTGTATAACTATGACATCATCGACACTGGGACTTTCGATCGCCGCGAATTTTAAAAAGTGCATGTTGAGAGATAGCGGTTTTTATTTGTTTTTGTCATAAGTGTGGTGTTTTGTTCTAAATAATTACAAAAGTTAGGCTCGATATTTATTTTTCTAACATATAATGTACACTTTTATGCTTGCAGGACACCTTCTTTAAGAAGTGAACAGAATCCAAATTCTAGGATTTCCTTTCCAACTTAACAACATCATAAGGACCGTAGATGAAAGGGCTTTAAACTCTTTTAAATTCACAAATGTATCTATAGGCTACTACCAGAGATTTATCCAGAGTTACAGCCACATTGCGAAACCATTGAATGAACCGACACAGCTGTATGAGCCGTTCGAAAGCAAGGACATCGCCGAACTCTGACACCAACAAGTAGACCAAGCCCTACTACGTCGTTTGAGGACAACTGGACGCCAACCTGTGAGAAAGCCTTCAAAGACTTGAAGGCTATGTTGACAGCATCACCAGTGCTAGCGTTTGCGGACTACAAGAGGCCATTTTATCTTCACACAGACGCCGAGTACGGCAGGACTTGGTCCAGCACTCTACCAAAAACAGGATGACGGAACTCTACGAATTATCGCCTACGCCAGCAAAGGGCTATCTAAGAGCGAAACTAGATACCCAGCCCACAAGTTAGAGTTCTGCGCTGTCAAGTGGTCTGTGACTGAAAAGTTCAGTGATTATCTGTATGGATCGCATTTTACTACTGGACAGACAACAATCCACTTACTTACGTCCTCACTACGGCTAAACTGGACGCTACAGGGCATCAATGGCTCACTGCACTCGCTAACTTCGACTTCAATATCCTGTACAGGCCAGGCTGAAATACCCAGGATGCCGATGGACTGTCTCGGCGGTCACAACCACCATCTAACAAGATGTCTGCCACTCAAGCTGAGCTGGGCCCACAGCATAAATATGTCTTCCTTCAACAGTTCCAAGCCAGTTTGCCGCAGATGGTTGATATTGGAGATCAGACACAAGTGTCTGAATAGGTAGAATATGAGACAAATGGTCTGATGTGGAATTAGGCCTAAAAAAAGAAGAAGTTTGACCTATCCCGACCGACCCTAAATACATCGCCGACCCTGAATATTTGTTATCATTTTTGAGGGAGAAAAAAAGAAAGAAAAAAAATCATTTCATTTTCGGCTATTTTTCGAAATGAAACGCAGGTGATTTCAAAAAAAGACACACAAAAAAAAATCCTGACCGACCTACCCTATTTGTTTTTGTCAAACCATTTTGTTAGGCCTTACTATACTGGCTTACAACACTGGAAAGATCGAAGGTGCCTACGGGAGAAATGTCATTGAGGTTGTAGAGGAAGGTGGTAAAAGGTACATCGTTGCTACAACAAACATAGTCGACCTGTATTCAAACCAATTGCATTGGGAAAAGGACTTTGAAGAAAGGAATCTTCAAAGACTTAATATCGGAATACAGAGTTTCAAATAGCTTGGGCATATAGCTTGACTAATTTGCCAATGAGTACCTCCTACAAGAGGGTCTGTCCACAAAAGAAATTTGAGGGGGTCCAACAAACTCAGTATCCCGATAGTCAAAATAGAGCGTTGTAGAAAGAGTCCTATGCTTTATAAGACAGACTTGTATAATAATACTTTATGCAATATAACGCATGCTGCTTTTAATAGTCCCTTAGTGATCATATGGTGCAATTTTCAACATCAAACACAAAGCGTTATTTTAAATTATTCTTTCTGGTTAACAAAGTTCTTTAAGCTTTCTAAGGAATGGGAACTTGCTCTCAGATAAGATTGATAAAGTCAGCTACAGTTGTATGGATAAGATGGGACAAACTATCAATGCACACAACAAGTCAATCCTCTTACAGCAGACAAAACATCCACCAGAAGCTGTCCCCTGTCAAGTGTAAAATCTATTAGAAAATAATCTTTTACTTTTTAATATCAAACTGTAATTTTCGATGCTTTAATTAGTTATCGTAATTAGGTTTTTATCAATATCTACGGTTTAAGATTGGCGCGATTTTTGAATATAATCATACCATCAATTGCTACGACAAAAGCAGACGTGTAAAAATTCAATCACAGATCCTTTGTCCACATCGGCATCATTCCAAACAAGTTGAGCATTTTTGTATCTCAAGTTGATCAATTATATATCTCGACAGGTAGAGATAGTTATAATTGTGAAGTGACATAAATGCCAGGTCAACAGGAAGCTGATGGATAGAGTGAAGGAGATGTAAAATGTGATCGTTTCCATGAAGGAGGGTCACATACGCTTTCCAGAGGGGGCCGTCTCACTTCTTCCCAGAGCGGGATTCTTGGCAAAGAATCAGACTCGAGACTTCACACCAAAGCCGATTGTTTTGCCTGATTTGCGTCTAGCCAGTGGGTCCCCAGACTGCGGCCGTGGTGTTCGGTTCAGGCCCTCAAGTACTATCTGAGAGGACTGAGAAGCACAGGGTCAAGGGGGACGGGACGATCACGGACCAGCTCTTTCTTATCACGTTCAGTCCTTTCACTCCAGCTAGCAAGTCAACTATGGCACGCTGGATCATCCAGGTGATCAAGGAGAGCATAAGCGGGCAGGAGATACAGATGAGATAAAAAACTACTACAAAGTAGGTGTTGTTTGAAGATGCACAAAGTTTTATTACAAAATCCGACGTTTCGGTCAACAGACCTTGGTCACGGAGTGGAGAGTGTATGCGAATACGAAGTCAATAATAATAAAAGAAGAAATACGCGCGTAAGCAAAAGCGTCAGACAATAAGCAGAGCGCGCACACTAAGGGAGCGTAAGCGCGGCAATGTGAAATACGCAGGCGCAGACACTCTCCACGTAAAGATGAAATGCAAAAGAGAGAAAGTAGAAGAGAAAAGAAAAGAGAGAAGAGGGAGAGTAATAGGATAAGAGAGGAGTAGATAAAGAAAAGGAGGACAATACCTGAAAGTATTAAGTGATAACAAAATATAAACATGATTAAGGAGAAAAGTCATGGTTAAGACAAAATGAAAATGGAGATCAAAAAGCCACGGGGTATGTGAGAGCGGGGGGGGGGGGGGGGGGGGGGGGGGGGGGTGTGAACAGGAGGAGGGAGTTAAGATTTGAAAGCTGTAAATTGGACGTTGAGACCATTGTTGTTGGGACTGGAGAGTGTCTGCGCCTGCGTATTTCACATTGCCGCTTTTATTATTATTGACTTCGTATTCGCATACACTCTCCACTCCGTGACCAAGGTCTGTTGACCGAAACGTCGGATTTTGTAATAAAACTTTGTGCATCTTCAAACAGTTTTTTATTCTCACCTGTACAATGAGATGCAACGTAGCACCTCTTTTATTAACTAAGGAGATACAGCTGGCTGGCGCCCCGCATCCAAGCGCATGACCTTAGGTCGCAGCTGGCCTCTTGGGCCCTCTACAAGGGAGCTTCAATCCGGAGGTTATGGAGGCTGCGGGATGGTCGTTATCTACGACGTTCCAAACTGTTTACCTGAAAGATACACTGTGTGGACAAGCGACCACGTCGGCAAGGGTGCTGTCATGCAGCAGCAGCAACATCGGCCGCAGCGGCTTCAGGGAGTATGAGTGTAGCAGGAGCAGAAGGCAGGGAGACAGGGACAGCGCTGTGACTTCTCTCTCTAAATGTGTGCATCCTTGGGCCGATTGTTATGGCGCCATCTATTGTCAAAATTGTGTGACATCATCCGACGTTGTTTCAACTTAAATCGGATCGCCGGCCAATAAACCCGGAAATGAAAATCTGTGGCGATAATCACATTTTAGCGAGCATAAGTGTAAGAAAATGCACAGATTTGACTAAATAAACCAATTTCCAGTGAATCTATACTATAAATTTGCACTTATTAAGAGTGATTTAGCTGACAATTTGTTTCTTCTGAACTTTATTTTCGAGTTTTGGGAAAATACACATGCATATAGAGTTTCAAAAGGCGTCAGAATTTCAAAATCACGTCTGGATGCAATGATGCGTGCTAACGGAAGCCTGAGATAAACCCCAAAAAGATCATCTACAAAGCCACAGTTACATAAAAAGTTTTTAAAACTCGCATAGGGTTAGTGGCACTAAATTTAAGATTAAGATGGGATGGAACAATCATTAGTCATCCTTCTTGAGGATTCCACAAAGCAAGAACACAGAACTCAGTAAACACATCTGGCACCTCAAAGAAAACAGCATCAACTGTGGTGAATGTTGTGTTTCTTGATCTTTATGGTGATGACTGACCATTGTTTACTGATTTGTTAAGAGAAATGAAAAGAGGAAACCAAACAAGAGAGACACAGGTAGTTGTGAGAAACAAGGGTGAAAATAAGGCAGGCGCCAGGCTCTATTTAGCTCCTGCTGATAGTCTCCAATTGCGCCCGGTAAACACAAAATGAAACCGACCCGGCGCCGCATTCTTCATCAAACCGGCACCTGAATAGATTTGTTAAACACTGTCTGTCTATAATTTCTTATTTCTAAGTCTTATGTTGAGGGTTCTCATCAAAAACAAGATACCATCAAACATAATGATAATTATATTCAAATACCGAAATTAATGACATACCAAAAACAGCTCCTGTCTGGCTTGAAGTAGCTTTGAGATTCGCTATGGACCAGGAGTTACTTTTTGGGGACACAAAAAAAAATAGCTCCCAGTTTGAATCTCGTATTTTTATATTTGGTGAGACGTCTGTTGGAAACTTAAAAGATTGTTTATATTGTAAATAAATATTGGCAAAAACATACTTGTGGTGTTCATAGGTTAGGAACTATAATTAGCCAGATTAACCAAGGCCCTTAATGGAGGACACTTAACATTGTAACAATTGTTACACACCAGAATGTTCACAAATGTGACGCGATCAAGAGGAATGAGTCGGATGTCGACCCTGGTCGAAATAGAGTTTTTAATACACCTTTAAAGAAGACACCTAGAGCTTTCAGAAACTGAAAACCCCATGTCTATACGACGTTTTGTTCCAAAGTTATGTCAAATTGTATACATGAATTTCCATCAAAACTTATGTAAGCCGCCATTTTGAATTGGCCATATCTCAATTTGGGATTCCCCGACATCCGACTCATTCCTCTTGATCGCGTCACAAATCTTAAGTAATTTTGTATTGATTAAGTCACAATTTTGTGTTTCAATTACATTGAGCTATCATGGCATAAGGGGTGATTCAGATAATACAGTTGCATGCATCCAAATAAGGCCAACAAAATAAAATTGTTATGTTGTCCTCGACCACCCGCTCGTCAGATTTATGGAGACTCCAATTTTTTTTGTGTCCAGATTTATCTTACCAGATTGTGTCCAGATTGTTTTTTAACAGTTTAAATGGCATTGAATATTAAATTAAGTGTTTACATCACCCTTAAGAGTCCTTAAGAGTGATTACAACTTCTTGTTGGCTGAACTTTGAGCTTCCGATGGTATAAGAAAATTTAATTTTTTTTTTACAAAAAACATCCGCCCGCCCGCCCGCCCCTCCTCTCTGAAAGCTGTGGAGGACAACATTACTTTTTCTTCTTTTTTTGCCTAATGAACAAGTTGTGAAACATTAGTGTATATTTTCATGCAATATAGTGCAGTGGTAAGGAAAACATGATATGAACTTTTAGTGTCAACTTTGTAAGAAACCTGGTGTTGGACTTTGTAAAAATCATTGTGCACTCAGGGTTGGAACATTTTTACACATGCCACGTGGCTATTAGTCGTATACTATATTCAGAACAGATTTTTCAGAAACCTTTCCCAACTTCCAAGGTCTAATTCAAGATTACTGAGGCCAATAATAGGCATGTTTGTACTTATTTTAATGCATTTCTCATGGTGATTTCAAATATGGTAATGAAATTCAATAATGTTGACATTTTTGAAACATTTCGTGAAATTTTGGATGTCGTCTGCAGACAACTGCCGTTTTCCAAGCTCAAAACAATCCATCATAAGTACCTGCTGAATCATACAGAACAACTATTACAATTTGTTTGATCATGGGTACATCTTGCCAGCGTTCATGATAACTGGTGTCGCATTGCGAAATGCTCTGCACTTTTGAAGTATTGCTATTCAATTGCACAAATGTGTAGCTAAAAGTGCAATGCAAGAAGATTCCCTACTTGATATTTGATCACGTTCCATCAAAGCCAAACCTATTACTAGAAAAAAAAGTGCTATACAAAATGTGTGAATTGCTACACATAACTAATAGTGCATCGCACTTTTTGCTACACAAAAAAATGCTGGAAATTGAACGCGGCATCTTGCTTCAATGGAGTCAAATGAGGTCAAAATATGCCGTAAATATTTGAAACCCTAGGCTGAGGTGATCAGGGTATAGCACCATATTCAAATCAGGGACAATGAGCAATACTGATCACAGAGTCGTAAGTTATGGGGAGGAAAAAGGAAAAATCATCAAAATGTTGGTTATTAATTGTTTTCATTGGACAATTTTCCAGGTATTTTGTGATACATTATTATATGTTACTATAGTTTGATTATGCTGGTTCCCTGCACCCTGAACACATGCATTCCTGTCACACTATCCTGCACGTTCGAACCAAAATGCAAGAAGTTTAAGATTTTGAAGTTTAAAGGTAGATGACCCGATCACATTTTCGTAACACAGAATTATTTCAAACATACGGAGATTTTCATATCATATGAAAGCTCGTATTTTTCTCATCATCATACTGAAATTTGACGGCCTAAATCGGTATAATTACGGAGAAATCGATGAAATAACGTCGAATTACCACGAATGGTGGTAACCACCGATATAGTTTGTGTACTACTCAATGGGTACAGTTCACAGCATCTTGTGCGTCTAAAATAAGAACCATTAGAGCTATGCAACTCAAACTTTGGAACACGACTTTTTTAAGGATGACCTTTCATGTAGAATAGAAAACTTCAAGTTGAAAATCGGAACATCTACCTTTAATTGGAACTATATTTTTAGAATTATGAGTGTATTTGTTACCTGGTAAAAGTTACATTTTTAGCACTAAACTCTAAAGAGAATCAATTAGTCAGTGCTTTAGTACACGGTTTAACACTTTCACGCGGCTATAGTTTTACCATACACAAAACAGATTTTTCAGAACCTTTCCCAACTTTCAAGGTATATCTCAAGAATTATTGAACCAATACTAGGCATATTTGTACTTATCCAATGCATTTCACATGATGATTCAAATATGGTAATGAAATTTAATAATTTAATAATTTTTGAAACATTTTGTGATCATTTGGAATGTCGTCTGCAGTCGCCTGCCGCATGGAAAGTGTTAAGAACCCACATAATTTTGATTTCTTGAGTTCTTGATTTACTATTCCAGCATTAGTACAAATTACACATTATTATTATGTGAAAAAACATATATATATATATATATAACGGGTGTACAAAAAGGTGACCAGAAAAAAATGCAGAAATCAAAGATTATCTTGAACCTACCCTCCTAATTAATGATGTAGTCAAAAATAATTTGAACTATATACACTACTCAAAACTACCTTTTTTGGGGTCAAAAACGGACATGCTGGAATCTATGAGGATGAACAAAAGGTAGAAGTGCATTCTCTGCTTCTACGCCTCCTTCAACACTTCCATGCAGCTATTAGTTTTACTATTTCAAAACAGATTTTTCAGAAAACCTTTTCCAACTTTCAAAGCCCTATCTCAAGAATTAATGAACCAATACTTGAATGCTTGCACTTATTTCAATGCATTTCTCATGGTGATTCCAAATATGGTAATGACATTGAATAATTTTGACATTTTTGAAACATTTTGTGAACTTTGGAATGTCGTCTGTCGTGTTGAAAGTGTTAAAGGAGGATAACTTCAAGATTCTATTTGAATATGGTAATGACATTGAATAATTTTGACATTTTTGAACATTTTGTGAACTTTTTGGAATGTCGTCTGTCGTGTGGAAAGTGTTAAGGGAGGATAAGTTCAAGATTCTATTTGATGACTGCATAAAGGTGCGTTCATACTCCCGCGTCGACGGATATCGGTGCGCGTGTTGAAGCAATGCCAACTTTTGTCCGTCGACCGATACGCAACGACGCGAGTATGAACGCACTTAAAACTACATAACTGTGGCATCATCTCTTCTTCTTCTTGCCCTTCTTCTCAGATTTGAGATCCTTGTTTGACGGAGCTTTCCTCACTTTGTCCCATAAGTAGGCAACAAAGAGTATGATGACAACGGGAATCGCCAGGAAGCTGGCTACACTGTAGATGCTGTCATCAAAGCCAACTTGCTCGCCGCCGGCACCTTTTTGCACGGATATCAGTTCTGTTTCAAATGTAGAGTTGCCTCACCTGTGTAGAATAACATTAATGAAACAACAGTAATTATCAGCCCATTAGGTGCGGCCCATCGGGTGCAGCCCATTGGATGTGGCCCAATGGGTGTGTCCATTGGGTGCGGCCCATTGGGTGCGGCCCATTGGGTGCGGCCCATTGGGTGCGACCCATTGGGTGCGACCCATTGAGTGTATTTGTGTGAGGAAACAAACCATGTTTACGGGCCTGACCAACCCACTTTTTGCGTTTTTCAAGATTTAAAAAAAAAATTTAGATACTTTTTTCTCAAATCATTTAAAATCAGCCGTTTTTGGCTGGAAATATGTCGAACAAAAAGTCCTGATTTCGCAGTTTATGGTGACATTTAAAAAAAAATATTATTATTTTTTTGTTGTTGCCGGACTGACCCTTCTTGACAGGTCTATCTGCCCGTAAAACAGGGTGTGGTTTTTTTGTCGCCTAATTGAATTTAAACACACATGTTTGGCTGTGTTGTATTTGTATAATGCAGGTTTTGGCTATTAACTGTTTACCATGATGCACTACATATTTGTGCCTCTAAACAATCCCTGGTGGCGCATCATATTGTGAATACCAGAGAATTAACCCCCTGAGGTCTACCTGTCTATTTTACAGTGGTTCTGATTGGTTTATTACAAGATGTACTCATATGAATAGCCAATTCAAATGCAGCTTGTAAAATGTTTCACTCCCATCTTTATCAGGGATACAATTATTCTAACAATGTCTCTCATTGGTGCAATAAATGATGTATCCATCTTTTTAACCAATCGGCCGGTAGTTCTCAGGGGGTTAAGATCACTGTGAAT
This sequence comes from Ophiura sarsii, assembly GCA_035610835.1. Taxonomy (NCBI): domain Eukaryota; kingdom Metazoa; phylum Echinodermata; class Ophiuroidea; order Amphilepidida; family Ophiuridae; genus Ophiura; species Ophiura sarsii. The sequence continues at coordinate 71,250,834 of CM069447.1, forward strand.
GTGATCTTTTGAGGGAAACTAAAAACTAAGATAAATACTATTCAAAATTAGATCTTGTTCCATCTAGGCAATAAATCACTGATTTTCGGACTTTATACATGCTGAAGGCAACCCTGTAAATAGCGACTAAATCGGCCGCAAATGCGCCCAAATATTTGCTAATGCGATTATATTTCCACACATGATCGCCATTTGCGACCTAAGAAATTGCTAACTAGTCGCCAAGAAATATAATTAATAAAGCTTAAACAACTACATACGAATGTGCATTTAGTTGTCAATTATTCCTACTAAAATGTGTTAGTCTTGTTCACAAATGCCATACAAATCCATAATTTCTGTCTGATATGCAACGTTTTAATTGCGAATTCACCAATCCATATTGCCCATTAGCTCACTATATTCTTCGTACTTCCTAGTCGAAATATGACATCGCAAAATATGCGATGGAGCTTTGCAGTTGCATCGCAAATATGCTGTCTTGTGGAGCATTTTAAGATGCGATACATGTTATGTAGGACGTTGAAAGTGAACAAGACATTGTTAAAGATATTGAACATTGACTGGCGACTAGAATTTTTGCCTTTAGGGGCCAATGGTTATACCAAGGTTCATAAAATTACTGGCGACTAGATTTTTTCTCTTAGGAGCCAATAGCTCCCAAATTATTTGTCCTGTTTACAGGGTTGGCTGAAGGGCCAGTAGAGATACGATGTTTTGACAGAACAGCAACATCATAGGGACTGATGCAGACAAGGGCGCAGATCCAATCTTGAAAGTGGGGGCGGGGGGGGAGACATTGCCATTTTTTCACTAGATCGCCAACCTTGATTGATGTATCACCACAAAAAGTGGGGGGGGGGGGGGACATTTGATATTGTGTCAGGAAGTGGGGGGGGAACCCCCCCTCCCCCCCCCTCCCCCCTCCCCCCCTCCCCCCCTCCCCCCCCCTCCCACCCCCCTCCCCCCCCCTCCCCCCCCCCCCCCCCCCCCCCCCCCGGGATCTGCGCCCTTGGATGCAGAAGGTAAAGAAGTGGTACAGACACTCTGGTTTCTGATACAAAGAGAGGGAGCAGATGTGACCTGTGTTGAGATATCAATGGAATTAGCCATGGAAAACCCCCAAAATAAAGACAATTTTACAGAAATTTGTCTTCATAAAATGAAGAGCTATATGGTGCATTTTTTTCAAAAATGAATTTGATATAGAAATGTATAGGGAAAAATCAGGATACAGGCCCTTTTGCAACAAAACAACAATTTCAATGGCTGTTTACAATGAGATGTAGGTCTTTTTGAAAAAAATGACTTTATTTCCTTGAAACATATGATTGTGACCTATACATTTCTATATCAAACTTATTTTTTTTAAATGATTAAAATAAATGATTTTTGTGTGTGGTATTTTTTCTTGATGTACAAACAGATGGAGTTTTGTTGCAAAAGGGCCTACATCCAAATTTTCAAAAAATGTAAACATGATTTTAAACAAATTAAAAACTAGCACATTTGAAATTTATTTCAATTTAAATTAATATGTAGTGTACCTCTTTCATAATCCATTCAGTTTTTCAATTGCTCAACTTGAATATTTAGAAACAGTTTTTAACTTTTTCTCAATAAGAGCCAAAGTGGATGAAGGCCCTTTTGCAAAAAACCTCTTCAAATCGGAAAGCAGTATCCAATCTTAAACCAAAATGGTTTCCTGAAGCATTCACAAAGCTCCTTTTATTGGTATAAAGATCTTGACTCTTTTTCTTTTTGAGACAAGAGTACCCTTTTACTGCGGCTGTACATACATACTCACCAGGTATGGGTCCCTGTCCTTTTGGACCATATGCTACATATGGGGTGGTATTACATACATACTCACCAGGTATGGGTCCCTGTCCTTTTGGACCATATGCTAAATGTGGTGGTATTACATACATACTCACCAGGTATGGGTCCCTGTCCTTTTGGACCGTATGCTAAATGTGGTGGTATTACATACATACTCACCAGGTATGGGTCCCTGTCCTTTTGGACCATATGCTAAATGGGGTGGTATTACATACATACTCACCAGGTATGGGTTCCTGTCCTTTTGGACCATATGCTAAATGGGGTGGTATTACATACATACTCACCAGGTATGGGTCCCTGTCCTTTTGGACCATATGCTAAATGTGGTGGTATTACATACATACTCACCAGGTATGGGTCCCTGTCCTTTTGGACCGTATGCTAAATGGGGTGGTATTACATACATACTCACCAGGTATGGGTCCCTGTCCTTTTGGACCGTATGCTAAATGTGGTGGTATTACATACATACTCACCAGGTATGGGTCCCTGTCCTTTTGGACCGTATGCTAAATGGGGTGGTATTACATACATACTCACCAGGTATGGGTCCCTGTCCTTTTGGACCATATGCTAAATGGGGTGGTATTACATACATACTCACCAGGTATGGGTGCCTGTCCTTTTGGACCATATGCTAAATGTGGTGGTATTACAAACATACTCACCAGGTATGGGTCCCTGTCCTTTTGGACCATATGCTAAATGGGTGGTATTACATACATACTCACCAGGTATGGGTCCCTGTCCTTTTGGACCGTATGCTAAATGTGGTGGTATTACAAACATACTCACCAGGTATGGGTCCCTGTCCTTTTGGACCATATGCTAAATGGGGTGGTATTACATACATACTCACCAGGTATGGGTCCCTGTCCTTTTGGACCATATGCTAAATGGGGTGGTATTACATACATACTCACCAGGTATGGGTCCCTGTCCTTTTGGACCGTATGCTTAATGTGGTGGTATTACAAACATACTCACCAGGTATGGGTCCCTGTCCTTTTGGACCATATGCTAAATGGGGTGGTATTACATACATACTCACCAGGTATGGGTCCCTGTCCTTTTGGACCATATGCTAAATGGGGTGGTATTACATACATACTCACCAGGTATGGGTCCCTGTCCTTTTGGACCGTATGCTAAATGTGGTGGTATTACAAACATACTCACCAGGTATGGGTCCCTGTCCTTTTGGACCGTATGCTAAATGGGGTGGTATTACATACATACTCACCAGGTATGGGTCCCTGTCCTTTTGGACCGTATGCTAAATGTGGTGGTATTACATACATACTCACCAGGTATGGGTCCCTGTCCTTTTGGACCGTATGCTAAATGTGGTGGTATTACATACATACTCACCAGGTATGGGTCCCTGTCCTTTTGGACCGTATGCTAAATGGGGTGGTATTATCAGCTTACGTCTCTCACTGTAAAATAAAAATATATTATGTTAAAGATTAAAGGTATATTATATGATCTTTCAAGGGAACGCCCTCAACATCGAAAAAAAAATTGAAAGCAGATTTTCTTGCAGATTTATATTTCTGATCATAAATCGTACATACATTCCAAGTTACAGGGCGATACCATTCTTAATTACTTCAAAATCATGGTTTTAGAGTGAAAATAAACTGTTGGGTTAACACGACAGTTTATATTTTCACTCTAAATTCACTCTAAACCATGATTTTGAGGTGATTAGGAATCGTATCGATTTGTAACTTGGAATGTATGTACGATTTATGATGAGAAATGTAAATCTGCAAGAAAATCTACTTTCTAAACAAATTCATGAATAGAGGGTGCTTTCTGGAAAAGATCACATAATATGCCTTTAAGTCATAAATGAATTAAAAAGAATACATAATTAAGGCGATCAATGGGACATCACTCAAACCGGCTTTTTCTGGGTGCGGTTTTCATTAATAATAATGTCCTCTCCTTAATCCCACAAGAAATAACCCTATTTCTCCTATTCCTCGCAATGATGGCTAAACTAAAAGATCTTCCCACTGAAACACAAGAAGTTCCAGACTAGGTCATTTGATATTCAGACTAGGTCATTTGATATTGGCTAATCCAAAATCAATAATCTGTACAAATAATCTGAGATATGCATTAAATTAGCGAATTTCTTCTCTGTAGTTTGATACCTCATCCATAAAAATGGAGTAGATAGTTTTGAAGTTATGATGGTTTAAATGACCACAAATAATTAAAACAAAGTTGCACCAAAATTGGGATTCTATGCGATAGCATTGCTTATTGTGTGATTACGCAGTGAAAATGTATGTGTAAAGACTCCCTGTCGATACAAGTTACCCATTCATCCAGATACCTGACTGGTTCAGATAGCGCAGTGGATAATTAAATACAAATCAATGATATCCCATAGAAAACCAATTCTAGTGCAACTTTATTTATATCATTAGGCATAGTTATTGAAATCATCATAACTTAATTATCCATTCAATTTTTATGAATGAGGTACTAAACTATGGAGAAGAAATTTGCTTATTGAATGCATCTTAGATTTTTGGTACCGATTATACATTTTGAATTAGCCAACATCAAAACACCTGGTCTAGAACCTTTTGTGTTAGGTGTATGTGAAAGCCCCACCCCTCAAGCCGTGCCCATCATGATCATGCTGCTGGGTAAAGTGATTAAAAGATTTATCCTTTCCCTGACTCTCTGACCAAGAAACTACCGTATTATCAGGACCTTATAATTGCCATCCCTGTTTTTCTCAATGACTACCAACAAACAATCCCATAAGTGCCCACCTTTTCAAACGGTCAGCATCCTCAAATGACCACTTGTACATACATATATTTCATTTTGTACATGAAATGGTCAGCCTCCTCAATTGACAATCAAATGGTCAGCATCTTCAAATGACCACTTGTACATTTTATTTAGTACGATAAATGAGGTAACATTTAGGTAAATGGTAACATAATAAGCGCCCAACCAAAATGACTTTGCTAACCCCCCTGGGCGCTTAATACAGTAGGTGATAATACGGAACTAGGTAAACTTAAACTGTATTCAAAATAACTCTCATCTCAGACCCGCAGGAGTCTGGAAAGGCCAGTAAACTGAATAAGAGATATAACACAACACACCGACCGCAACAAGACTCGAACCCACAACCTTTGTATTGTGGAGTGAGAACTTATCCACTAGACCACACATGCCTGTGTAGTGTGGACAATGGGGTCCTTTGTCCTTTGTATATCCAATTCCATGTAAAACAAGGAAGCTTAATTAGCTCAGGGGCTTGCTTGTGCAGGGGGCAGGCCACTGCTGTGCTAAATGCATTAGGCCAAGTAAAATAATAAACATGTTTCCCGTCCCAGCCCTCACCAATTTGTTGAGATTGTCAAATATGTCAAATATGTTTGTTATTTTTCTTATTTCTTCTTTAATTCATCAAATGTTGCGATAAAAGAGATGATAAGAAGTGCTTGGGTATCATTTATAAACACAGTCCACACAAGACTACCAGGCTAGGGGTAGAGCAATGATGGAAAAAATAATGAGGGCCTCCCCGTTTTATGATTACTGACAAAGCTTCAACAATGGGAACTAAGCACAGAAATTAATAACAAATAACAAATAATAAGGGCCTCCCTCAACAAATTTTGAAAAAAGTCCGGACGAGAAACACATTATTTTTGCTACTAATTGCCTTAGCTATATACCGTATTATCCCTATTAAGCGCCCAGGACCTAAGCGCCCACCCCTGTTTTTCTCAATGACTAACAACAAACAATCTCTTATAAGTGCCCACCTTTTCAAATGGTCAGCATCCTCAAATGACCACTTGTAAATATATTTTATTTAGTATGAAATGGTCAGCCTCCTCAAATGACCAATTGTACATTTTCATTAGTACATCAAGTGGTCAGCCTTCTCAAATTACCACTTTTAGGCCTACATTGTATTTAGTACATCAAATGGTCAGCATCTTCAAATGACCATCAAATGGTCAGCAACTCAGCATCTTCAAATGACCACTTGTACATTTTATCTAGTACAATAAATGAGTTTAAATAGGTAGTTACATAATAAGTCTCACCAAAAATGACTTTGCTAACCGCCCTGGGCGCTTAAAGGCATATTATGTGATCTTTTCCAGAGAGCGCCCTCTATTCATGATTTTTTTTAGAAAGTCGATTTTCTTGCAGATTTACATTTCCGATCATAAATCATACATACATTCCAAGTTACAGAGCGATACGATTCCTAATTACCTCAAAATCATGGTTTTAGAGTTAATATAGAGTGAAAAATATAAACTGTCGGAATCCCGACAGTTTATTTTCACTCTAAAACCATGATTTTAAAGTAATTAAGAATGGTATCGCCCTGTAACTTGGAATGTATGTACGATTTATGATCAGAAATGTAAATCTGCAAGAAAATCTACTTTTAATTTCTTTTTCGATGTTGAGGGCGTTCCCTGGAAAGATCACATAATATACCTTTAATAGGGATAATACGGTAGCCGCTTTTGGGAAACACTTACCCAACACACATTCCTAGGATGCCTTGCTCCCATCCTGGGATGACTTTACCGGTGCCCCCCCCCCCCCCCCCCCCCCCCCCCCCCGGGCACTTACCCAACACACATTCCTAGGATGCCTTGCTCCCATCCTGGGATGACTTTACCGGTACCCCCCCCCCCCCCCCCCCCCCCCCCCGGGCACTTACCCAACACACATTCCTAGGATGCCCTGCTCCCATCCTGGGATGACTTTACCGGTACCCCCCCCCCCCCCCCACTTACCCAACACACATTCCCAGGATGCCTTGCTCCCATCCTGGGATGACTTTACCGGTACCCCCCCCCCCCCCCCCCCCCCCCGGGCACTTACCCAACACACATTCCTAGGATGCCCTGCTCCCATCCTGGGATGACTTTACCGGTACCCCCCCCCCCCCCCCCCCCCCCCCCCCCCCCCCCCGGGCACTTACCCAACACACATTCCCAGGATGCCCTGCTCCCATCCTGGGATGACTTTACCGGTGCCAAGCTGGAATTGTATAGGATCTCTACCTTGCTGGACGGAGGAGTCAAATATAGCACCTGTATCTAGCCTTCCCTGGATGGTGTGGATAAATATTGGAAGAGAATAGTGAGTATAGTGCTTGACAAAAAGCAAGGAACAAGGAACAAGGGATTCATAGGATCGCTACCTTGCTGGACGGAGCGAGTCAAATATAGCACCTGTATCTAGCCTTCCCTGGATGGTGTGGGATGAATATTGGAAGAGAATAGTGAGTATAGTGCTTGACAAAAAGCAAGGAACGAGGAACAAGGGATTCATAGGATCTCTACCTTGCTGGACGGAGTAGAAGTCAAATATAGCACCTGTATCTAGCCTTCCCTGGATGGTGTGGGATAAATATTGGAAGAGAATAGTGAGTATAGTGCTTGACATAGCAAGGAACAAGGAACAAGGTATTCACCCATGAAGATATTTATTGAAGATAAATTAACAAAAAAACAAAAAAAAACCTGTTGTACGGGCCTGACCGACACATTTCTCTCCATTTTTCAAACCTCTCTTTTTGTTTAATATTTTGAGGTCATTTTTTGAAAAATTTTGATTTAAAAAAAAAAAAATAGGGACAGCGGTCCCAAATAGGTCGTCCGTTTATAGGGTAGATTAAAAACAAGGTGGATCTCAAACCACAGGCATCTAGAAAGAAAGAGGTTAGACCACTAGCGGATCCAGGATATAAAAAATAAAATAAACATCCTGGAGTTTGGTTGCAATTGTACTTCACCTGTTTAAATGTAATTAATTTTACATATGCAGCTAATTTTACATCTTGACCTCATATGACCTTTGACCTTGGTATGTGACCTTTGACCTAATTAACATATGAATGTTTCCATGTTGCATCCGTGACCCAAGTTTGGTTGCAATTGGTCATTGTATGGAAAAATGAACAAGAGACAAAAAAAAAATGAACAAGAGACAAAAAAAAAGTGTACTAATTTTTACATCTTGACCTCAGATGACCTTTGACCTTTCTATGCGACCTTTGACCTCATTAACATATGCGGGTGTCCATGTTGTATCTATGACTGAAGTTTGGTTGCAATTGGTCATTGTATGGAAATGAAATGGAAAAATGTAATCAATTTTACATATGCAGCCATTTCTACATTTACATCTTGACCTCAGATGACCTTTGACCTTGGTATGTGACCTTTGACCTCATTAACATATGAAGGTTTCCATGTTGTATCTATGACCAAAGTTAGGTTACAATTGGTCATTGTATGGAAAAGAAATGGACAAATGTAATCAATTCTACATATGCAGCTTGACCTCGGATGACCTTTGACCTTGGTATGTGACCTTTGACCTCATTAACATATGAAGGTTCCCATGTTGCATCTATGACCGAAGTTTGATTGCAATTGGACATTGTATGGAAAAGAAATGGAAAAATGTAATCAATTTTACATATGCAGCCATTTCTACATTTACATCTTGACCTCAGATGACCTTTGACCTTGGTATGTGACCTTTGACCTCATTAACATATGAAGGTTTCCATGTTGTATCTATGACCAAAGTTTGGTTACAATTGGTCATTGTATGGAAAAGAAATGAACAAATGTAATCAATTTTACATATGCAGCCACTTTTACATATACATCTTGACCTCGGATGACCTTTGACCTTGGTATGTGACCTTTGACCTCATTAACATATGAAGGTTCCCATGTTGCATCTATGACCGAAGTTTGATTGCAATTGGACATTGTATGGAAAAGAAATGGACAAAACAAAAAGTGTATACCAAATTGTAACAAAAAGTGTATACCAAAAAGTGTATACCAAATTGTTGACACACACACAGACTACACACACAGACTACACACGAAGGATGCTGCCATAAGGTCTCTTCCTACGGACGACCTAAAAAAATGAATTTTGAAGAAAAAAACACACAAAGTTTTCCAAAATGTTATTGTTTCGAAAAATGCCCGACAGGCTGATCAGGCCTGTGATGTCCTTTTGCCGTTACTACAGGGTGTTTTTTTGTTGCCTAATATTTAAATTGCTAAACAATTTCTGTCTAGCCACAAACTGCAAGCCAAACCGCAAGCACTTTTTGTAAAGTGGTAAATTTCTAATACTGGCACTGTCCCCACTGATGCGTCGTAACTCGGGCCTACACAATGTGTGTAACCTTAAAGGGACATTAAGGGGGCTGTGCACCTTCAGGTACAGCCTCCGTAAAACTGCCGTAACTTCTTTATTATTCATTAAATCTATATAAAGGTATACATTTTCTTGCAGAAAAGGGTTCAATGAATCCAACCATGATCATGAAATTGACCATTTTTGGAGAAAATTATAAAAAACACGTTTTTTGACCCATTTTAGGTTTGGAAAAGATAACTCAAAATATATTTTGTTAAATTTTATCATACTAGTTTAATTATATTCCTCATGCAATTCCCTAGGAATGGTTTTTTTATTTTAATTTTTACTGTATTATTTTTTGAATTATCGAACAAAAAGTGCCAAAAAATATGATTTTTTACCAAAAAACGTGATTTTCACAATTTTGGAGGTTAAAAAACAGGTTTTTTGGCACTTTTTGGTCTGTAATTCAAAAAATAATAAAGTAAAAATTAAAAAACAAACACGATTCCTAGGGAATTGCATGAGGAATATAATAAAACTAGTATGACAAAATTTAACAAAATATATTTTGAGTTATCTTTTCCAAACCTAAAATGGGTCAAAAAACATGTTTTTTATAATTTTCTCCAAAATGGTCAATTTCATGATCATAGTTGGATTCATTGAACCCTTTCCTGCAAAAAAATGTATACTTTTATTAAGATTAAATGAATAATGAAGAAGTTACGGCAGTTTTACGGAGGCTATGCGAAGGTGCACAGCCCCCTGAAGTGGTGTTGAAAATTTTAAATGTTTAAAAATTTACTTCAGAATTGAAGATGAACATTAAAAATTGCCATTATTGTTGTTTCTACTAACAAAAACACAGCAAAACTTGATTAAAACAATATCATCGCTATTTATTGAAAAACGCCCTCTATGCAAATATGATTCGCATTATGTATCATGCGTACTGCAGGGAGATACTGTCGGACGTAAAATGCTCTTTGCAGCTCTACGAGCATTTTTGAATCTACGTTTTGTAGTACAAAGAGGGCTGATTTTTCTTAATCCTTATAGGTGTTAGTTCATGCATGTAATACAATTGTAAAATATACAAATCCCAGTTTTTATCATATATTTTTGTAATTGAGGGCGCTGCCTCCACCACATCTCTTAATGCCCCTTTAACTTACCATGTAAATAGTTAGTTCCCCCCCCCCCACCCCCGGGCCTTTTGACTTCAGAAATAAGGCCAAATAAAAAAACCCATATGTTTCTCGTCCCCGCCCGCTTCCTTTTTTGGGGCCGCCTTTTATCATTTATTTTTTATTCACAAAAAAAATAAAATATATATATATACTTCCCCCCCCCCCCCCTCTTTTTTCTAAGTTCAAAACAGGACCTTAGATGACTGGTATTTGACTCTAAACTGTTCAAGTTGAAATTAAAATGATGATTGTTCTTAACAATAGTACAATAAATGTTTAAAATGCGGAATTTAAATTCAGTAAAAAGGATTCTCGCAAAAATATTCTGCGAGAATCCATTTGCCAGAATCCATGTCTCGCAAAATTCCTCTGCGAGAATCCATTTGAATCCATTTGGATTCTCGCAGGATGTCGCGAAAGTACATCCCTGCAAATATGTTAAGTTCTTGTTTGTCTAACAATTGTCTCTTTTTCAATTGTCATTTCATTTAATAGGGAAAACACTATAGATTGCCAGAAATCTCAAACGGCGGCCATTTTGAAAAATAAAAAATAAAAAATAAAAAGCCCCTCATCCTCCTTTTTTTGAAAAACCTGGACGAGAAACATGTTTTTTAAAATTTATTTGGCCTAAGACCATTCTGATATCATTGCTTTACTGACAAATGTTTATTTTTTTTGTACTGCATCATGTAGCATTGATTTTAACTTGACTTACTGTATAATGGACAGCTACTACGTCTCCTGCTTCAGCTTTTTGTTGACAGCTTGATGGCTTATGCTGTAAACAAAACACAACATTGCTAATTAGAGATTAAAGGTATACATGTTAGAATGAAATTTCATCTGTGTTGGTGATAAATAATATGAAGTTAAACTTTCGATCTCAACACAAGAAATATTTACCTGGAATTTTCAGGTGTTACTACACCTTTCATCAGCAGACTAATGACTCGACTTGACCTTTTGGAGGTGTGACGTCAGAATTATCGGGTCATAGACTCTTGGTAATTTGTACCTGCCCCCATCTTTGTTGAGTGATGGTTGGTTGGCTCTGATGTAAATAGCCTCCTTGACACCTCTCTCGAACCAACGAGGATCCCTATCCAAGATCTTGACTTTGTCTAAGTCAACACTGTGTCCTGGTGACTCAATATGGATGTGTTGGGATACCTCGGACGAGGTGGAACTAGGACGCCTGTGCTCTAGAAACCGGGTCTTTAATGAGCGTTCGGTTTCTCCGATGTATGATTCGGAGAATCTCGTCAAATCACCCTGTCCAGCACAAATTGGGCGTTATTCAAACGCTACACCACAGGGCTGATACTGTCATCACTGACCAGGTTGACATCACAACAGAGAAGCAGCACGTCGATAAAGCATTGACCAAGTGTGGGTACCCGAAGTGGGCATTTGACCGTGTCCACAAACCTAAGGGTAAGGTCAAACCGAAAACTAAAGACAGCACTGAGAAACAGACAAAAAGTGTTGCCGGCAATGTCTGGCTAGACGTCCCGTAACATGCTCAAACCAATTAATGATACGTTGTAGCTATACGGTTTATTCCGTACGGGACGTGAGGCAAGATATAGCCGTGTTGCCTTATATCAAGGGCACATCAGAGGCTCTCCGCAGGATTTTCGGAAACTACGGGATACGTGCATACTTCAAACCCACGCACTGAGAAGAAGGACACTGTAGTGTAGGCCCAGTGTATTACATGATCCCTTGTCAGGGTCAGACTTATACCTGACTTCACGTAGCTATTGCTTGCAATAGCTACGTGTAACAGCAGCGAGTAATTTTACATGGAAATATTTCTTGAACACCGCAAAGGTTAGACGTTTGCAAATAAGATTATCAGTAATACGTTTTCCTACAGTGCATTCCTACCTACCTTATTTTTAAAACAGAACAACAGAAGCAGAAAAACAGCGCATTATCTGAGGTGTGAAAATGAAAATTCGTGAATACATGTCGTCTAAACGAACTAAGACAGCAGCTTCCTTTGTGTACTTCTTTACGTTTACCGCGAACACCTGTGTGTCTTTAAAGGAGGTGTCCCGCAAGCATAAAAGTGTGCATTATATGTTAGAAATATAACTATCGAGCCCAACTTTTGTAATGATATAGAAGAAAACACCACACTTATGACAAAAACAAATAAAAACCGCAATCTCTCAACATGCCCTTTTTAAAATTCGCGGCGATCAAAAGTCCCAGTGTCGATGATGTCATAGTTGTACAATACACATGCGCAAAATTGAGCACCGATACCCATGACGTCATCGACACAGGGACTTTCAATCGCCGCGAATTTTAAAAAGTGCATGTTGAGTGATGGCAGTTTTTATTCATTTTTGTGACTAGTACGGTGTTTTGTTCTATATAATTACGTAACTTCGGCTCGATAATTATGTTTCTAACAAATAATGCTCAATGTTGTGCTTGCGGGACCATTCCTTTAACAACTGTCAAAGTTCTCGAATTCCACGATGTGTGATTAACGTAGTGTACGTCCTAACCGCTATCGTGTGTAGTATATACTGACGACACAATATGTAGCGATGCATGCTTGAGGGCAGCATATAAGTCAGCCTATTTTTTTCCCTCGTGGCAATGCCGTTTCCAACGAGAACTCGCGTGGTTTCATTGCGGCATTTCAGTCTCTTTGACAGTGGTTTCAGACGGACACTGCGCATGTACCAATGATTTGGAAACAGCAGCGTTTCAGCGTTTTACGCAACAAATCTGCATTGAGTCTAATCAATGCACGTTGTTTACCACTATTTTCGTGAGTTCGACTGAGTGGCGGATCTCTTATTCAAATACAAATTGACGACGATGTAATCCACCGATTTTCATGTTTGAAATATATTTGTAACTCTGAAGTATTTGCTTAGCCCATGTGACATTTTCTACAGGGACTGAGTTTTAGAATGAACAGAAGAGTAATAAAAAGCTCTCCTGGAGGTTTTTAAGGGGAGCATAAGAAGAGCAGTGACAAAGAAAGTGACTGAGGATTGATCAGATTTGAGGGGAGCTTTAAACTACTCTCCTAGAGTAATTAAGGGGAGCGATTAAGGAGAGCAATGCTCTGTAGCGCCTTAAAATGCAGTCCCTGTTTCTAAGACGTCAAATGTAGCCTGGACGGTAGGTGCATACCACTGAAAATATGCCACCATCATGACCATTACATGTACAACACGGGGAACCGTATTACGGGTCGAACTGGGGCCGTAATTGCGTGTAGGTCAGACTACCCGGGGTCTTTGCTCCGAATCATACATCGGTACTTTAAACTACAAAATACAAAATACAAAATGTTATGAGAAAATCGTAAGGCACAGGCAGACTATGAGAAACAGCTCATGAAGCAGTTCAAGAGTAAACCAAAGGCATTCTACAGCTATGTCAGATCCAAGCAGAAAGTCAAATCCGGCATCACACAGCTTGAAAAGGAGGATGGAGGACTAGCTAAGGATGACTACCAGACCGCAGACAGCCAATATTCTCAACAACTTCTTTCAGAGTGTGTTCACAAATGTCGGAACCGGATGGCGAGCCTCCTTCTCTTGCAGAACGCAAACTACAAGGGAATCACGTCTTAGATGCTGAATTCACTGTAGAAGATGTCATCTCTAAATTAGACAAGCTCAAGCCAGACAAATCACCCGGGATAGACCAGATACATCCTCATGTACTGAAGGAGTGCAGAGAGCAGATTGCCATTAACCCCTTTTCATCATCTTCAAAAAGTCCATGGAGGAAGGTTATACCCCAGAAGATTGGAGACAGGCAAGAGTTACACCAATTTTCAAGAAAGGGTCCAAACTTCAAGCATGCAATTACAGACCCATCAGCTTGACCAGTGTACCCTGTAAGATTGTGGAATCTTTAGTCAGAGATGCTATTCTTGAGCACCTAGATGGAAACAACCTTCTCTCCAATGAACAACATGGGTTCATCAAAGGCAGATCCTGCATGACTAACCTACTCTCCACTCTAGAAGACGTAACCAGCAGCCTAGACGAGGGGTTCAACATGGATATCTTATATCTGGATTATTACTCCACCTTCCCACAATGCCCCCTCCACATCTTAACCACCCCAACAACCTCCACTCCCCACCACAAATCCCCACCCCACCCACCCCATGCCACCACAATCCCTTTACCATCACAATCCCCACCACAAACTCCCTCCCCTTCCCATCCCATCACAACCCCACCCTAAACCCCCTCCCCTTCCCAACCACACCACAAACCCCTCACCTACCACAAAACCCCCCCACACCACAAAACTCCCCCACCCCACTACAAACACCCTACCCCTAGGCCAACCCTTCCAACGCTGTACGGTGCGACTAATTCACTCGCATAGGCGAGCATTTTTTTTCTGATGCGACCACTTTTTCAAACCTAAGCGCGAGTGGCGATAAAATATTTAAGCTTTCAGTCGCCAGCACCAAATACTTTGCCAAGCTAAAAGCCTTGTCAATAAATCTGTATCCGTTTCAAAAAACACAGTTCCAAATACGTATTTGTATAGATGAGGTGACCGTTGTTTACATCAGTAGTGTTTACATATTGATTAGCGCCTGGTCTAAAGACATGCTAGGGGTACTAGTCCATGACTACTGCATACATCATACAATGTACTATGAAAGCAAAACACACATCACTGAGCGCCAATTTTAAAAGCACATGCCCTTATGGTGCGCACGCAAACCGCCGGGCAACCAGATTTAGTACCTGGTCTCTCATTGTGCTTAGGGATGCATACCATGACTTCTGCACTATTACACCGTAAGCATGGTAAGTAATGATCAATCAAGTGTGAATTAAAGCACCGTTCCCTGTAGGTACGCACGCAAACCGCCGGGCACTACGTCACCGGTCACACCATCTATAGGCAAGCGAAGTTCTCACACGAGGCTATTAAATGAACCTAGAAATTGGCGCAAATTCCCACTCATTCCCACGCTGGCGTTTGATAAATGAAGCTCGTAATTAAGAGACACGGTTCAAAAGGTCAACTTAATACTACGCATACTGTAATACGTGGAGGCGATGACCTGTGAATCATGCCTTAACACACGGTTATTTTATATTCCAAGGCGCATTGCCATTGCGCAACTCCCTGGGCTGCCGAAAAATGATTCTGTGAGAGATGTCACGTGCGATCGCGATGTGAAAGGTATACAGATATGAAACGATTGCAGAATAAAATAAGACTGATTTGCGCCCGGGATTTGCGATTCAAATGATGAATTTTGATGGCGATCTTTTTATGTATGAATCCATTTTTTACTTTAAATTGTTGATCTTTCAACCAGACGCACGCATCGCATCCCAGGTACAATTTGTCAGACAGAAAAAGCAGGAAATGCTGGCGCCAAATATTTTTTACTTGGGAGCCAAATTTGGGCTCCTATTTTTTTAAACTTAGGAGCCAGTGGCTCCACAATTAGATTTTGCACCGTACAGGGTTGAACCCTTCCCACCCCATGCATCCACGCCACCATCCCCCTTCCCCACCACAAACCCTCTCCCCAGGGCAATCTCATTCCCATTCTCGAACACAACCCCTGCCCACCACTAACCCCCTCCCCAACCACAAACACCCTCACCATCACTAACCCCCTCCCAACCACATATACCACCCCATCACTAACACCTTCCCAATCACAAACACCCTCCCTATACCCTGCCTCACACCAAACCCCCCTATTACAAAAATCACATGGTATCGATTATCGTTGCGCCGCCCATCACTATACATAACTTCACGTACCTATTGCTTGCAATAGGTACGTGACATAGCCCCTGGTTTCAAAGCCGATACAAATGTGTCACAGCAGCGGGTAATTTTTCATGGAAATATTTCTTGAACACCGCAAAGGTAAGACGTTTGCAAATAAGATTATCAGTAATACGTTTTCCTACAGTACATTACTACCTACCTTATTTTTAAAACCGAATAACGAAAGCAGAAAAACAGCGCATTATCTGAGGTGTGAAAATGAAAATTCGTGAATACATGTCGTCTAAACGGATTACGATATCGACTTCCTTTGTGTGTACCACCTGTGTCTCTTCAACAACTGTCAAAGTACTGTCAAAGTCCCGGAATTCCACGCACTGATTTGTCGGAAAGCAGATAGTCAAAGCAGTATATACCGTAGACTCCATGTAAGTATTTATAGGTGTTTTTTTTAAAATTTATCTCATTAGACCTCATCAAGGTTGAAGAAATACAACAAAAACATATAAAACAATGCAAGAGATGAAATAGAATTCATATAAATACATACAAGAACTTTATAAAAGTGATTTATTAAATTATTTAATGGCGACAAATTCATGAACCATACGGCATATTCAAGCGAATGCAAAATATCGTACACGTGTGCAAACAGCCTCGATTTGCGGGTGACATCGCGCGTCCCATCATGCCTTATAACTTATATAAGGACTCTCGTATCATAGCGTCGCCCTCGATTTACGAGTCACATCTTGCGTAATCCACGCCCATATGCCCATATATGGGAGGCTCTTGTTTTGCATATTCATTCTGACCCGGCTGACCTCGTGACGTTCTCAAAACAATGTCGCCGAATCATGTGTTTTTCCGACCACACCATTTTCTTCAAATACAATTTGACGACGATGTAATCCACCGATTTTCATGTTTTAATTATATTTGTAACTCTGACGTATTTGCTAAGCCCAAGTGACATTTTCTAAGACGTCAAATGTAGCCTGGACGGTAAGTGCATACCACTGAAAATTGGGTTTATATGCCACCACACAACGCGGGGGTTCTGTCACGATCGATCTTGTGGTAGAAATCGCGTGTAGCCCATCACTACAAAAACTTTTTTACAATAGACAAAACTTTTGCTTGATGCTGAATGGATGTTTCTGACACACCCCTTGTATTTCATTGGCCACAAGTACTCATTTAGGCTAGTGGATCAACCCAGACATAGTGCTGGGAGATATCAAGCCTCTCAGTCTCAAACCAAAAATCACAAAATGTTCTTCATCTCTTAAACAAGTATCAGAATTTGCTTAATTCAAACAGAAAATGAAACTTAAACCTTTCCCCAGCAGATATTTACTCCGTTGGAACAATTATTTTGTGTTTCAAACATGAAAAATAGCGAATTTATTACGCATTTTATCTTAGTGGGAGAATTTGGCCACTAAGTCGGTGGGCAAATTTGTCCACCTGCAAGAACTGAACTAGACAAATTTTGGTCCGAATATGGATGGGGATCTAAAAGGCTTACGCCTATAATTTTTTACCCATCAAATCTTTAGTGTAACTTGTAAGTGTAAGTGTTATGATCCTGCCAGTAATTAAACCAACCATACCCATAAATTTGGTAAATAATGCTAAACTTTATTTATTTGAATTGAACTTACCTCGACAATAACTTCCAATTCGTTTTGTTTTTTAGCTGCAACCAAAAACAGTACGCTGCATAGACACAAGGGAATATAATACATTTTGTGAGAGATTGACATTCTTCACGATAAGTAAACTTATGTGTCCCCTGATACAAACTTACACATTTATTTTACAATTACTTTCGCTATGTCTATGATGTTCAATGACAATGTGTTCAATTTGATAATTTTTTTCCAAAACAAATTTCCTAATTGGAAGTGTCTATACAGCCGATCATCGGATGGCCAATGTGTACCAGACTATACAGCCGATCATCGATAGAGGGGGTAAAATCCATCTGCAGTTTTACTTCAACCGATCATCGGGTAGCCAATGGAACCAGACAACCGATCGTGACTCGCGCGACACTCATTTCGGTCATTCAAGAGTCAACTGAGCAAGTGATGTACATGTAGATTTCAAATTGAATAGCACATTGCGACTATAAGACAAGATATTCAACTTGAGATCTATGATCTTCTCATCCAAAGGAACAACAAGATAATTGTTGGCTTCTTGGCACTTTTCTATACATGTATAGGCCTAGTAAATGATGCTCTAAACAGCAGTTGAACTTTGTCCATTTGGTGCTGGTAATATGTTGTTTTCTATTGTGTTAGTGTTAAATGGATATTTGATTGTATTACCGTCTCGTTATTGCAGTCTTATTATTGAAAAAACAAACACACCCCAACCATTAAAGGTGTGTGACCCGATCCAAAGTCCCCCCCCCCCCCCCCCCCCCCTCAACAACACACACACTTTTCTCTTATCCCTCAAGTTGAATACTTCTTCCTGCTATTTCCTAGCACACGGTGCTCTATCGATAAAGATAAACACTGTTTAAGCAAGCTTAATGTATAAGCTTGATGTACAAGCTTTAAATGGATTTAAACTGAGTTTATCGATAAACACTGTTTATCAAATTGAAAAACACCTTTTTTTGCTCGAAAAACAGTATATAGATAAACATTGTTTTTCGCTCGAAAAACAAAGTTAATGTACAACCCCACACAAGCAACTAGACATCATGAAGGTAAACCCTTAATTACCTAAAATGGTTTTACTTTTAAAATGTGCATGACTTAAACTACTTTTGGTTATAACTTTTTTATTATTCAGCCTGCAGACAAGATTGAACCATCATTTTTTATTGTAAAGTACTTTGTTTCCATGTAATCCATTTTCATAGAGATAAATTTATTTTCAAAATTCTATGAACATGCCTATCATTGCACAATAACGATCATCGGCTGTATAGTTTTTCACGAAATAGCTGACCGATCATCGGCTGTATAGCCTCTGTCGAAATAGCTGACCGATCATCGGCTGTATAGCCTCTGCCTTCCTAATTTCCTATGCAGCGCCCGTCACCCATTCACATCCGCCCACGTGTCAGCCGCTGTTTCCATTCTTATTTTTGAGGGTTATAAAAATAAACTAATTCATTTGAACAAATGATATACTTGTTTGCCATTTTTTGAATTTTTATAGCTTTGAAATATTATAGAATAAATATAAGTTGCGTAGTATACCAGCTTAGTTCAAATTTTGACTTCTTGTTTGATATATTTTTAAGCATAAAATAAGAACACAATTCATCGCGCACATACTTTTAATACGCTAAAGATACTATTTATTCTGTATGAATACACAAAATATGTCTCGGTTGCTGTTGGTAGAAGCGACTAATAAAACCGGCCAAATTGTCAATTTTGTGTCACAACTCGTAATAGGATTGAAATTTTGGCAAAATATGGATTAAAAAAGCTTCGTTAAGCTTCATATATTTAATTCTAGATTTTGTATGCTCGGAAATATTAAATGAAAATCATTCATTGTATTAATATGAATGTTGCTCCTCACTTTCTCAGCAGCCGAAATAGCTCAGTTGGGAGAGCGTTAGACTGAAGATCTAAAGGTCCCTGGTTCAAAATCCGGAGAACTCACTTGAGTTCTGAACTATCCCGGGTTTCGGCAGTTTCTTTTTCCTTTTTCAATCTGCAAATGAATTACAAAAAATTCTAGTTTCCTTTTTTCATATTTATTCTTCATTTTATTTATAAAGATAGATATTCTGATTGCTGGTACAGAACATCTACCTGTGATTGCTGGCCTGATTTTTAAACTTGATGTTTTCCATAGGTCATCCTTAAACTTGTCACATTCCAAAGTTTGAGTTGCAAAACTCCAATGGTTC
The DNA here is from genome assembly GCA_035610835.1 of Ophiura sarsii. Lineage (NCBI taxonomy): Eukaryota > Metazoa > Echinodermata > Ophiuroidea > Amphilepidida > Ophiuridae > Ophiura > Ophiura sarsii. Next base: position 71,270,721 of record CM069447.1, read on the forward strand.
TTATTTTAGAATCACAATGTCACAAAAAAGTTGCCCATTGAGTAGTACACAAACTGGCTGGTGGTTAACCACCTTTAGCAGTTGTTCACCACATTTTAACCTATAATTTCTAAATGGAACATTTCTGGCCCCTAAGAGATTAGGCCCTACAGACATAATGAGAAAAAAATTGGGGATTCTTCTGATATCAAAATATCTTGATGTGAAAAAAAATCATAGCCCCAAAAAAGTGATCAGATCATACACCTACCTTTAAGTCTCAAGTTCAAAAATATACAGTACAAAATACTGTAACATGTTGATACCCCATTGTTGTTGAAATTTCATAGAAAGTAGCAAATGAAAGTCATTTTCAGGTGAACATGCTAAATGAACATACACTAATCCTTATAAACATTTACAATTGTATTATTAATTTGTGATTCAAATTATTAATTTAATTTAATTTAATTTAATTTAATTTAATTTAATTTAATTTAATTTAATTTAATTTAATTTAATTTAATTTAATTTAATTTAATTTAATTTAATTTAATTTAATTTAATTTAATTTAATTTAATTTAATTTAATTTAATTTAATTTAATTTAATTTAATTTAATTTAATTTAATTTAATTTAATTTAATTTAATTTAATTTAATTTAATTTAATTTAATTTAATTTAATTTAATTTAATTTTATTTAATTTTATTTTATTTTATTTTGTTTTGTTTTGTTTTGTTTTATTTTATTTTGTTTTATTTTATTTAAATGAAGTTAAATGAAATGAAGTAAAATAGAATAAAATTGAATAAAATAGAATAGAATAGAATAGAATAGAATAGAATAGAATAGAATACAATACAATACAATACAATACAATACAATACAATACAATACAATACAATACAATACAATACAATACAATACAATACAATACAATACAATACAATACAATACAATACAATACAATACAATACAATACAATACAATACAATACAATACAATACAATACAATACAATACAATACAATACAATACAATACAATACAATACAATACAATACAATACAATACAATACAATACAATACAATACAATACAATACAATACAATACAATACAATAGATGGAGATACTAATAACGATTCCCTGGCTTAGAGTATGGACAGACTATCATGGACAATACTGTCCATACTTGTTAACGGTGCTTTTTCACATTAATGCAATAGACCTACTTATTTAGCGGTCTCCATGAATTAATGAACCCCTTTTAAATCGGACCACTCGAGCACCCCGGGATTTAACAGCTTCAAGAAGCCCCTCTGGACGGGACCGTTGATTTGCATTAATTTGCATACTGTTTTAAGTTGAAATATTCAAATCATGAAATAGTCAATTAGGCCCTAGGGCCTATATCATTTCAATGCTTTTTAATATTTTAATGATTCCACGAGGATTTTTCGGGTTATCTTCTTATGTTGATTTTGGGCCAACAATTACATTTTGATGGCTGTTCTGAAAGGTATAAATTCTTCAATTTATATTGTGCACACATACAACGAGACATTACAACAATAATGTTGTACAAAACAGAATTTTGATGTGTTACTTTTCTTGGAAGACTGATTTTTAAAAAATTGTGAAAAAGTGATTTTTTTCTTCTTCTCTTTCTTACTTGAGAGAAGGATTATATTCAATTGATCGAATGCATCCCATGGAGAGATCGGGGTGGGCGTCAATCATGGGGACAGGTGAACGCGTCGTCCCCCCCCCCCCCCCACTTTATGAAGGGTTGGGACACCATATCAAATGCCCCCCTCCCCCATGTTTTCCAAAGGAGGATCGTGGAATTATATGAATTATGACGTTCATTTAAATGGACACAATGTCATGTTGATTTTTTTAAATTTAATTAATTTACTTCAGAATTCAAGATGACCATTATACAATTGCCATTATCATGTTGTTTCTACTAAAGTTTTAAGTTTCTTGTGTCTTCCCCCACCCTCATCCCCTTTTTTATTCTTGTGAGTCTGCTCTCATTGCAGCAATTATTCCTCATGATTTATTCTATTTTATTATTATTATTTACCCAATTTTTTTTCTTCTCTTTCTCTTCATTTACTTATATGATTTATTTATTTCCTCATTAATTTATGTAATTTTTGATTAATTTGGGTTTTTTCTTCTAAATTTATTATTTATTATATTATTTATGCCCACCGCCTTCCACGCAGTTCATTCATATTAGGCCTAGTTAATTTACTATTTCTGTAGCATATATTTATCCATTGTCCAGCCATTTCCTGTCTATTATTGTCGCTTATCACTCATGCATGTGTTGTCTATTGATTTATGTATGTTTTGTTAGTTTGCCTAGCAACATGGATCTATACTTGTATTAGTCTGGTCAGTTAACTTGGAAGTCCAGTAGTCAACATCTATACTGACATTGTGCTAATTACAGTGGTGGACTTGTCTAGTTCATTATCTTATTTATAATTCTTAACACTTTTGTTTTTATATTTTGTCCCTGATGAAGGGTGGTATATCCACTTGAAACGTCGGTCTTTATTGTTACCATATATCTTTGTTGTTTCATTGCGCAGCAATTTTCATTGCTTGTCCCAGTGCATTTCCGTGTGTTATTGTTTTTTGTTATCTGTTTTATCGCGTTATTCTCCCTTGTTATTACCTGTTTCCCCACACCAGCCCTGTTGGTATATCTTGCTTTTACTATTAGCATTTTTACATTTTCGAGATATCCTCTTGTATCAGTTTTCTGATCCTTAGTGTGTTATTTTGTTCCTGGTTCCGTTGGATTCACCCTCTTGTATCAGTTTTCTGATCCTTGGTGTGTTATTTTGTTCCTGGTTCCGTTGGATTCACCCTCTTGTATCAGTTTTCTGATCCTTGGTGTGTTATTTTGTTCCTGGTTCCGTTGGATTCACCCTCTTGTATCAGTTTTCTGATCCTTGGTGTGTTATTTTGTTCCTGGTTCCGTTTGATTCACCCTCTTGTATCAGTTTTCTGATCCTTGGTGTGTTATTTTGTTCCTGGTTCCGTTTGATTCACCCTCTTGTATCAGTTTTCTGATCCTTGGTGTGTTATTTTGTTCCTGGTTCCGTTGGATTCACCCTCTTGTATTAGTTTTCTGATCCTTGGTGTGTTATTTTGTTCCTGGTTCCGTTGGATTCACCCTCTTGTATTAGTTTTCTGATCCTTGGTGTGTTATTTTGTTCCTGGTTCCGTTGGATTCACCCTCTTGTATCCGTTTTCTGATCCTTGGTGTGTTATTTTGTTCCTGGTTCCGTTGGATTCACCCTCTTGTATCCGTTTTCTGATCCTTGTGTGTTATTTTGTTCCTGGTTCCGTTGGATTCACCCTCTTGTATCAGTTTTCTGATCCTTGGTGTGTTATTTTGTTCCTGGTTCCGTTGGATTCACCCTCTTGTATCCGTTTTCTGATCCTTGGTGTGTTATTTTGTTCCTGGTTCCGTTGGATTCACCCTCTTGTATTAGTTTTCTGATCCTTGGTGTGTTATTTTGTTCCTGGTTCCGTTGGATTCATCTTTTTACATTTTATACGTCTATGATGAGTCAATCAAACGTTGAATCTGGCTCTATTTCTGCACTTGAAATTGTGCCACCCCCCCCCCCCCCCCCCCCCCTGTAGACACCCACCAGGGGACCGTGGGCTTCTGTACCCACGCCGCAAAACTCATGTTCCGCCCATTGTATCTTGATCATGTTGATCAAATTTCAACTTATACAAATATGGGAAATAACAGAGAGAAGATTCTTTTGTT